>QLNU02015003.1:98832150-98844406 GCA_006491805.2 Dysdera silvatica
AAGGTGGGGAGCATTCAAATCAGAGATATTTTTGGTTCAACGTTTTTACTTGTCTCCCATCGGGTTAATGTCAAGATTTCTCCAATAGAGAGGTGAACATCCAATCCCTTTTATTTACAGGCCTGACAAATATATACATATAATCATAAGCAGATCCAGAAAAAAAACGGGGGGCACAGATCCTTCTGTGCGGCCATAGAGTACAGACCACTAAATAATATTCCATAATTTTGCATAATAAATCAGTTGCTTCTAGTTTTTCTTCAGCCTACCTGGGAGGAGGGGCTCAAACCCATCTCTGGATTCACCAATGCATATAATAAAAAACATTTTTCTGTCGCACTATTGTTGTCAAAAGCAGATTTGTTATTCCATTTTGGAATCTTTCCTTTTTTTTTGGTTTGGGACAAGTTTTAGTGCTTTTTTTCGTGACCTTCAATTGTTTGGTCATATGTAGTTAAATGTATTTTTGGATAAACGTTGCAGTTTCTTTGCACTTTTATATCGAAAATCGACGTTCCAGATTATCTGAAATCTAGTTTACCGGAAATTGTTTTCGTCCCCTTCGTTTCAATTAATATGGCTCAACATTATACTTGTTTATTGCAATAGAAGTTCGGTAATTGTTCAATTGTTTATTCAAAGCAAATTTTATATATTTTGTGACGTATATATCATAAGCGGTACGAGAAATATAGAAGAAACTTTTTAGATTTTATGCTTAAGATTTAGGTTAGAATTGGAAGAAAATATTGAGCAGAAACTGGTTATGGGAAATAAAAGTGGTAAAGCATAAAAAGTTGAGGATGGACTAATGACAAAATCGATTTTTTATGGTATATTGGCTTGCCGGGACATGACGGTCGTTTATTTAATAGTTTTTGGGCTGAATATCGATGAAACAAATGTTCCGACACGGCTTGGTATCGACTTCGCTAAACCGTAAGTTGACCCATTTATTACATATCTTCTGTACAAAGTGTCTACCCTGATTTTGGTAGACAAGAGACGTATAGACATGGTAACTGCTTTATTTAATTTCACCCCATAAACACAGAATATAAGTAAAAATGAGAAATATTTAAAGTATCACGGGCTTAGTAACTACTTTGATACAATCATTGAAAAAATTGGCTTTTATCGCAAATACCGCCGTACAGGAAACCCCGATTATCTTGTTAATTGTGCAAACAAAAATACCTCAGTACTCAAAACCGTGATAATAGGGAGATAGAGTATATGCAAAATACGTTATTTTTGATGAAGCTTCGGAAATTATAATAAAGTTTTTAAATGAAAAAATAAAGGTAACGATGCCAAAACATTTTATAAATATTATGTTTATAAAGTTGATAATTAATGTTACACGACGTTACGTATAAAAAAAAATAGGTATGTGAAGTACTGTTACTGTATACGTAAATATATTGTACTATATTTATTAATGCCTCTTGTTTAAAAAGGTACTTCAGGAGATTTATTTACTGTACATTTTTCTTCTTCTCTTCGTACATCATTTTATAACAACGAATTGAATTGTCCATTTTTTCACGCAACTTCGAAGAACGTTCAAGGTTAGGATCTCTATCCACAATCTTTTGCTTAAAAAGTTCCCTCAATATGAAACATTTCTTCTAATTCTTTTAAAGTGAATTTTTTTGTTATCATTTCCACTTCTTCATTTTCCTCAGCATCGTATATTTAAACATTTTGCATTCTGACTACAGAGCAGAAGTATAATAGTACTAGCATCAGGTTCGTGTTCGTTGACGTAAACTGGATCTACCAAACAGATGCTAATTATTGTACAAATAATATATATATACAGAGAGAGAGAGATACACACACATATATATATATATATATGGCCTGCAAAAGGGTTGCTGGTATCTAACTGGAAGGAGACCCATATGTGTGGAACTAGCAAGGCCAGTAACCTAGTGTCCTACCCCGCCTTCAAGTGGTGCAGGCTGAGCTTTCTATTTATGTGGCAAATTAATATTTGCTGCACGGATAGAAAGGCGGAAGGGGAGGGCTAATTCACCAACCCGTCTAGCCAGCGTGGTGAAATTATGGCTAATTCCTCCATTATGTTGACACACCAGAAACCATGGCCCCTAGTCTCCAGGTGCTGGAGTGCTCCTGATCAAGGCAGCGGTCAGTGTGGCATGAAAGCAGGGGGTGCTAAGAATCACTGGAATGGCCCAGGCTGCCGTTTGTTATTGACCTTGGCTACGTTTAATGGACGATCCCTTGCTTCTGAAGCAAAACTTCAGGAATTGGAAGAAGAACTTGACAAGATCAAATGGGACATTGTAGGACTCAGTGAAGTTAGAAGAAAAGGTGAAGAGTTGGTGGAACTTAAAAGTGGACATTTGTTTTATTATAGAGGAACGGAAACTGGAAGAACAAGTGGTGTTGGCTTCTTAATCAACAAAAGAATTAAAGACTACCTTCTTGAAGTCGAAAGCACGTCAGATCGAGCAGCGAGGCTCGTTGTTCAACTAACCCAGCGATACCAACTTCAGATAGTACAGGTATATGCACCAACATCAAGCCATACCGACGAAGAGGTTGAAGAATTTTATGAAGAAATCAAAGAGTTACACACCAAAGGGAAACAACATATCAAGCTCATCATGGGGGATTTCAATGCAAGAATTGGACAACAGGAACAAGGAGAGACATCGGTTGGTAAATACGGATATGGGGAAAGGAATGAACGTGGCGATCAACTCATCGAATTTGCAGAAGCTGAAAATCTTAGCATCATGAATTCATTTTTTAAGAAGAAACCGCAAAGAAAATGGACATGGAAACACCCAAATGGGGGAACTAGTGAAATTGACTATATCCTGGCAAACAAGAAATCAATTATTGAAGATTGCAGTGTACTGAACAGATTTAATACTGGAAGTGATCATCGAATGGTGAGATGTAAAGTGCACTTAAATACTAAATTAGAACGACAGAAGCTCATTAGGAAACAAGTAAGTAAGAGGGTGGATTTAAAGAAATTAAAAGAAAATACCGAGGCATTCAAGTTGGAATTAAAAAATCGCTTTTCTGCACTGGAAGGACTTATTGATGAAAGTGATATCTCAGAAGCAAATGAAAACATTGTTAAGACAATAGTTGAAACTGCTGGGGAAATTGGTGGTGTAACCTGTAAAAAGCACAATAGCAAATTATCTGAGAAGACGAAACAGCTCATGAAAAGGCGAAGAGATATGAAGGTGGACAATCGAAATACCAGTTCCAGGATTGAGTACATAGAACTTTGTAAAACTCTGCGCAAAAGCATGAAAGAAGACATAAGAAAATTCAACTGTGAGCTAGTAAGGAAGGCCATTGAAAATAACAAGAGCCTTAGGGTTGTTAAAGGAAGTTTATCTGTTGGGAAGAAACACATCATTGCATTAAAAGGAGAGGATGGCACCGTAACAAGAAATAGGGAAGAAATACTTAGAAGAGTTGAAGAATTCTACAAAAAACTATATGAAGGAAACAGTGGATTAAACGAAGACTCTGAGATAGTCGAAGGAACAGCTCCTAAAATCTTAAAAGAAGAAGTTTCATTTGCAATAAAAAATATGAAGAAAGGAAGAGCCCCTGGTGATGATGGTATTACATTAGATATCCTAAAAGAAGCTGGAGAATATGTAGAAGACATACACATCGAGAGTTGCTACCGAGTGGCTCCAGGAACATTCTTCTGACTTTAGACACTTCCATTGGCCACCTAAATCGCCAAACATGAACATTATCGAGCATATCTGGGATGCCTTGCAACGTGCTGTTCAGAAGAGATCTCCACCACCTCGCACCCCTATGGATTTGTGGATTGTCCTGCAGGATTCCTGGTGTGAATTGTCTCCAAAATACCTTCAGACATTAGTCGAGTCCATGCCACGTCGTGTTGCAGCACTTCTGCGTGCGCAGGGGGTAGACGATATTAGTTAGGTGTGCTAGTTTTTCTGGCACTTCAGTGTATATTATAAAAGATAGTATAAACATTTTAAAATTTCATTTAAAAATTTAAAAAGTATGAAATATATGTATATTTTTTCCACTTGTCGTCGTTTCGTCCCTTCAAATACCGCAATGAATCGAAACCGCAATAGCCGGGGATTTCCTATATATTACGAGACATGACCCACATCTTGTTCGCTGCATGATCAACGGAATGGGCAAAATATTGTGCAAAGAATATACGTCTAGTTAACACTAATGAAGCAAATGTTTCGGACGAATCAAAAAGGTTTGGATAATTTATGAGAATAATCTTTTCTTTAAATATGTTGATACACAGTTTTTTCACAAGTGTGTATAAAACATTTTTGTTCGTAGTAAAGGTTTAATTCTTAATCATAAACTTTTATTTTGAGCAAAATATTACAGAAAATTAAAATGAAAGAGAGAAAATTCTTTAAATACCTAGAACTTTATAGAGATATAAACATGTAACAGAAATCGTGATTGGAAGCATACAGCCCCAACTGAATGGGCACATCATTTTTACATTATTGTTTAAAAGTTTTCATGTGGATAAAATAGGTTAAGATTTTCCTTGGGAAAACAATACTGTTTTCGAACGGCAAGCAACACAATATACATTTAAAACTTTGGAAAAGTGTTTGTCAACAATAGAATTCATATAAACTCAGTAAAACCTTTAAATAGCGGACATCTCAGGACTTGAAATTCTGTCCCCTTTTCGAAGGTTATTTAGGAGAGTTACAGCGTAGTAATCTTTGAAATTTGGAATTTGAAAACTTCCTGTTGAATAGAAGTGTCCGCTTTTCGAAAGTCTCTGTTATGTGTATTTTATTGTATTTATCTTTTTTTAAAGACCTACGTCTGAACGCATACACTTTGCCTTTTTCTAACAAGTGTTAAACACTGTTTCTGAAACCCAAATTAAGCGTTTTATTAGAAAAATATAAAAATAATTTCAATTTCAGAAAGCTTTGAAGAAATAAAATCAACTTGTGTTTCCCGTAAGCAATTGAAGAAAATATGGAAACGGAGCAAAGAAAGCTATCTATTTTACCAAAAACTACATTTCTTAGAAACTGAAATGATGAGCAAAAATAGCAAGGTTCAAGGAACATCAAGTTTCCATGTGAGATTCCATAAACCTACGAAATGACACGCCATTTTGAAAACAACATATTGAGACTCTTGTCTTGCCACCCGATTTTGTCTGACAAAATTTTTTGTCTCTAACACTTCTTTTATCTTACGAAAATACGATTTACTACGAGAATGGCGATATTTCATCTACAATTGTCCTTTGAAGAATGACAGAGAAGACAGAAGTTTTTATAGATAAAAATATTATTTCAACTTCGATTTCTGTTAACGTGTAATTCAAGCCTCTATCTCCAAATGAAAGTAAGAAAATTGTTTCCTGCGGAGGCAACTCACAATGAGTTCTTAAGCACTTTTAAAATACCAGTGTCACGATGTCGGTTTCGTGATATCCTTGGCATTTGTTGTGTTTTATTCCATCTCAAATGTTAGAAACAGAACGGCTCTGTTTAATTACGAGTTAAATATTTTCTCCATGGAAAAAAACGCAAGCTTGAAACCAACAGCTCCTTGTGTGTCTAGTATTTCTTGAATGCTAAATATGCATTTTGTGTAGAAAAGAGAAAATCATGCATGTCAGAAATTT
This sequence comes from Dysdera silvatica, assembly GCA_006491805.2. NCBI lineage: Eukaryota > Metazoa > Arthropoda > Arachnida > Araneae > Dysderidae > Dysdera > Dysdera silvatica. Next base: position 98,837,831 of record QLNU02015003.1, read on the forward strand.
CTTCACAATATCAAATGTTTCTTCAGAATGTTGTAAAATGGTATGCAACTAAGCGCCAAGAAATTGCGCAGCTGCAATTGACTTATGATGCAAAAGAACTACAGAAGAGAATAAATGAAATTCCAAAAAAGTACACAACGAAAATTAATTACATTGAAAACAAAGATGGGGAAATATCAACTAACCTTGATGAGAGGAACCGAATCTGGGAGGAATATATTCAGGAATTGTACAATGGTCAAAGTGGTAAAATGACAACATGTGAAGCAACAGAGGGTCAAGATTTAATTAAAGAGGAGTTTATGTATACAAGAAATCTGTATTGGAAGAAAAAGCAACCGGAACGGATGAACATCGAACTAATCAAATATAGCGCAGATACAGAAATAAAAGGACTCACAAAATCCTTTAATAATATTTAAATATCTAGTATAATCGCAAAAGATCTAAACAAATCAATAACCATTCAAATTCCCAAGAAAAATGAAACCACTAAGTACATAGAACATAGAACGGTTAGCCTTCTTAATCATGTAAGCAAGATTTTGCTAAAATCACCCACAATAGAATTTACAATAAAATTTGTGAAAGAATTAGCAATTCACAATTCAGTTTTCGGACTGGTTTTGGCGCAAGTGAAGAAATCTTCACATCATTGCAATTTGCAGAAAAGCTAATTGAAACGAACATCACTTTCTTTCTCTGCTTTGTGGACAACGAAAAAGGTTTTGATAGAATAAAACCTGAAAGCTGATGGAAATGCTTTTTGGGCCAGGTCTGGCTGCCAAAATTATCCATATTATTAAAGCAACGTACTGAAACCAAACACGAAAATTAAAATTGGCGACAATGAAATAAACTGGGTGGAAATAAAGAGCTAAATTAGAAAGGGATGCGATTTCTCGCCCATCCTCTAAAATATTTACTCAGAAGAAATAATTCAAGATGTTATGGAAAAAGAGCAAGAAAGTTTAAAGATAAATGGAACTATTGCAAACAACTTGAGATGTGCTGATGATATGGTAATGATAGATACCACAAATACAAGCAGTCGTCAATGAAATTGATACAACAAGCGAAGAATGAGACTTACTATTAATGTGAATAAAACAAAAATTATGTATCTGAGCAGAAAAGACTTCAACATCACTGCCCATTACAAAAACATGACCATAGAATAAGTAAATTCTTCCTGCTATTTGCAAAAATAGATTTGCCACAATAGCGAATAAACAAATAAAATTATTTGGCGAACTGTCCTGGCAAAATCAAAATTGGGTGAAATGCAAAAACTTCCGTGCGAGAGAAAATTAAATCTACCTCCACAAAAAATAAAGTATAGAAGAAATTTATGACGCTCAAAGCGTTATTTCTAGTAAGTTGTCTATGTGGCGCAAGGTCAATTGTAGGCGACGTAAATTGCATTAAACAGCCACAAATCTATTAACGTGCAAAATTAAAAAATTCAAGCATTAATAAAAATATTATACATACACGTAGATTCTGAGAACATAAATGGCTCCGAGCACAACGGACAGACACTAGCTCGCACCTAGACACTATCGCGGACGATGTCTCTCTTCCTCCCGTAACAAAACAGCTCTTGTCGGAGCTAAAAAAAAGTGGGTGTCGGAATTATTACGTATAAACGGCACGTTCGCTAACAGATCTTACATACAAACTCGGACTCTAGCAGAACAGTGAGAATTGTCCGTTACAAAGTGTCATATTCGTTTTATAGAGAATTTCAGCGATGTTTCTGTTTTTTATATACCTGTTTCCTGCTCCATTTTGAACTCCAGTTAGTTGACATTGGTTTTAAATATTAGTTGCAAAAGCTTAAAATAATGCAGAAAATCATTTTTTCTTCAAAAGCATGAGGTCACTTTATCGTTAAACTAATCTTAACCTGGCCACCGGAGAACGAAACATAAAACAACTTACAAATTCCATTATCACGCTACTGTAGGTTCGATACAATAGATTTTTCGACAAAATTTGGTCAACGCCCTACTAAAATGAAAACTTATGAATAATGAGGTAGCGCAATGTTTTTTTTTATTATAATTCATGCATACTATACTACAGCACGGCAACCTTATACTATAGATGTTAAATTATTTGTAAGGAAAAGAATTATTTTCCGGCGCCTAGTGGGACACGAACCCACGATCACTTGATTGCCGGTCAAGTGCTGCCAACTACGCTACAGGCGTCAATTAATTCCTCCCTTATAAGCATATAAAAATAAATAAGGCTTTTTATGGAAAAGTTCGCGTTTGGGGTGGCATTGCTGTGACTATTTTTTACCAGAGCGACAAGTTAAATTAGAAAGAAAGTCCGATAAGGAGAACTATAATTAATATTATTAAATCAACATTTTTTTATATTAGCATATGAGGTGGAAAAAATATATGTTAAATTACTCGTAAAGAAAAGAATGATTTTCCGGCGCCTGGTGGGACCCGAACCCACGACCTCTTAATTGCCGGTCAGGTAATTCCCGATCTTCTTTTCAAGAAAGACATTGTACATTGCATGAAATTATTACTGGTAAAGCCATTTCCTTCAATATCAAAAATATTTGAATTTTTCATATAATTTTTTAAATTTAAAAAACAAATTATAGTAACAAAATATTGCGCAAGGTCCTAGGCAGGCAGTTGCCCGGCTCACCTTACCCTAAGGCCGACTCTGACTGGGTTGGTGAAAGGTGAGACAAATTCTTGATCTCATAACACCAGTACTAACTCGAAACACGGATTATGTAATGTTTTGTAAATATAGGGGTGGAATTGTAGTCTGTGAATTTCGATTAGCTAGTCGAAGGTCGTCCAAATTTTTCAGTTTTTGATCTCTGGCTCTATCTTGTTTTTTTCTTTAGTTCCATCAATGAGGTTTAAGTCTATAATCTTGGTCGTACGTTTACTCTCTTTCCAGTGTTTGGTTGCCAATCACAGGACCCCATGTGAGATAATGTTGAAAGGCATCATTATGCTGTGGAAATCTGATCATGAAGGGATTCAGGTTTGGTCGACTGATATATATGTGTATGGCTCCGGTCAGTTGGTGTTATTTTTTAGAAGTAGAAAAGGTCCCATCGGTCTACATGAATTCCTGTTAAGTCCCTGTGATCCAATGGCGGTAATTTTAGCCTCTTGCAACGACATTTTCTAACTCCTTGTATTGAACGAAGGTTTTGTGACTAATCATCTGCCTCAATAAAACATAGGCAACATCATGTGTCAAATTGTGTTTAAGAGTAGATTAGTGGATCCACACTGGGTAAATTTTAACCTTGCCAAACTTTATGCCTGTGTGATCGGGCCTGATGGTATCAGATAGTCGTTCTTTTGGTTATTTTCAATTTCTTACTTACAGCTGCGATTTTCTCACCTGATCTTGTAGTTTCACTGATTAATTTTTCCATTTGTACAGATGTCTGTGGCATGAGTAGGCAATTTTCAAAGTTCAGTAATCGTGATGATGGAACCATGTCTTTAGCACACAAATTTTCTACACACGATCAAATGCGCTCATCTACTACTCTAAGTTGACCTGACATTAATAAGGATATGCTTCATAACGCATATGCACTATTCAAAGAGGAGGATCATGCACATTATCTCCAGCCTTATGTCCACAGAAATAAATACCCGCTTCCATTAGTGGTGGGGGTTTGATATTTGTTTTGTTTCAAAAATAATATTCCAAGAATACGGAGTTGAAGCCTATGAAGAACTATGCAAAAACTAATCCATAGTTTCTTTATCATATTATTATATAGAGGTATGAGAAAACAATCTCTTATTTAATCTTTTCTGCACTTGCTTTGTAAGAAAAAATGAATAAACCATATTCTTCTTCTATCTCTTAAGTAAATCGAATTACTAAATTTTTTGCTCAAACTGTTTTTATGCTTTACGCCTCAAGGTAAATAAATGAGAAATGTTTTGCTTTTCTACTGTCAATGGTTTAATGATCTTGTACAGTTATGTAGATTGCTACGACTTGAAAGACTATTTTAAAATATTCACCAGTTTTTGCTCTTATTATAAAATTATATATTAATACATACACATTCTATGGCATAAAAATCGACGCACCAAGAAATAGTTATTCAATTGAAATAAAATTGGTAGATGTTATGTGCAAAAAGATACGATTTCGGAAAAACTGGGTAATTTACTCAAGAGAAAAAGCCATGCAAAATGAGTCTTCAAATCAATAAGGCTTTTGTCCACTTATAGCCTAGATGCAAGCTATTACCCGGCGCTACGTTGACTCATAAATTTGGTGGATAGTGCTCTGCGGGATTTCTTTCCAGATTGTATTTAATTGTCAGGTTAATTTACTGACATTCTGGGATGATCGACACCGCCTTCCCATCAGCTCCCAAATGTGCTTTATAGGAGGGCTCTGGTGACGTATAGATTGCCAAGGAAACGCTTGGCAAGCAAAATGGAAATTAGTAGAAAGGCGTGCCGTATGCGGTCAAACATTATCTTGTTGAAAGTTAGCTCCGGGATGAAGCAAAAGGAACGAAAGCATAGCGCGTTGTATAATTTCTTCAACATAGCTCTGTGCTGTGAGGGTGCCACGGATGACTATCAAAGAGACCCGGCTATTAGAAGAAACGTCACTACGAGCCATAAATCCTTGTTGTCGGCTTCTCTAGCGTGAGGTAGTAGAGATAGCATCCCAATGACATTTCCAGTCACATTTACTCTGGTTGTCGCGACTTAGTTCAAAACGGGACTAGTCACTGAAAACGAATCGTCTCTTATGAGTGTAAGTCTGGATCGAGACCGATACCATTGCAGTTGAATTTGACGGTGTGCACCCGTAAGATTAGCGGCGTATTGGGTAGCGCGAGCGTACGTTCCGCTCTTTATATCGCCTGTCAATGCTGTAGTTGCATATCTCTGTGTTTGTGTTACACACCGGATTGTTGAGAGACATATCACGTTCTGTGAGACCTGCTCCGACAACCCAGCCTCCCCGTTCTGTTGTCGTGTTGCGTCGACGGCTAATTCTTGAGGCTAAAATCTGCTGTTGTTTGACCATGCATGCCAGCATCGCCTAATCTTCGCATCGCTCCGACCCAAATGATGAACGATTCTTCGATTTAACTGTAACGAGCAATAAGGGGTGCGCTATGCTTTAAACACTATTTAAAAAATTAGCTTGCCACGTGATAGTATAGGTGACATGTATTCAGTATGAGCTCCAAACAAGCAACGCTACAACTTTGAATTATAACCCCACAAAATCTAAAATTAAAACCAAACCATGTATTTTAGTGATTTATTAAAAAAAGTATAATACATAGCAAGAGCACAGATTCTATTTGTATTATATAACAAGCAAGATCGGCAGATATTAGAACCCGGGGAATTTCATCCCAAGATTAATACTGATAATCAAACTCACCACAAGAAAGAGTGAAAACTCAACAAGAACTGTGATGGTGCTCACCGCCCTGTTTCGACATAATCTTTAGTTTTCGCTCTTAAGATGCTTTCTTTCATTTTCTCTTCTTACCCTTTATAAATACATTTTTTTTTCGTTTTTCAATCCCTTTCAGCTTTTTCCATGTTTATTATTTTCCACTGGTGAGGCGGCTATTCGAAAGCACCAGTCTCTCTGCATATACAAGTCAGAAATCTTTACTTTCTAAGACAAAGCTGAAAATTTATCTGTAACTCGACAGTGCAAAAACCCTGGAAGATGGATTATTATCATTTAGGTCGATGAAAAGCAGATGTGTCCCTGAGGTATTTTCAATATGAGTGCACCGTTCTTGATGGAGATTTTAATACTTTTTCTTAGAATTACTGACTGAATTTCAAAGCCCGCTGCTCGTTGTGGAGCTGTCAATTTGATGAAAAGGTGTATTCTTACTAAGACCTTTTCCTGCCCTTAGTTTTACAAAAGCCCTTTATGAACCCTGTCCAAGTTTTGTATCTTTGCTCATTAATATGTCGCCATTTGGACGATTCCCTTGTCCGAGCGTTCTGTTGTGTTAGACCATCCAGCCTCTTTCAGTCTAGTGGTACGGTCATTAGTCAAATTGTAACGTATGTCTGTAATGAGCCCTACACCCATTGGAGAGGCATTGTTACAATCGAGATAGGTAGCCTCAGTCAAAATATAATGGAAGTTTTGACCTGGAAACCGAGTTTCGCACCAATGGTGCCCATATGAGTAGTTTTAATGGGGGATGGGGGTCTAAGAAAAAGCATTACCTTCTTCTCAAAGCTGTCAAACATTTTAGTAAATGTACAAGATACTAAAATACTACAAAAATAATTTATTTTATTACTAATAAATTTGACACCAACGTGTAATTAGATCAATCTAGATCTTTTTGTTTCGGTTTAGGACAAAAAGAGACGCCGTTCACATCCTTGATCCGAATTTCCGATTGAATGAAAAGGTATTGAGGTAAGAGTTTAAGCTCACCTCTAGAAAAAAATTAGCCCCCCCCCCCACACTCCCACGAAAGAAAATTAACCCTCCTGGAAAAAAAATTCTAGTTTCTTATCTTCCTTAGCTTTGACAGTTTTCCAGTTC
>QLNU02015003.1:98844506-98862558 GCA_006491805.2 Dysdera silvatica
TATTCATTTTTAAATACATATATCTTTGCTTTCGTAATCGAAAACACTTTGTGTTTATTACGGTTCGTAATATTATAAATCAGCCGCCCGCAATTAAAATGATACAAAACGGAACTGTTATTATCATAGTCATTTCACAGGAAATATGCTGAATATTTCAATCGATAATGGTTTTTTGTTCAGTTCATAAATTTCTTGGCAGATTGTGTTAAATATCTCTAGGTGCTACTATTAAAATTTATTGTAAGTTATTACAGTACATAGAATGTTATTTCCGCTTTTCAGGTACGGTATTGACGTAGCAGAACACAGATATTCACAAATATAGAAATACTTTTGGGAAAATGATTGATTTGTAGCATTAAATACATGACTTGATCGCTAAAACTGCTTTAGTCATTAACTAGTAGAATGTCGCCAGCACAGTGAAAAATTATATAGCGTTTCATACAGCATTGTGTTTCGTATTTATTTTAATTTGCAATGAACTATAGAAAACAAGGAATATTTAATATCTAAATGAATAACTGTTGATTAACTTGTATATGTACATCTAAAGGGATATCATTATTTCAAAATATTAGCACCTTCCTCAAACTTAGTGATTGTGAGAAGCGTCTATCTACCATTTTCCATTTCAATAATCAGGAATTGAAGCTGTATATGGGGAAAGGAAAATTAATTATTCAGAAGGCTTAGGATATCCCATCGGCTAAGCAGATCTCATTCCATCATTTTCATTATAAATCATAATTCCTCATCACATATGCCGGTTTCGGAAACACATGGATTTGGGCTTCGAAAATTACGCTACTGCTTCGGAATTACCGAGGCTGACTGTCTTAATATGCAAATCATGGAAGAATTTGTGTATTAGTTCCATCATTGCAAGTCACTGCAGCAACGTATGTGCGAATATCAGCTTGCATTAAGTTCAGTATGACTTGCTCTAATTCAGGATAAACTTGTACAATCAAACCTTGTTAACATGAACACGTAAGTTAGGAAGAAAAATGCAATAAAAGGGGTTCCTGTTATCCGGAAAGGATGGAATCGTATTAATAAGGTAATAAATGGTGACGGGATTCAGAAAAAAGTTCGCGTGAAGCGTCGTCCAAATTATACGAATTTATTTCCAAATCCACGCGAGGATCGATTGTAACGCAATATATTGCATTTCTGCTTTATGTTCTTGATATTCCTAAATATTCCCCCTTTCAGAAATATGCTTCTTGTTTTTAGCACGCGGCAGTAGGCAAAACAAGCTTGAAAAGCCAAATCATGAAGTATAATTTTTCTCAAGTCCTTGTTTTCTATTTAAAATATGAAGACCGTATATGTGAAATTTTAATACACAGAAGGATGTGTATATAAGAAGTATATTTGCTCGTCCGCTGAAATTCATTGCTTTCATTCCTTCATGCAAAATATATTTTTTCCTCCATATTTTTAATTTCTAAATGAAGTTGTGCTTTAAAGTTTAAAAATATTGGTCCAATTGATAAGAAGTTATATGTAAAGCATTTCCTTTAAAGCAGGTTTTCTTCGAAAATTTAATAGCGTATGATATATGTAATATAACCTTAGCTGACTTTTCGATTTTTTCATAATAAAATGACATTCACGCTTTGCTTACGGCATCTTTGAAACCTCTCCGAATGTATGTTAAATTTTAGGGAAAATAAATTCCTTTTAAACTGGGTAATATTAATTAAATGCAAGAAAAAAATTCAGATCAGCACATCCTCACACAAATGCTGAACAGAAATGTAACCAATCTTTTTGAAGACATTTTCTTTGAAAAAAAAAAAAATATATATATATACAAGAGTATATTTAAAATATAAATATCTTAAAAAATATATCACAGTTAGTTCATTAGGCATATTCTGAGAACATACATGTAATAAAATATTTGTAATTTCCAATATCTAGGAAAACTTAATTTAATTTTATTCAAACGAAGTTGGAAATTAAAATCCAATAATATTTTGCTTGTACTATACCCAGTATAAAATTTAATCATATTTAAAATTTAAAGAAGACCTTCACTCTACAATTTCCGATATGAGATATAATATTTAATATGCCCCACGAAAAACTCACAAAAATCTCGCCCCGGTGGCTTTGTGTGTTGACCAATATTTGGCAATTGTGTTATCCCTGTGAAGGGTAATAATATCTTACAACTTAATATACGGAGAAAAATGCGTTTGTTCTTGTTCTCATTCGTCTAGTAGGTCAAGACACCGCGGGCTCAACGCAGGGACCCTGGTTCGAATCTGGGATGAGGACGGCGTCTCTTTTTCTTCTAAACAAAAATAGCTCTAGTTTGAGCTACTAATACGTGGGTGTCAAATTTATTTGTAATACAAATTAACGTACAATTGCGGCCACTAAATATTTTAATATATAGATATAACAACTTTATCAATATAGGAAAAATTAGTTATTCTATCATTTAAGAAGTGAATGACCGTCGATTAGCTATCCAAATGGTTTATAAGATTTGAAAGTTAGAATTCTTATTATTGACAAGACGTTGATTCGAAATGAGATTTGCGAAATTCATGTGTAATGCCGATTTGCAGTTCTTTCCAAATGCGTAATGGCTCGAAATAGCTGAACTATTTGTCAGCGAGCACTTTATTTTAATTTCCGAGAATATTAAGTTTTAATGCCCATCGTTTGTGATTGTGACCTCTTGGGTCACTAGAAGTTGGAAAGCGCTTTTAGTACTGTAAGGATGGCTTCTCGTACGAGTCATTTAATGAGGGAAAATTTCTCACCCTCAAAGAAAATTGCACTACCAAAAGGAACAATAGTTTGCCTTCTACAAATAAATGATACTATGTTCGGGAATAAAGTATGATTATTTTTATTGGATGCACCTTTCTCTTCGTTTCATATTTTTCAGTTTAAAATTTCATAAAGTCGGAATCTTTTATATGATTCATTGGTGCCTCGCTTTGCTAATATGATAGAAATTTTTGAAGTATTTGATACAGTTACATTGAAAACAACATAGTTTATAATTGTTTAGGTTGCAATGTGATAGTTTCATCATAAAACGAAGACGAGAAATGTTCATGTTCTAACCAAGATGGGATACAACATCGAAACAGCAGTAAATAATGTTTTTTATAATATAATTATAACAAACATTATGTGAAATCATTCTTCTGCTAAGTGATATTCGTTTAAAAACATCAGAAACTTCCTAAGGAGTGGAATTTATTTCATGTTTTGAAGCTTTGTTATTTCTAGGTATCCGTTATTTATAGTGTTTTGTTCTTGTAACTTTTCATTTATATTTAAAGCGAATTAAATTCTTTGGGTAACGCTTTATTTTATTATACATGTTAAAGTTTTGCAAATTTGATTCAGTTTTTGAATAAAATACATTTAAAATAGTTTAAACCATAACAATATTACTTTGACGTGCAGGTAGTCTATACATAATAAATAACCAGAAGCACTAACCGGGTAACTCAACCATTTTGCCGTACATTGTTGAGTACAATCATTTAATTATCCAGACAGTAGAAGATTTTACAAAATAAAAAAAAGAAAGACGCAAATGTAAATATGATGACATTATTCCCTAGCCATAAAGTGTGTGCTATCAGAAAACCAAAATATCTAGTTCACTTTGTGAGAAGAAAAAAGATCACAGGGTATCCGTATTTTAACTTTAGCTATTCCTTGGTAGATCAAGCCCTTTAGATCAAGTCCTTTAGATCAAGTCCTGAGCAGAAACGTATTATATTGATCAAGCCGCTTGATCCCAAACTAGTGAAAAATGATTGTCCAAAGCTCTAATGTAAACTTTTAAAAATAATTTTGGATCTTCTCTTGAAATATTTTCGAATAGCAACAGATAGCTGGATATTTTATTTAAATTCTTATTTATTGTTATTGGATTTTAGATTTTCTGTGAGTTCTAGGCGCATTTTAATCCATCCCTCGCAACTCTTACTGCCTATCTGGCTTTATTCTGATTAACTTTATAAACTATCACTTTCAAATGGTAGGAAACATATTTGTCAGAAGGAGTAGGAAACCGTAATTTTATTAACTTAAATAGAGTAAGCTGAGTAATAGAATTATACGAAATTATAAAATCCCTTTACACATGTATTAAAGATTTATTAATACACTTTTTGTTGGATACGAAAAAGCTTCATTTTTTAAAATTGTAACCACAGGGAATTAAAATGACACTTTCGTTATTTGCGTCAATTTATGTAACTGCTATTTTGTACAAGTGTAATATAGATCTTGCTTTATCTGAAAATTTAATATAAATAAAATTGTAAAAATTTTATTTGTTGCAGAGCTTTCTTCATATATTTAAATATGCAATTAAATTTACTTTTTAAAAAAAGAGCAATATGCAATATAAACGTTTAATATAAATTAAGAAAATATTTTTTGATAATTAGGTTTTGTAGTAGTAAAGATTTTCGTGTAGTTAATGAAAATCTCAATTGTTGTTGTGTCCGATCTTCAGGGATTCCATATGCCGTCTTCCTCCCTGCGTTTCGGTCCAGAACTTTCTCCTTCAATTCTGCAACATTCAATTTTATGTCGGGTTGGATGGCGTCATGCCAATATGTTCTTTTGCCTCTCCATCTTAATCTAGAGACCATTCTAGCATCCTAGATTTTCATAGTGAGTTTGTGCGCATGACACGACCAAAAATGGTCAGTCGTAATGTCATATTTCCGGTTAATTTTATGTTTTAAATTACATTAATAATACATATATTTATATAGAGTTAAAAATTCCATTAAAGATAAAAAAAATCGGCAATGGGAAATTATATGGGATAAAAGTAGAATATTGTTCATCGCCTTTTTTACTATATGATACAAAAATGATTTGGTTGCATGCGTGTTGTAATTCTTCATTCCATCGGTAAACATCTGTTTTCTGACAACCTTTTCTTTTGACCTTTAAAAGCCAATGATTTCATAATTTTGGAAATATTCGTTTTCCCTTGATTGTCACGAGAGTAAAATCGCAGGTAGCGGCGCAACGAGTCATATCTTGGGTCCCTGGTTCGAATCAAGGTCAAGGAGATGTTTCTTTTCTCCTATATATATATAAGGCTCTAATTTGAGCTTAAACGCGGGTGGCAGAAATTGTGTGTTATCTATAAAAAAATGTCTCCATTGATACGAAAGAGACCGGGAGATATCGTTGTAGACGAAGTGGAACAGAATACACATTACATCTGTGGAGACAAAGGGAATATATTGCTATAGATATATTTCACCATATTAAGAACAACCTGAACTGATATGGAACGTAGAAAAAACTAAGCTAACAATTTTCGTCAGACCTTATTATAAATCCTTCAAAGAGCGTTCAATATGGTAGAAAAAATGTATTCACTGCTGGAAGATTCTTTTTAGCATTCAATAATTTCGTGTAAAAATATGGCATGTGGTTAGTCAGATGGCGCCCGGATAAAAAGAACCTTCCCTCGTTTAACTAAAAAAAATAAATACACACGCAAACATATGCAGAGGGTGTTTGCACATATTTATAAAGGCATTGATTTTAAATTAAGAAAAGACTAATAGCGCCACGGAAAAAATATGACAACACGCTATTACCTGAAAAGCGGAAAATCGCTTGCGACTAAAAATTTAGTCCGCGCTGGGAAATGGAGTACGGAAGGAAGCTGCGGCTTCAAGGCTAATAGAAGGCTCCTAATAGAAGGCTCCAAAGAGAAATATTTATGCTCAGTAATTAAAAAATGACGCGAGAAGTATGTTTTTCATGTTTCAAAATATAAAATAAGCGATATTATTAACGTAGAAGGAAAAAATCGCTAGGTTTTAATGTCAGGAGAAAAAACAAACCAAAATAATATCCCAAAAAAAGTTCGTACTCCTTCTACCATTATTAATGTGCAGTATATGGTTTTACAGGAAAATTGAAAACGCCAAAGAGCTATTGCAAAATCTTTGTATACGTCAGCTTCAACTATAAATAAATAAATTAATAAAGATTTGATTTAATTAAAACAAAATCAAGGGAAGCCCATCGTCAGCTACTTCGGCATGTTTCCTAGCGGAAGACTAGAGACAGATGATTATATGAAATCCATTTAGCAGGAAATAGCTGAACAAAACAAAAGTTGTCACAATTCACGAAGCGTGGAATTATTTAAATGATTATAATATAAAGATAGATTTATTATCGAAAAAGAGACCAGAGGGACTCAAAGGGTTTAGTTCAAAGGAAGCCAAGAAACTTTCAGTAAAGGATTCACAGTTATTGCCGGTATCTCTTATAAAGGAAAACTAAAACTAAGAAAAGTTGAAAAAATCCAAAACTCAACTCTATATATTATCAAAATAATGTTCTGACTCCTGTTTTTAAAGAATAATTTCCAAAACTCTAGCCTACTATTCTACTTCAAATTGTGGTAATCCATCAGAAAAAAGCGAGCAGCCACACCTCCAAAAGTACAACCGTATTACGAGAGAACATGAGACAAAAAACTGGAATCAAATCAATACAGATTAGCCATACTCCTACTAAGTCTCTAGATGTAGCACCGATGGATTACTATATATTTGTTTTTTCAAAACAAGCTCTTTCTAAAGGCCGACCCCACTATCTCCCATGGACTGTGTAAAACTGCGGAGCAGGAATGGGAAAAAAGCTCACTTGTGACTTTACAGAAAATCCTACAATCGTGGAAATTTAGATGTAATATGAAAGTTCACAGACAGAGCTATCAGAAAGAATACGCTAGAAAATATGCTTATTATTTATGTTCTAAAAGTCGTTACAAATATGTGTAAACACTTTCTGTATTCAGGCGGATTAGGCTACATGCAAACAAGGCAATTATTATTATTCGGTGCTTCTGGTCAGATAAATAGGAATATTTAAGTATATTGATATTATTATATCTTATACTTGATTGGTTTAATTAGTTAGTTTATTATTTGGGCGAATCATTAATTTTTTTCGGGGGAGCATAAAGCATGCAAAAGAATTGTTTTTAGGTTTGGTAAAATGATAATAGGTGTATATATATCATTCGCGTAGGGGAGGTCATAGATCTACCCTTGGTTTATCAACTTATGAATTCATTCGTGGTCGGTGTGGATTACGATCCCATCACATATGTTTTTCCGTATAATTTTAAAACATAGAAATTCAAACAAAACTATTTGTTATAAAGTTTTTCTATAGATGTATTAATAGAGTTTTCTAAGATATCCATACATTAAAAGTGCCTGGTATTATCTATATTACTTTAATGGAAATCTCTACAAAATTTATTAGAAATTATTTCATACCATGATTTCCCTAATCTCATTTCTTCGGATGTTAATGGAGATAAGCAATAAAAGTAATTATTTTAATAGCAAAATTGACACTAAAAACATCGGTTTAAAGGTTTCAAGCAACCTACTAAATGCAAGATATATATACGAAATCCAATTTAAAAGTTATTAACTTGACAAAGAAGAAAATTGCTTATTTTATCTTCTGCAGATTATAAATGCACATCATTATCTCAAAAAAAAATTATCCACACAAAAACTGATGAGAATTTAAAATGATGTACCGCCTGAAGATAAAAATATTTGTAACATCTTAGTCATAAAATTAAATTTAAATGAGAAGGAAATTAAAATGAATTGAAATGTAATCAAAATCTGGGTTTGTTTAGAGCAGTGGTTCGCAACCTTGGGAACGTGAGACACTATCAGCGGAGGCGTGCAACGATTTGAGAATTTAATATTAATAACTTTTTTTTTTTTGATTTTTAAAGTATATTTGAAAAAAACGAAGTAATTATAAAAAATAATTACTGATAACTTAAGAATAAAATTCAGTTACATTTGAATTCTTTAGATGACAAATTCAATTATCAATTCACTGATATTTCATCTGATGACTGGTTTAGGATATTAACTAGAAATCCTTTCCATGTTGATATTGATTCACTGCCACAACGTTTTCAAGAAGAAGCCATAGAATTGAAATGCAATTCAAAGGCGGAAGATGATTTTAAAACAGTGACCCTAGATGGATTTTGAAAACATTGCCTTACATTGTATCCTGATGTCTCTAATGTTGCCTTAAGGGTCATTGTGCCATTTTCGTCAACATATCTCTTTGAGTCAGGATTTTCAACACCAACTGCCATAAAAACAAAACAACATTGTCATATAGAGGTGGAAAGTGATCCCAATTGCGCATTATCCATCATCAAATCGAACACCAGACGTATATAACATAATCAAAGCAAAACAATGTCATTTTTTCACACTGACATTTAGTGACTTGATTGTTGATCATCTTTTTTTTTTACCGATTGCTTTATTTGAAATTTGTCCTTTTTGTGGAATGTGTGGACTATTTCATTAATTTTATGGAATAGCATATACTGGTAAAAAAACAATGTTCGTTAAAAATAAAAATTATTGTTATTATAAAAGCTTATGGTGGGGGGGGGGGCGTGAGGCCTTACCACATCTCAAAAGGGGGGCGCCAACTGGAAAATATTGAGAACCACTGGTTTAGAGATTTCGAAGCAGAATTAAAAATTTTCAGAAATATTATCAGATCCCTTATTCATTTGGGATATTGCATCATTTTTCACTGCTAGTGCAGTAAACAAAGAAAATGTTTTTTTAGACTAAATTTTGATTGCTATTGCTATCAAAAAAATAAAGATTAATTAGTTTAAGAATTTTCTCAAAGTTTAGCATTTGCTTAAATAATGGAAATCATTCGTAAATACTACTTCTGAATTGCAGTACAACTTTTAATGCTAAACATTAATGTATTTTAATCCTGAATCTTAGTATATACAAAAGAATAATTGAGTTTCCGCATCCTCTTAAAGGTGAAATTCTTTTATCCGTCGCTGCTTTGTCAGTTCGCATTTTTTTGTAAGCCTAAACAAAAGGTAATAAATGGAACCTAATTCATGGAAACGAATTCAGCGAGCCTGAGAAAAATGGGTTTGAGGCAAATGAAGGTTTTATAATTATAATTGCGAAATTTGTAGCCATCGACTCTTAATTAGTTATCGTTAACTATCTGGTAACTATTCAATTTAAAGTATTTGCGTAGGAGTTCTTTCTATAGGAAATATTTCTATAGATGATTGTGATTTAGCTGACGTGTATAAGTAAAATATTCTAACAAGAGGATACACCTGAGAATAGTATTTTGATGGTTAACACAGACTTTAATATAATTTATTTCCAACCAAAATATTACACTAGCTGATTACATTGGAGCGATAAATAAAAATTGTATTTTTTTTACTAAAATCCCCCACAATTTTGATCCAAGTTTGGGCAATCACAGTTACCTGAAGGGATACCCCCATTCATAGACATAGTAAGAAAATTCATAGGGGATTATAGGCTTATTAGGAGGGGTTACAGAACTACAACTTATGTATTCCTATGCACTGTAAAAACAAATCTACTCAAAAATGAAAACTTGCGCCTACTCGTTTTTTTTAGTATAATCGTATCATAAACGAATCAGTGTATTCTTAAATACAAGTAATCGCACTTACTTAAAAACGAGTACGTGTAGATTTAAAATAGTCTCAAATTTGAAACTAAACATACTCAAAATTGAATCCTTGTATACAAAAATGAGTACACGTGGGTTTAAAGTAGTCTCAAATTTGAAACTAAACGTACTTGAAATTGAATCCCTGATGTACTCAAAAACGAGTACGTGTAAGTTTAAAATAGTCTCAAATTTGAAACTAAACGTACTCAAAATTGATCCCCTGTTGTTACTCAGAAATGAGTACTGCAGTTTTCAAAATTGAGACACTTCTACTCGGAGCTATTATGAACCTGGAATGTACTCAAAATTGAGTACTTTCTACTCATTTTTGAGAACCCAATTTTAACAGTGTGTAAAATATACAAAATTTCATTGCGATCGGGATTACAACCCCTAAGTCCTCCCTCAGGCTACGCCTATGGCCCCCATTTGAACATGACCAATAATTCTTCGTCATCATCTTACAGTTTTCTTTTAGACTCCTCCTGAAGGGTCAAAGAATTAGAATAGTGATCTTCTGAAACAGTTTTTTAGAATCTTGGAGTAATAAAAAAATATATTTGAATCCCTACATTATCATATTTAATAATTTGCAAGTAAATCACTCTTAATGAACTTCATTCAAACCATATTGCATTAGATAATTATTATATTGCAGTATACGTATCTAAATCATATTTTATATATTATGTACATGTATGTGTGCATATTACATGTGTGTATTTCTGTATTGATGGTTGCCAAATGTCTCTCTTCCCAAAAAATGTCCAATATATTCAGTTCAATTAACCGAACTATTCGTCCTACTTTTCATTTTATTTGAACGGAACAGTGCGATTATAACGTCGTGTCAAATTCACTCATTGGTTCCAATGTAAAGGTGGTTCTGACTGCTCCTGTGTGTCGTTATATTAGTTACGGATTCCTCTACTTGGAGTCTAAGATTACAAAATTGCAATTGATTTATACGCTGTCGTTATAACTGATAAATGTATTAAAGAGAAGAATAAGAAATCAAACTTGTTGTAAAAATTCCGCCTTTATATGCAGTTGGTTATTATAAACGATCTCCATTGCACATGGTCATGAGAATGTTTTATTTAATTTTTCAAAATAAAGATTCCAACATTCATTGCTGTTTAGCTAAGGGTTGCAAATCAGATTCGTTTTATATCTTTTCTCCGTCTTTCTTACTAAAGTTGGGCCCACAGTTTCATTCGTTTTGCCACCGATAACAGTAATGATAGGATCTGAATATATCTATTTGGAAACTTAACATTTAAAATCTGTTGGACGTTATGTATCCCCCTGCAAAACCTAATTCCCGGCTAAGTAAAGAAGAAACGAGAAAAAAGGATGGTTGATGGTTGGACGTGACACTCTTCTCGATTCGACCAAATCGATATCAATTGTGTTTGAACGTAGAAGTCCATTTGGACTCGGTTAAAAGTTTGAACAGGAATTTTACAGTTATATAATATTCGTTTTACTCTCAGGGACAAAAACTAGAAATGAAATTGGAATCACCTTTTCTTCTCGCAAATAGTATCACATTTTTGAAATGATAAAGGAGTTGAAGATTTCCAGGAACCATTCTTCGCATCAGAAGCATTATTTTAAAAGTAGAAATCTTATTTTTATTCTATAAAATTATAACAAATTACAACATTCTTTAAAATTTATATTGTCTTGTGGACTATCTGATGATATTACACAAAAATTATTAATATGCTGTCATGAGTTCAAGCTCTGAGATCCTCTATTAAGCTTGTCACACAGACATTATATATGAATATGGGTAATAATTAATTTTAAACAATTCTTATTATAGCCGAAGATGTGCTGTTATTGGATGATAAATTATTCGCCAAGAAAGCAATGATTTCTCGGGATCTGGTGGTCACCAAAGCCACAACTTGATAACCATTCAAGACATTAACGAAAAGTTCTCAAAATTATTGAGGTGGGGGGGGGGCAAGCGAATTTTATGTACGTTTATACATTACAGTATATGTAAAATCGCAATTTATTTCAGATTATTTAGGGGATCGGGCCCCATTGGCCCATATAACACTGCCTTTGAGTCAAATGCTCTTTCCCCACTGAGCAATGGGCCTCGAGCAATGCGAGTACGGTACTTTACCATCTAACGAATGGGATAGTTACTTATGCATAGAATACTATTATCTTATGCATAGAATATTATTTTCTTATGCATAGAATATTATTTTCTTATATATAATAATAATAATAATACTTTATTTATTCTTCTTGGAACAGTCGTTGTGACAATACATGACCACACAAGAAAATATCTATAATGAATATAACAGGATTGAGGACCTCGCACTAATTCAACGTAACTATTCACGCAAAAAATGAATTCAGCTATCTGGCTATTTCCACATATTTCAACACCCCTCACTCTTTACTAAAGATCACGCATATGTAATGCACTTCTTGTGTGAGTTGTTTTTATAATTTGTCTTTAATTGATTGGTTTTTTTAATTATCGATAAATTGTTGGACATTACTGACTATCCAGTATCTTTTAAGCTTTTTTTTTAAATTTTACTATATTATTTAACCGCTTTAGTTTATCTGGTATTCCATTCTAATATTTAGGTCCTATGTAATTTATGTTGCATCTTCCCATTTCTGTTCTTATTTTGGGTAATATTAATTCGTTATAGTTTCGATATCTACTTCTTTTTCGTTTAATTGAATTTTTATAAGATCTGTATGTTTATTTTCTCTCATCCTTTCAAACATTTTAATTAGTATACAGTATTTATGAATCTGTTCAATTTGCAATATATTAGAATTTATTAAAAAATTCTTTAAGTCTATTCTATTGTCTCTATTAATCAGTTTGATTGATTTATTTTGCAAATTTTTTATAGTATCATCGTTAATAATACTCGAATTACACCTAACGCAGTTAAAATACACTAGATGGCAATTAATCAGAGAATCATAGAGTTCATTATTTATTTTTAGGGATAGATTTTTATTTATCCGTCTTAGAATTTCTATAGCTTTACATATTGCTTTTGTTATTTTGTTTATATGACCATTCCAATTTAATTTATTTGTAAGTTGAACTTCTAAGAAATAAATTTTATCCACTATTTCTATTTTCTTATTATTAACTGTTATAGATTTATTAATCATATCGTCATCTATTTTTTTATTTTTACCTGAAAAAATTAATAATTTTGATTTGTCTATATTTAACCCCAGTTGATTAATAGCAAACCATTTTTCATATTTTTTTATTTCATTAATACTTGTTTCCATCACCTTATTTAAACCATTATCAGTAATAATGGCACTTATATCATCAGCAAATAATGTGATGTTTCCTACAGTAGACACATAGAATATATCGTTAACAAATAAGGAATACAATAATGGTCCCAAATTAGAGCCCTGAGGTACTCCGTAATTATTATCCAATAACTTAGATTTCGTTCCCTTCACATATGTAACTTGTTTTCCAGCCTTTAAATAACTGCTCAACAGATTGACTCATCAGCGGTTCGCTGTGTTCCCGGCCACGGAAAAGACATTGGCTGCAGGCGACGATTGAGTTTAGTGTACAACACGGTACGGCGCAAGGATAACTTAATTGTATTTCTTCAAACTCCTTGACAGACATTTCCTGCTTACAAGTACCCCTACTGGACATGGTGATTACGACCCTCCGAGTGTGACACCACGAACCCTTGAGTGGAACAGCAAATCATCAATTAGTGTTAAAGGGGTAACCAATGAACATTTGCGTATGAAAAGGGTGAACAGCCAATAAGATCATTGCGAGTGTAGAGACGATGAGGCGAACACCAATAAAAGACATTCTTTCGGTAGGACTCTTAGCGAGATGGTCACGCTGCCCATGATGGACATTCATAATGTCTTACAATAATAATGTCAATTCCTAATCGTAACAATTTAAGTTATTTTGCTATGTGATTGTAAATAAATTGTGTAACGTAGAGACATGCTGTCTAAATAGTTCATCTGTATCTTGGTATTGCGGAGTCAATTTCGATAAGGTTCCAGGGTAACAATCCACGTGAGTAACGATATCGGTGATATTATGGAGTCTATCACCGCTCCATCGTTCTGCAATCCGTCATAGAACGATAACCAAATCTATAAATGTAGAAACCGCAATTGGTAACCCTACAGCATCAGATAAAAAGAAATGCCAATTCCATAGTCCTTGTTTTCTATTGCCTCCTATATTCTTTTTATTGTTCTCAATAGCGCCCCTGCAGTTGATTTGCCCTTTCTAAACCCAAATTAGGAATTATCTATTATATACTCATTGTCTATAAAATCAATTATTCTTTAGTAAAGTAATTTTTCAAATGATTTCGCGAAGACGGAGGTTATTGCTATTGGTCTATAGTCTTCTTTGTTACCTTTCTTATATATGGGACCTACCTTAGCTGTTTTCATTTCTTCAGGAATTACTTCTGTATCAATTATTTCATTAAATATCACCAACAGTGGTTTAACCAATACATTAGCACATTCCTTGATTATCCTAGGGTGTATGTCATCATACCCTGCACCCGTTTTATTATTAATCTTGCTTGATTCGTTTAATAACTCTGAGTGACTTATTTGACTTACATAAATTGATTTACCAATATTATGACACATATATTCATTATACTCATTGTTCATATTGACCTTTCTATCTACTGTATTCTCTTCAATTTCCACAAAAAATTGTTAAAACAATTTGCAATTTCACTATTGGAAGTTACTTTCATGTTATTGTCGATTATCAACTTATCATTTGTTTTAATTACCCTTCCCAGCAATTTATTAATAAAATTTCATTTGTTTTTATTGTCAGTTGACAATTTTTTTCCATAAATCTTTTTTTTATGGAGATCAATTTTCCTCACTATATCATTCCTTAATTTTTTAAATCTACACCAGTATATTAACCTTTCAGTTCTTATAAATCTGTTGAATATAATATTCTTTTTCTTTATTCTATTTTTTATTTGATTATTTATCAACCTTTTTATTATTTTTTCCTTTATGAGTTTCCATTTAAAATTCCTATCATATATTTCCTTGATTTTATTTATAAATACATCATATTTATTAAAATCGCTAAATTCTACATTCCAATCTATAGAACTCAATTTCTCTTTAAACTTTTCAAGATGTTTTGAACCAAAATCTCTGACTTTAATTTTATTGTTTATCATGAGTTTAGTTTCCTCTTGAACTTCGATGAGTATAGCTTTGTGATCTCTTATTTGGTAATCCAAAACATTTGAATGAATTCCCAATACGTTCGTAAAACATAAATCAATCGTTGTAGTCGAATTATCGGTTATTCTTGTATAGTCACTAATTACGTTTGTTAATCCCATCATTTTCATTGCATTTATCAAATAATTTTTATTACTAGATTCTTTACTTATATTAATATTTAGGCTACCTACTATAATTATATTTTTACTTTGTACTTCTTCAATTTTTAAGTATAGCCAATCTAGTAGCTTGTGAACATTTCTTCTTGGATCTCTATATACAATTTCTGTCCTAAGTTTACCTCTTTTTACGCCTATTATTTCCCAATCATCACATGTGTGATAATTCAGTCCATTTTTTCAAAATCCTCGTGAATATTCCTTATATATACCGATACCGTCCTTCCTTTTTTTTGTTTCTCATCAGATGATAACTATACCGTCCATAAATTTACATGTGATCATTCTCCCTAGACCATGTTTCATTTATTCCCATTATGTCTATTTGGTATTCATTATTTTCCATCAGCATTTCTATTTCACCAATTTTGTTATTTATGCTTCACGCATTTATATGCATAATTTTTAATTTATTAAAATCACTATATTTTCCAGGTTCCCCTCTTTTCATAATTTGAGCCTTTTTAATCTTTAACCTGCAATTTGCATTACTATCAATATCCATACTACCTTGTTAACTTCACACAAATTTTTCTCTATACTTATATTTTTCATATGATTTGTACCATTTATATCTCACACATTGTTATCTGTTATATCATCAAAAACATATACATTTGCATTTCCATCTCTTTTGTCTATGTTATAATGAATTTCAAAGTTTTCAATGTTCTTAACAATTCTATATTTTTTACATTATTTAATCCCTCACTCAAAAAATCATCCTCATAATTTTGACTGACTTCAAACGTTATATCATTTTTACAATCCTTTACATACAGAGCATCAATAACATTATTTACATAATTACACTTATTATTAATGAATTTTATATTCACCTTTTTTTCCATTTTCCTCCATCTTCACAATATCAATACCATTTTTTAAACACACTGTTTTAGACAAAACCAATTTTTCATTTATATCTATATCATTGATTACGATATCGTTCGTATTGTTTAAATTTAATCTATTATATGTTATTTGATTACCGTTTACTCTACACTTCATTATGTCAGTACTGACATTATTTCTAATATTATGCATATCATTAAAATTATCTATATTTGACAACTTTGAGATTATTAGTGTGGGCATTTTGTAGTGGTCCTTTATATATGTTTATATTATTGCTATAAAGATTTTGAACTATTGTCTCTATTATGCATTTTCTTTTCCCTTATAAAATTTCATTGCATTCTCTGGATACAGGCATAGTTATTAATAACTAGGATTTCACTGTGATCATTTCTTCTTGCTTTTATCCTGCCATTTATTGTCCACTAGTACTTCCATCCACCTTCTCTCTTTATCTGCAATGCTTCTGTGAATAACTTCCTCCTATATGAGCATAGTTGCTCATTTATGTATATAAAGTTATTCTCTTGATCTCTATTTCTGCCACCTGCGATATCGTTCACTCTTAGGTTGGTTTCTCTTTTTCTTAACATTAATTCATTTTTATTCTTTCGGCTCACGAATCTTGCCATTAATTTGTCGTATCGTCCTCCTGCGCTGATTCTGTGAGTTGACTTCATTTGTTCCTAGTTGATGTTGATATCTAGTTTTTGACATATTCTTTCAACGAGGTCCTCACAATTCTCATCTTCTCTATATTTTATCACTACAATTTCCACATTATTCCTCCTATTGTGTTGCTCAGCTTCAACCTGGTCCTCATCAATCTGTCTGTGTCTTCTTCCAGATTTGTTACTCTCTCTCTCTTAATTTTCTTCATCTATCTGTCTTTCTTTACATTCAACTTCTTTTCTTTTCTCCTTTAGCTCTTTCTTTAATACATTATTTTCTTCTAGGACTCTTCCAAATTCTGTGGACATATCACTAAAGGTAGTCATCATACACTTATAATTATTTTTCATTTCTTCCATTTGGTTATTTATTTCAGTGTCTTTCTGAGCTTGTCTTTTTTCATTTTTCTTCACACAGTTCTTTATTTCTCTCAATTTTCCATTCCTCCTCGCTCAATCTCCCCTGGGCCATCAAATCCTGCACTGACTCTGCCATTCTACGCCACATCTGATTCTCCTTCCCTATAATTGTTTCCTAGTGAAAAATGCGCATTGCCCGCACTTCCTGTTTTCATTTTTCTACTCCTGACCATTTCTTCCACAATTGAAACTTTTGCACCATAGATTCGACCTTTCCTATTTACTATGATTTATGCTAGAATGGAGGGTGGATGAAGGGGAAAATTTACTTGATGTTTAATCAAACAAATTTCATTCTTAGTTCACTTTTTATGACTTATTTGAGAGACCTTTCCTTTCAAAGTACTTTCTTGTTTTTATGAGTAGCAGTTAAATATTTACTGACCTTTCGTTAATTTCTTTCCCAGTTCTTCTGTTTTCTTCTGCCGGCCATCTGTCGTTGCAACTTTTTTAGTGTACACACAAGCGGAGTTAAGCAAGCTATCTCAAACATAAACAAACAACGTTTCTAAATGATCGTTGATGATGGGCATCAAGCCGGATGTCAGAGTTGCCGTATTTCGTAAAGACTCGGGAGGAGTCAGTAACACGTTGTCGAAAATCAAAACGTTTTTGTCAACTGCTACATCGAAGAACCAGCTTGCTTCCAGATGGACTCGTCCTGTTGACAAGAGCTGTCAATCAATCAGCTTGGCGTAAAGCAGTATTCTCTGGAACAAAGAGACCTATGAGCGCAACGCTTCGTTTTCAGTTTTTCAGGAAACTTTAAAATTATGTACAAGGGGAATTTTTTTTGCGATTTTCCAAGGCTGGAACGATTAGTTGACCCGTGGACCTTCTCGTTGGTTAGCATAAGGCTCGGGATATTGTTAAAATTTTTATAGTTTAAGAGCTCATCTTTAGACAGCCCTGCCACCTAGCACCGCCTAGCAATTCTTAATATTATTCACTTATACATGGAATATTATTTGCTTATACATAGCATATAATTTTCTTACACATAGAATATTATTTTCTTATACATAAAATATTTTCTGATACATAGTATAGGACTGAGCTCAA
>QLNU02015003.1:98862658-98895781 GCA_006491805.2 Dysdera silvatica
GAGGTTCGGATTCCTCGGAAAACAGTAGGTCCCGGCGCAGCATGACCATTGTAGTCTTTGAGCCGTAAAACCACAAACATAACCTACATAAGTTACAGATACTAACGCATTTGACTAATAACGTATGTATTTATTTTGATCACACATTCAGAAGCTGCATTATGGGAAGTATGGCGTCACACGTAAAAGGTCAATTGACCAAATACTCTCTCGAAAGCATATGGGGCCACTAAAAACATGTTTCCTGGTACTTGCACTACACTTTTTTGGCGGCCCTAAATTGTAGCGGCCTTGGGCGGCCGCCCAGCTTGCACCCACTAATAACGGCATTGATACTGCCATCCTGTTTCTCGTGCAGCCGTCACCCACCAAATTGTTAATGTTTCTTTTGCAATCCAACTATTGATACAAATTAAGTAGATATTTTGTGATGTCCCTGCTGTACTAGTATTTAAAGAATTTCGTAAGACACATTATTATACTTCTCAGGGTTAAAATAATTGCCGAATGGACAATGCCTAAAGCTACTGGAGTGTGTTTTTTTTTGTAATTTTTTAAAACGGAGTTTATTTCCTAAAATTGTCTTTATACATTTAACCCCTGTAATTTACAAAAATTTCTAATTGTACGTAATTTTTCGAGAATTGACAATAATTCTTGTCGTCAATCGTTATTTCTTTTTCAACAATTTCATAAATATAAAGCCATCGGAATCAGACATCATTATTCATACGATGTCTGACAATTTGTGAGATGGACGGGTAGTAATAATCGAACAATCATCTTTTAGAAACCTTTGTGTCTGCTTTTAGTTTATTACGTAGGTAGTAAGATCAATAATGAAAAAATCTGTCATCTCTTGAAATAGAATAATCAAGCAAGGTTGCAAGGTTTGAAAGGGGCAAAATTCCAAATGGATTAAAGATAAATGTACCAGAAATATAAATTGAAACCCCATGCAAAAAAAATCTGCACAATCATAAAATTTCAATTATTTACTGAGTATGGTTTAGGAGAAGAGGGCTTCATTTCTCTACAATTCATATGTGAGAAAAGTGAACTTTAATTATTTCGTTGTTAGATTGATAACTACGACGTCTTCAGCAAATGAATGATGTAATTGAAAATTTGCGTAATTTAGATTTAGATTTTTTTTAATCATGCAGTGTTACTCATTTTGAAAATGGTTTAAGTTTTGCAAAGTGGGACTAAAATTTATGAAAATTCTACGCTTTTCCCAGGTGATACCTGGCTTTAAGTTTATTTAATGGTGCACGTACATTTAAAGACGTGCTGTGTTGAGGAATGCACCAATTTCCAGGAAGCTGAACTTCTGCTACGAAGGGGATCAAACATCGGACTACAGTTCAGTAGGAAAGAACAACAAGGGTTCAATACCATTTGGACTCAAACTCGTATTTTCCGCATGGAAGACAAGCGTTTGTTACAATAGCCTCATCCTAGGTCGAAGAAAACAGAGCTAGTATGTGGTACACACCCAGCTAATAAAATCTGTTGTTCTAACCTATGTCTGCATAGCAATAACAATATTACTACATTCACGAAGACTTTCACGGCGTCTATTAATATACATTATAGAGCTTTTTGTGATATTCCGCCGCGTCTGTTTATTAAAAACACTTAACGTTTCACTCCGTGTTATGCTGAGCATCCCCAGAAGAAACAGCCGACCAAGTTTCCCTCCGCAAAAATCTAAAACATTTCGCTTGGTTGCTAGTCAGAAAATGAATTCATTTCTGCCGAGCAACCAAGCGAAGTCTTGTATTTTTACAAAGGGAAACTTGGTCGACTGTTGCTTCTGAGGATGCTCCTCATAGTACGGAGTGAAACTTTGAGTGGTTTTAATAAACAGACGAGTCGAAAAATCCCGCAAAGCTCTATAATGTATAACAATATATCTTTCATCTCTCATTACCATCACTTTGAGAAGTACATTGCATGTATCTTCCATTTATTTTGAATCATTATCCAACATCATCTAAGACAGCCGTCGCCAACCTTTCGGACCTCACGGACCACTAAATTCATAATTTTAAATCCCGCGGACCATTAATGTAAATTTTTTTTAAAGGCAAATATAGGACTTCTCCTTGAAACCTATAAGACACCTCCTTGATATCTCCTTGTATCCTATATAACCTCCTTGTAACCTATAGGACTTCTCCTTGAAAAAATCTTCATTTGCCGCAATGCGGCAAGTGAAGATTTTTTAATTGCTGACAATTATCTCAAATACATTCTAAATATAAAAATTTACAATTATTTTAACATAAAGTTAAAAATTGATATTCAAACGTTTAGGATGTTCTCAAGCACATTTCATGAATGTAGTGCAATATAAAGGCGAAAATTGTCATTCAGAATATGAGAATTTCTTAGAATATTATTTTTGTTTTATTATTAATAAAACATTAAAAATGCAAATAATGTCCAGATTTTTCCACGGACTACATTTCGGCGATCGCTGATTTAAGACCTGCTTCTCTCGCAGCATAACCATTGTTTACCTTGTGCCATAAAAACTAAAGAGTTGGATGCTAGAATTACCAGCCCCCTTTCACAAATAAAATGGACCAAGTTTTGTGAAACTGACATTTGTAATTTGCGTTTATATATTTAATACCTCAAGACTGCAACATGATAGTAATGGGGCGGAACCGACTTCCTGTCACTAAAGCCGCAATACATTTACACATGGCTCAGCTCACGGTGGGCCGAAACCAGCCTAGCGAGCCCAAGAAGCTGGCTATCATAATCATGTCGGGGGATTTTCGCCATAAAAATTATATCATTTGACATGCTTAGAAAAAGATCTCACCTGAAAATTCAATGCTTGCAATTCATATGTCTGAAGACATGATCCCAGCAATCCTTGCACCATAAAACAAGAAAGAAACATGTCTTTATTTGATTTCCAACATGTCTTCTTGTGCATTCAAATTTGTTAGCAAAGGCTGCTCCTCAGAAGATGCTTAGAGTTTTCACTGACCACCTTGAACTTTCCATTGCTTGCCACGAACAACTAAGAAAGGTTAGGTGATTGACTTTACTCGAGAGAAAATTGAAAAATATATTGTCTCAAACTCAGACTGCCTACTCTGGTTAACTAACAACATTAGCCCTACTGACTATTATCACTTGCGTCCTAAATTAGTTTTCTTCTATGTATTATTATTAAGATATTGAATGCGTCCAGTGGCAAAAATTTAGATTCCACTATAAAATTATTAAATCATTTAAACATTCACTAGAGTGTCACGTTTAGATATCTTATTGCTTGTATCAAGATTTTAATAACCGCGGACGGAGCCACCCTCAAAGCAGTGTTGTTAAATGCGTTTTCCTATTATTTTTTCCTTCCCACATTTCATGAAGCTCCCATGAACCACTTGATATTCTGCTACGGACCACACTTTGAAATTTAGGCTTTAAGGCTAAAGGGTTATTTATTTTTTGTTTTGTACTTTAAGGGTTGATTCAAACGTCCTGGTGAGTTTACGTTCCCGTCCTCGTTGCTCCAAGCGATCAAGGACGTAAATTAAAAACAAAAATGATGAATTTTTCACACCATTGGGTAAAGTGCGATTACACTTATAGGCACCAGATTTTAAGGAGTTGATCATTTTATTTCAATAATTTTTAAAAACTAACGATTTGAACTTTCCGGCGCAAGGATATTTAAAATCAGATCACTCTGAAACCTAAAGTCTTAAACAACTTGTCCGTTTGTTAAACAACAAGTCCGAACAATCCGAATCTCTGATGCCTAAAAAAATAATATTTCGGGAGTCCTGTGGTGGCCTCGTGTTGTAACGCCTTCGCCTAGCGCCTCGTTAATCCGGGTTCGACCCCCAACCGTGCATAAAGAATGCTCACTCAGAGATCTCGTAAAGATTGCACTGCTCATTGTAGTCCGGGGTTTGGTTCCCTAGGCCTTAAGAGGTTCAGATACCTCGAAAATTGTACGTCTAGAAGTACAAATTCCTCCGAAAAGAGTAGGTCCTGGTACACCATGACCATTGTAGTCTTTGAGCCGTAAAACTACAACCAATCAAAAACATAAAATTTCAGCCTGCGGTGGCCAGAAAAAATACTCTCTATAATATCTGAACTATATCATATACCTATATATATATTAAAACGATGTCTTTTCTTGAAAAGGTTCCTGTACACTTGGCATACTATTTATACCAGCTTAAGAGCACAAAACTCAAACACCGTAATCGTTGTGAATTTTGTCTCATAGGTAGCAAATACCAAACTTTTGCTTGCTTGCAGTAGGCACTTTAACCGCATTAATTACTCGGAACACGAACCTCATACGAGTATTGCCCGGTTGACGGAAATAGAATAAATATTTTACCGACCCTTCCTACCCTGCCGCACCCTTCAGTAAGTGTTAGGAACATAAAAATTGCTGCGTTCAATGTACGCCAAAATACTTTGGTATTGACAATAAATATGTTGAAAAACAAACTCATAAATTGAAACATAAACATTAAACAATATTAACTTATATTGAAGTATTATCTCTTCTTGGTATATAATAAATCAAATTCAATTTTATTGAAATAAATTTTAATTTTTAACAAAAAATAAATGCCTGTCGAACACTGGTACTTAACCTGCGAGGCGGCGTTCCGATTAGAAAGGAATAAAGCCCTGCGGTGGCGCAGTGTGGTAACGCGTTCTCCTAGTGCGCCGCTAATCCGGGTTCGACTCCCAGCAGTGCAAAGAACGCTTACTCAGAGATCTCATAAAGATCGCACTGCTCACTGTAGTCCGGGGTTTGGTTCCCTAGGCCTTAAGAGGTTCGGATTCCTCGGAAAACAGTAGGTCCCGGCGCAGCATGACCACTGTAGTCTTTGAGCCGTAAAACCAAAAGCGTGAAAGTTAGAGAGGAATACGAGGACGCGCAAGTTTTGCACTCCATCTCTATCTATCTATCTATCTATAACATAAATAGGAAATAGTAGATAATCTAAATATAAATGGAAGTGTAGAAAATCAAGAAAGTAAATGAAAATTATTAATAAGTAGGTGCAAATATATGCGGAATACCAATATTCACACAGCCACATCTGCATACTATATAAAATAAAATAATAAAGGCCTATGCACTAAAATGTGTATATACAATATAGTTGTAAATGTATGTACATCATACCACAGTTACAAAATATACATTCCTGTGTAGTGAAAGTATAAATGAATAGACAATTTTACGATTAATAATAACGGGCTAGTGACGAGAGTGAAGATTGAAATTATATGACAATATATTGCATCTATGCATGCATGTACAATCTTTTTCAAGGGAACAGTTATACACGCATGCCGGACACAATATATAAGATCTGCAAGACAATGTTTCTGAAACGCCAAAACCGTTTCAAAAACTGTGCGTATTGTGTAATATATTATTCATCGATTATTTCTTATCTTTCACATACCTGCGGAGTTTTTATCCTTATTTAGTATTTTATATTTACGTAATCCAGACTGCGACATATCTGTTCCAAACTTATAGTTTATATATATATATATATTGCAAGATGAACTGATCAACGATGGACAACAGAAATTCTCAACTGGATTCCAAGAGACCACCGAAGACCTAGAAAACGTCCTCAAACTAGATGGGTGGATGAAATAAGAAAACAGGTTGGGGTGACGTGGAAACGAATGGCCCAGGATAGACTTGTGTGGAAAGCATTTGGAGAGACCTTCATCCAGCAGTGGATAGATAATGGTTGAATATGATGATGATGATGATATATATATATATATATATATATATTGTAATTTTGTGTCAATTATAGTTTCCCTAATCCTGTTACAGTGTAATACCTGTATTTTTTCGCACTCTGACTAGTTTACAAGCCAGCGAGAAGCATGTAAATTCGCCCAATGTAATTGAAGCTTTTAGAGTGCAACAGTGAGGAAAAACAAAAGCAATGTATGATGCCAATTTATGACATCAGAGAAAGTACGGCGTTTCAAGTCTAACTACTGAAATTTTCGTGGGATTTCAAGACTAGACTGAACGCTGTGACAAACTGTGAAATAGTGCCATTTAGTGAATT
Organism: Dysdera silvatica; assembly: GCA_006491805.2. Lineage (NCBI taxonomy): Eukaryota > Metazoa > Arthropoda > Arachnida > Araneae > Dysderidae > Dysdera > Dysdera silvatica. The sequence continues at coordinate 98,868,766 of QLNU02015003.1, forward strand.
GTGAAACAGTATTTTTATGTAGATTTATGACCTCATTTCAGAAACTGCGATATTGAGCAATAGATCGTTTTACCCGACAGCTGTTTTTGCTGTTAATATAGTTATATGTAGTAAACAGCTGGTCGTATGATCGAAGGCAACTTCTTAAATATGACAAGTTATTTCAGTCCATCATTCTGTACTTTGCAATTTTTTTTTGTACTATAGTGAAGCAGAACTTGGAGGCCTAGAAGGAATGGATTAAATTCTTCTAAAGAGACAGACATTTCGGATTATGGCTTTTAAACTTCCATGCCGATCATAGCTCTCCAGCGGAGGATGCTTGCGGTAGTGGTTGAAAATGCCAATGTGTTGTAGGCTATTATCAAATTCAAATACAGGTCCTTTTTTGAGAGAGCTGATAGATCTCTGGATTGTTTGGCTATGTTCGAAGATAAAATATTCTTTTAGCAAACACTGAACTGTGAATAATTTAAAAATCTTAAAACTGCTTAGAAGGTACAGAATCAATAACAAGTACAAGAAAAGAATTGGACCATCGCGGGTGAGTCTTTTCTTCGCATTTTTAAACCTGTCCAAATTTATATTTTTATCAGTTTTTTGAAAAAAAAATTTCAATACTCCCTTTTCGTAATTGCTTCCAAGAAAAAGAGTTCACAATTTCTTCCTCTCGCGATTTACCTGCAAGGGGATAACCTTTTCCTGGTCCATTACCGGCAAAGTAAAATTTGTTCCATGATTTCGTTTCTATTGAGAGGTGCTCTGAGGCAGTGAAAATTTTCTCAGTGATTTTATCCTCTTTTAATGCCTCATGCGACAACTGATGAAAATAACGAATACCTTTTGGTTGTTCGCTTTTTGTGAAGGGAGCATTAAAACTTGCACTTCGTGGGTCTATTTGGTTTTTCCATGCTATTGGCTGCAAACATATTTATCTACTTTCCATTTATTTGACCCGTTACAATTATTATAAAATTATAATAGAACTGTTTTAAAGCAGTTAAAGGTACGTAAATCAAGTAAAACTGCAATGCCGTTAGCAAATTTTTAACTTATGTAATGGGTGAGGATTTTACTACATTCATATTGCATTGTGAGTATTTTAATTGAAAAGCTTAAAAATAAATATTAAATTCCAGTTATTCTTGGCATAAATTATTTAATTCAGTTGATTTGCACTAATAGTTGTAGCTTTTATTCCTGTATGTTAAGATGTACTCATGGAAATATGCATGCAGAATTACTAAATTCGGCAGGATTGTAATAATATTTTTATTTTATAGAAGCAACTTTCCTCTCGTGATGAAATATAATAGGTTCAGGTTTATTATAATATTTTATTATTCTTAGTTTAGAGTCATATCATTATTCAAAACAAGAAAATTGACGAAGTTAATTAAAAGGAATGTAGTGCATATGTATATACAACTCAAGTTCATTTATTTCCATGTTTGCGACAAAGTGTGAGCTTCCGTCCGCTTACACGTGCAAAGACTTTTTACGCAGTTAATTTTCCTCTCGTGGTTTTTAAAATGTTTTTTAGAAACTTTAATTGATACTGAATAGGAATCTGCCTAACAAAGACAACATTCACATCCAGTGGCGGCTGGTGGGTTATTCAAATTGGGGTTTACCAGTGACGCAGCTAGTACCTTTGTTCCCCGGGCAAACCAAAATTCTGGCGCCCTTCTGGCACGGCGCCCGTCCCTTCACTGATCTACCTACCAACAATCAGGGTAATGTGTCTAGCATGTCCCCTCTATTTGCGACCCTTAATTTGTCATACATAAATCACGGAAACAAATTTTCACAGGTCAACAAAACCTACAGATTAAAATATATTGTGTTTTCTTGGCATAAGATTGAAGGAACTTGTAATTCAACTAAAAAACTACACTGTCAAGCTGTTGACGAATACCAATTTTTCCAAGCAAGGAGATCTCTATTGTGGAGTTTAAGCGTGACTGTGAGTATTATTCATGTTCATTTATGTTTTGAGTTAGGGATGTGACAAATCAGCGACATCCTAACTCACCTAATTTGAATACTCACCTAACTTTGTTTTGCAAACAGGAGAGAGTAAAAACAAAACAGCCTGTTAGTTAATTCACATCCACAAATCCATAAATTTTTCTCATATAATTAATATAGTTTTCGATTTTATCACTTGGATAAGCTTAGTGTTTACCTAAGCAGTTTTATTTCTATTTTGATTTCCAGCGGTAACGTTAAAAAATGTAATTGTTTCAGCTCCGAAACACCTATTTTGTTAAATGCAATCTTAACTATTAACACATAATAATATTAGATGATAAATTGTTCCGTATATATATGAGATATTATTACCATTCACAGGGTTAACACAATTGCCAAATGGTCGTCACACAGAGTCACCGGGGCTTATTTTTTTTAAATTGCTCGCAAAAGAAAGAATGATTTCACGATGTCTGGCACCGTGGTGCATGGGCTATAGTGTGTTTTAAAATAATGCTCATGTACATAATAATAAAGTAACTATACTAATTAATTAAAAAAATTAAACTAACCGAATGTACCAAGTAGCAAACAAAGTGAGAGCACGAGTGAAAAAGAAACTCAATAAATGAAATTGCGTTCCATCTCTCGCACAACGAAAATGTGCGAGCGGTAGTGCCGTAAGCGGCGAATATTCCACAGTCACACTCTCCAATGTCTTCCATGCTCACCTGCTTTTCGAGGACGGTTTTTCCGTTCGCACGTGCTACTCGCCTAACACTCTCCTCTTTGCATCCCTGTTAATAAAGTCACCAACCAAATAAAGTAATAATTGACTTACACGTAATAAATTTCGTATTTTATACTATTACAGTTTCGTATTACGTGTTTGAGATCTTATTTTACTTAACTTGTTACATCCTAGTTTTCCTTAATTTTCCTTCGGGAGTTCACATGCTCATGTGCACCAATGGACGAGCCGCCACTGTTCACATCTGGTGGCGCTGAATAAAGTATTCATGACGACGGACCAGAATATAATAAAATTATATATGTTTATTTCTAATTTTCTCCGCTTTACTGGGAGAATGATGTTGGCTGATGGAATTAGCGCTTTAAAGAATTGCAATGCGGTCGACGCAGTCGGCGCCTGAATTACAACTGGTTTATACAACAATTTTCCGCATGGTGGCAGTACAAAGCATGAGAATGGTAGAACTGTTTTATACAACTTAACAACATCTATGCTTAAGGTTTCCTATGTAAGAATTGAGGTCATCTTCGTTACGTGGTTTGGGATTGCCAAATTGTTGACGTGGTTGTTATTGACTTTGAAAGCTATTTTCTGTGTCAGGTGTGCTATTTTGACAAAAGCTAAGGATTTAAACCTTATTTGAATTCACATGTTTGATATGCAATTAAAACAGAATAAGTTACAGATGTTAAATTACTCTTGAGAAAAGAACGATTTTCCGGTGCTTGGTCGGACCCGAACTCACGACCACTTAATTGCAGGTCGAGTGCTCTACCAACTAGCCACAGGCGTCAGTCTTGACCGGAAAACAATAGGTCGTATGTTCGGATACTACCAGACGCCGGAAAATTATTCATTTCTTATGAGATATTTAACTGCTTTTGCTGCCATATCATTAGCCTATATGAAAAATTGTTGATTTAATAAGAATTAATTATAACTAGATAATCTGCTATTCTGAAGCAGGGGTATGTCATGTCAGAAATGTCGCGACATTGAGATGGTGATGAAATAAACCTGTTCAGTTTGATTTAGGGAGCTATCAATCTTTCATCGTTATTTAATGTTGCGTTCTTGCCTTGACAGGTGCCGTTGTCTGCATTACTTCATTGCTGGATTAGACGGACCCAGTGCTTAGTTTGAGTAAATTGCTGAAAGACAAATTGATCCTTTAATATCACTCATGTCAGACTACGATGAACGAGATACTAGACAATATCTTCGATAAAGATAGCAACGTTCGTGATATTTTCGATGCTGAAAGTAAATCCTCCATTTTAAGCTTAAGATATAACATTAATGAAAGGTAATGAAGAAATTTTTATGTTATAATAATTTTCGTTAATACAGATAGAGTAGTTTTTACCTATATGAAATTCCATATATTGCAATTGGTTTACTGTCTTTTCCTTTACGTATTTCTATTTCATTCCATCGATGAAGACCTGCTTGTTTCATGATTTTGTCTTCTCTTTTTGACATTTAGATTTTCACGAGTTTTACTGTCCACGGTATAAACTGTTTAATTTTCGTTAAGGTATTTTAAATAAATAGTTGATTATAATGAAGTAAATGTGCTCTTTTATAGAATATATGCAGTCGGTGCAAAATTTTCATGTTTTCTAAATATGTTCTTTTAAAAAGACTGAAAGATTTGTCTGCTAATTTTTAAATAATTTGAGTTAGTTTTGTAACTCCAGTCTCGAATTTTACAAAAGCCCAAAGATCGCGATAATATGCTATTTAAATAAATCGAACACTACGCAGATTAAATTAAACAACAATATAAATCAACGTTTATTGGCGTAGTGATACCAGCGCCGATTTCGAACGTTTCACCATCTAATCACGCCATAACATCGGCGTTGGTATCACTACGCCAATAAACGTTGATTTATATTGTTGTTTAATATGCCAATTGCTCTTAATAAATAACTTGATAATATAATTATAATAATTAATAAATACTTGATTGTTAAACCCATTTTAATTGAATAGTAAACTACTTTTAATGGATTATAAAATTAAATTTTAGTTACATAATATACCTCAGTTGAACATATCAGAAAATTTCTAATTAATTTTTTTAAAATTATTTTTTTTCTTTTTATAAACATTTTAACAACTGGGTTTTTGCAGCTCAGATTCGTAGTTTACAGACTCGGGCAACGGATCAAAGGAAAACGGTGTAAAATGCATAATAATAATTTTATTTATTCTCTAGATATACATAGTATAGTATGAAGCCGTTTATATATTGTACAAGGTTCTAGGAAAATTTGGCATTATAACCAGTCCAGCATCTGATGTTGGAAACTTATGTTCATTTACTTATTACTCATACGCACATTACATATATTTGATATTATAAAATAGAAAGTTTGAAATTCCTTGGAATTATTGGATCTCAGAATGTAAATTATTAAAATGTAATTTAGTTTATCAAAGCAGTTAATATTAATAAAATTCCAAGCACCTCAAAGTAATGAACTACTGGTCTTGTGCTGTATGGAAAATAATTTGCGTGTATTCAATCTTCTGCTAAAGTGGATATGGAACAGTTAATTCTAATTTAAATCATTAAGTACATGATGTCCAATGCAAATTCTATCAATGTGCTAATGGGTTGTAATCAGAAGACTAATTAAAATAATAACCAAATGTTTGGCAACCAAATTAAAGTGCATCCATTATAACTTCAGTTAGACAACCCTAAATATGTTGTTACCTGCGTGTATGGACTTTGCGGCAGCTTATGTTATGGTTAATTACAATTGTTAACTTAAAGGATTTGTGGCAATCTCCACGTTACGGAAGCTAATAGTTAATTAAAAGTCCCCAGCCTCTCTTTATAATTGTCTCCCAGCTTTCCTAATTTGCATCTTTAAGACATTTAAATCCCGATTGCCCTCGAGGATAATTTAAGATTTAATTATTTTTTAAAAAGGATTTTTCTTTGGACACTGAAAAACTACATTTAAAGCTACAGTGTCACAATAATGTAAATTAACACTGAAAAATAATGTATATTGCATTTTTAGTAAATCCTTGTAGAGAAATAAATATTTCAATTGTGCACATACACTCCCTCTTATAGGAAATCTCCCCCTCTTGTGTACTAATAAAACTTTCAAAACGTTAATGGCCCTGCGGGTGTGAAGTAGTCACTTCGCCTGCCATTATCCCGTTCTCGATTCACAACGGTGCCCGAAAAAATGGCGTTCGTCGCCAGATTGCCAACGGTAGCCCAGAAGTTCCTTCCCTAGCAGGGGTGTAGTCGAGGCCTGGCGGCACTATGGCACTCCTTTTGGAGGCCTAGCGGCGCTAGGGCAAAATTTTAGGAAATCATACATTTTAAAAACAAAATTCTGTTCAAGTTGTAAATAAAAAATATGCGGCTCTACAATTTTATTAAAAAAATTTTTTTTTTAGAGCAATGACCCTAAAATTTTGAATAAATCAACTAAGAATCGTGGGAATTTAAAGGAAATTACAGCTTGGAACACGTGTCATAAACTGCGTTCCGAAAATAGAAGAAGTCACAATGCGTTGTTTGACATAACGAAGACGAAAAAGGCGGACTTTTGGCTATGGTTTCAATAGTTTTCTTTATTTTATTAGCTCCATTTAGGGGTCATTCTGAGCACATGCGTTAGTATCATTATTATTATTATACTTTATTATTATCTTACGCTTATATGCTGTAGGCAGTGTCTGCCGGATTCAGAGAGGCATTTGGTGGTGGGAGGCGGTCTTGCAATGCCAGCTCAACAACCCATACATACTTTTTGTTCCTATTAGATTAATGCACTATTGACTGGTTAGGGGGTTCCCTGATTCCCCCCTGTGGATCCACCCCTGATTTAGAAGAGAGCTAGGCCACTTCTTGTTTTAGGACTACACAACATCAGGTTCTTTAGAAAACAGTGTGTTTGGTGGTGCAGAATAACCCTTGTTGTTCTTGCTAAATTAAAATCCACCAATCAAAAGTCGGCCCCATTGCAGCATGACTTTTACTGCTCTTAAACTTTCACTGTTAGTTAAACTAATAAACGATCGAATTTTAAATTTATATTAAAGCTTAAATAAGAATAACTGTATAGAATATCGATGTAGAAATTTGAATATTTAAATGTAATTCTCAAATTATTGCAAAGAATTGGACTTTATAATAAAAGCTTGCCATTCTTTCTAATTTGATCAATTTTTGATATTTATACAGTATGAAAGGACTCCATAGGCATATTAAACTTGGCTGGGGTGCATTTGGAAGAAACAGTTTTACCTTCAAGGGAAAATTGCATTTGTTTCTGAAAAGAAAGATCTTCAACAAGTGTGTATTTCCAGCCTTCCCTCATTGACCAGAGACGTGTAGTCTAATGACTGCAGCAATACTGAAATTAGGGACAACCCAAAGGAGTATGCAGAGATGTATGCTTGGAAAAACTAGGAGGCATCGAAAAAGAAACTCTTGGCTGAGAGGACAAACAGGAGTGGAGGACATCGTTGTTAAAGTAAAAAGGCTGAAATAGCGATGGGTTGGGCATATCACAAGAAGAACCAACCACAGATAGATAATTGAATTTCTTAACTGAATTCCAAAAGATCTCAGAAGACATGGGAAATGTCTTCAGGACAAATCGGCGGATGAAATAAGAAAACAGATAAAGGTGGCATGTAGGCGAATTATCCAGGATTGACTTGTGTGGAAAGTATGTGGAGAGACTATTATCCAGAAGCGGGTAGATAATGGTCAAATGTGATGATAAAATGCATTCGAAATTGTCAACATAATTTTTATTAAAAAATCAATCTAGCAGTTCAAATTATTGTAATATGAATATATATTGCATTATTTCTTCCGGTTTGTTTCATAACTGCAAAAAGATGAACGATTTCTGAGTCACTTATACGATATGGCAAAAAAACGTTGTTTTATAACATGCTCTCCTTTCACTTTACCTTTTTCTTATATTCATATTGATTCGGCGTTACGCTCTTTTATTCGTCCTTTCCACAAATTCCTATCGCATCATCTCTCTTCCATCCACACTCTTCCATGCTTTCTACCTCAACCATAGTCTACCTCTTTCCCATTAACACTAGCTTATCCATCCACTTTCCTACTCATTTTTTAGTTTCCCGTTTCTTATGTCCAAGTCATTTCAACCTATGATCATGTATTTTTCTTCCCTTGAGTCCCACCTTAATGATGCCTCTGATTAGTTAATTTTTATTTTGTCCCTCTATTTCCCCCTATTCTTTATAATATCCAAATAAGTAATTGTCAAGGCATATGGAAACAGCAGTTTAATACCTGAAACATAATGAAAATTATCACTTTTATGTGGATTTGCTGTGGTACAATGGTATGGCGTTCACCTAACGTACCGTTAACTCAGGTTTGACCCACACTGTTGCTAAAAGAAAGCTTATGAACAAACTACTCACTGTAGTCTAGCTGGTTGGTTCTCTAAACCTTCAAACGTTCGGATTCTAAGAAAAAATTTAGGCCCCGGTGCAGTAGACCCTGTGTAGCCGTTGCACCGTAAAATCACACCCAATCAGATTTGCGCAAAGGTTTGACGTACAGAGCATTAAATTGAATTATACTTTGTTGCGCTAAATTGTGTTAAAATGAGCCTTTTGGTATATCTATAATTTTACCAACAGTGATGGGTTTCTTTGATTAAATTGCGATGTTATCGGGAATTATAAATGACCTATTACGGTTTGTAAGGAATGGGTTTGAAAGACTTTCATTTAAAGTTCGGCAATTGAGTCTAATCTTTTCAAATTAAAATTGCACGCGTTAAGAAATTCACTCACCGATTATAGCATGTAAATATTTTTTCTTTTTTTGCATTTCTCAATTAACAAATGGCTGTTTCGAAATTTTATCAGCTTTTGAAATCGATTTGATATTTAATTTACTACTTTCTTTTCATTACTGAAGATGAAATCGAGGGAGAAATTTTGCGAGTATTAACTTTCCGAAACATAGTTCCTTTATACCAATGAAAATAAATTTTAACTTGTTTTCTTTATTTACGAAATTCTAATCAGTACCTCATTAGAGATTAAATTTTGTGGTGGTAATTTGATCAGAAAACTATCGTTTTATTCTTTCATTTCATGAAAACGAAAGTTCAATGACCAGACTTGAAAGTGAAAAATGGATGTATATCGATATGATTCGAACGAGTTAAATGTAAATAAAATGATCAGATGAGTTCTTTAATCCTGGTTAGTGCATTTTTTTATAAAAAATATGGGTTTTTTAAAAAATGTAATCATAATACAAGAAAGAACAATTTAAAATAAAATGGCATTTGTTTTAAAATGCAGATTTCTCCACAAATATAATATTTTTGAGAATTCAAATAACCATATATTAGTATTTCGGAAGCAGACCCTGAGGTAGTGCAGTGCCTACCATGCTGTTATTCCGAGTTCGATGCCCAACCGCGCCAAAAGTGAATGCTTATGACTAATTGCTCACCGTAGACCGGAGATTGGTTTCAATGGCTTTAAGAGGTCCGGATTCCATGAAATACTGTAGGTTCCGGCGCAGCATTACACTGGTGCCGCCAAACCACAAAAAATTAATTTCAAAATTGCTTCCGTACATCTAAGCATCGATTTGTTTGGTCTTTTCTCAGGATGTTCAAAATCTTTTGCAATAAATAAATGAATGATTTAATGACTGATAAAATTTGCCCATCATTCAAAAAATATCTGGCCCTGTGGGGACAGGATCAGATTAAAGTTTCATGGGGCCTCAGATATTTTTTCCTGGCCTCTTGTAGCATAAATTAAACCTGTGTAATTACAGTAGGACCCGTACATAACAAGGATCTTACGGCAAACGAAAATGCTCGTTTTGTCCTATCACTCGCTAAATCCGTCCTAAAATTTAAACTTTAAACTTTGAAAATGAAGTCGGTACAAGTAGCGTATTTACAAGCAACGTAAATACAAAAAATTTTTAATTTCGCGCCGCCGTGAAATTACCGCCCTATTAGTAATGTCAGATGGTCAACGGTTTTAAATGGCATTGAGTCTTCACTGAACCGTGCCAGGGCCTTCGAGAATGAATGGGGCCTGCTCACAGAAAATGATGAATCATACATGTGGTCTGACGCTTCTAGTCCTTTTCTTCCTAAGAGCTATGGTATAAGGTGGTAGTTTGATTTGCACATAGGTATATGACATATCTAGTACATACAAAACACTTCTTGATTTATGTTTAATCAAATTTTGTTCAGTGTTTCCATTCACATTGTAGAAAACAATTTCTTGATCAATTGCAAATAAAATTTTGAACTTCAATTTCATTGATAATATCTTCATGTTTGCAACAAATTCAGCTATTCCAAACAGAAATTAGAAGGTGCCACCCCCCCCCTGAACTTTCTGCCTTTGGGAAACCTTTTGCTTTTCCTTAACTTTTAAGGATAATTTCAAATTCTCTAGACACATGGGAAATTCGTTATTTTAAAATATTATTGCTGAAATATCAGACTGTACGCAGAAAATTTAAATCATTTCACAATTCCTTTACTCGCAACAATTTTAAGTCCAGCAATATAGCTGAAAATCAGTTATGAAAATTATTTTACTAATATGCAATATTATTTCTTACCTTTCACATACCTGTAGAGTTTTTATCCTTATTTAGCATTTTATATTTACGTAATCCAGACTGGGTGACATATCTGTTCCAAACTTATAGTTTGTATATATATATAGGGAAGAATATTGCAAGAAGAACTGATCAACGTTGGACAACAGAAATTCTGAACTGGATTCCAAGAGACCACCGAAACCTAGAAAACGTCCTCAAACTAGATGGGTGGATGAAATCAGGTTGGGGTGACGTGGAAGCGAAATGCTCAGTATAGACTTGTGTGGAAAACAATTGGAAAGACCTTCATCCAACAGTGGATAGATAATGGTTGAATATTATGATGATGATGATGATATATATATATAAAGTATATTTTCCATAAAAACCAGCAATGGATTAAACTTTATACAGAAAATGAAGAAAATATTCTGTGTGGATGCAAAATATAATGATTCGTATAAATAAGGACAAATTTTATTTGAAATTTCGGAAATTGTGAATCTGTACGTATATGATAATTTTAAAAGCTATATTTATTACATTAGGTATACGTTTTTAACAGTCGATAGTTTTCTGGCTACTATTCAAAATGAATAACACAAACTGGGCTCCATAGACGAAATCCTTTCCATTAATAAACTTAAGCCACTCTTCCCGTAAAGATATATTCTTTGGAAATTAAAATATAGTCGTGTGCTTATTTTTTGTATCATAATTAGATTTGCACATAGGCACAGAACATATCCGAGGCATCTCTTAAAAAAAATTAATTTCCTAGATTTGAAGACAGAATTTCAAGTAAAAATTTGTTAGTTGCTATACTAATAAATAAAATATGGCGATAAATATTTTGTCTATGAACAGCCAGAATTGTAAAAAGTTTTAACAAAACACCTTTTATATATGTACTATATTGCTTAATTGTAAAAATTTGCTATAGTTATAATTAAAGAAATATCTATTTCGCAAAAATATTTATTAACGTTTTTTAAGCTCCTCATATTCTGATCTAATTTAATATAACCATTATGTTATTAAATATTTTTGTGTAGGACATTATCCTGATGACAATTGCTTTAATTCTAAAGACCATTCTGCCCCTACAATTCAAACCATTTGTAATTATTTTGTTCTCTCACAAATATTTGGTATATAAAATAGTAAAAATAAGTTATTATAGTATTTATAAAGCAAGTAAGTCTTTATTGTTTTGCGGGCTCCCAAAATAGAAATGCTAGTTCATTTCCCAGGCTTTCCTAATTGTAGCCACTTATAAATGCAGGGGAAAAAAATTAAGTTTAATTTCTAAAATTGGCAAAATGCCACATCGTTTCCTTTTACATAATGTTTACTATGCCTACGAATTTTACTTTCCGTATCTGCCAACATATAGTGTATAATTATAATTTTTCTTTTTATATTTGGCAATAGTGTAATTGTTTTCCCAATTCTAAATCCAAACCAGTCTTCAATTTACCATAGACGTGTTACAGTGGCTAAAAGGCCCTTTTAGCCACTGTAGACGTGTGCACACGTCTCACGAAGGCTTCGACAAAAAATACGCACAAAACTTCTTTAACTACATATTCGAATTAATTTATCTTTTGGCGTGTTAGTTAACTAATCTAAGCATTTAAAGTATAAATAAAATATTATTTTAAGTGAACGGAATTAATGCATTTTGTCAAAATTTGTATCTTGAATAATGACGTCCGTGTCACCAATTTAACTTACGTTTTTTTCCCTTGCATTTTTAAGTGGCAACAATTAGGAAAGCCTTTGAAACGATTTAGCATTTCTATTTTGGGAGCCCGCAAAACAATCAGGACTTGCTTTATAAATACTATAATAACTTGTTTTTACTATTTTATATACCAAATATTTGTGAGAGAACAAAATAATTACTATTAATCCACGATTGCTACTCAAATTGGAGAAAAATATTCCCTGAACAATTACAAATAAAATTTTGAATTGAACTTCAATTTCAGAAAAAGTATACAATTTAGCTATTAAGAATAGAGGTTAAGAATGATTCCTTCACTTTTCCAGGTTTGAGCAAAAAAATTGTTTCCCCCCCCTAACTTTTAGGGACGATTTCAAATTCCCTGATAATTCCAAGTTCTCCAAGCATGTAGGAACCCCGTTATTTTAAAATCCTATTGGCGAAAAATCAGACTAAGTACAAATATTAAATTGACAATTCTTTTATTCACAACCAGACTAAATCAGGAGTAAAAAGTTCAAAGCAATTAGAATTAGATTTATTTCAGTATTTTAATATAACCATTTTTCAATTTTTACAAAGAGAAAAATTGTGATTATAATTGAGAGAAAATGCTAAGAATACGAGCACTGTATATGTAAAAAAACAACCGTACCTAACGAATAAAACTTCGTTATAGAAAGAAAATGAATAAATTCCACTTCATTTGTAAATAACTGGAATGAATTCAATATTATGTTAGAAACGGTGTTAATTAAACAACTGTTTTTGCAAATTTCTATGAAATGGAAACCATAAAATTAGTAATTTAAAGAAAGGATTAGCGATTTTTATCGTCTTTCTAGCGACAAAAACAAATCTGAAACAAGAAATTAATCCGTTGTCTTAGTTTTATCTTATAGGATAAAACACAAAATTTGGAAAATCGGTATAGATTAAAAATATTCCAGAATAAAGTTTAGAACGTGCATGTGAAAATTTCGTTTGGATACAAAAATTCGCTTGCTTGAAATATATTACATTGAAAAAAGGGAAAAACACAAACATATGAATACGAAATTATATATTATATATGAATTATATGTCAAATTTATATACTATATATGAATTATATATTAAATTATATACTATATATGAATTATATATTAAATTTATATAATATATATGTGAATGAAATTATGAACGAGATTATATATTATATATGAATGCGAAATATATGTACACGAAAAAAAACTACAATTAATAAAGTAATTAAAGTAATAATAATTAAACTAATAGAGGAAACTTAAGATCACACTCACCGTTCATTATTCTGTTTTCATCTACTTCAATTAACGGTCCACATATGAAGATTCTCCTAGCTTAAAACAACGTAATATTACAAAAATAAGTATTTCACATTTGCATATGACTGTTACGGCTGAGTTTCAAGCAACGTGCTTAACACCCTTGCATACATGCAAATTCAGCTGGCCGGATGGAAGACCGTAGCTCGACCCCCAGGTCGATTGGGCCAAATTTGATTTTGGATCTTTCATCTACTCGGTCATATTGGCCTATAAACCGAAATTCAGAAAAATCGAGCCTTGACAGTTCGCGAGGTTCCCTTGTCATGAACATGCGAGGAAACGTTGAATTTTTATTTATAACGGACAAGCACCGTTTGGAGCGTTAATAGGCGTATTAAATAAAATATTATTTTATAAATTTCTTTGTTCTGAAATTGCTTTAAGTGCTTGGGAACCACTTACAAAGCCACCACGGTAAACTTGTTGTCCACACTTTGATAAATATTAGGTTAGAATAGCTTAAGGCGATATTTTGCTGCCGCCGAAAAGTCGGGAAACATTCTCTTACGTTTGAATAACAAAAGGGCTAATGTTTGTAGGTCTTAAAGGACTTCCATTACTTTTCTTTAAAGTAAAGATCATTTAAAATTGACTGGATTGGGAAATTTGGAATTCGTCGTTCAGCCCAGTTCTTATTTTTCATTTCAGCAATCATTTCATCAAGGTTTTAAATCAGTTACAGAATTTAATATCATTGAGGAATTGGGCGCATTTGAGATTTATTCAAATGAATTATACAGAACATTACATAAAGCTCTTTGTTTTCTCATAGAGGAACATATATAATGTATTTTAAAAAATTGCGAAATATTATGCAGATTTTTACACTTACATAAAATAACTGTTATAATATCGTTTTGACTTAATTTTTATGTCACAGATCCACACATAATATGTGTATATATGTATATTATATATACATATATACACTAAAAACTAAAATATGGTATGAAATTTAATAGCAGAGTACACGGTATATAGAAACTTTTAATGGATGTAGGATATAAATAGAGCAGCTATTTAGGCTTTGGAAAACATTTATACTTGAATTTGATTATGGGTAAGTACTCCAATATCTATTATATATGACTCCGCAGTGTTTAGCGCAAAACAACAGTTGCTCTTCTTGCGTAAAACAACAACAACAACAACAACAACAACAAAATAATGAAAAAATTTTGTGATTTGATTCATTTTGAGCGATAGCAGAAAGTTTTCGGAGTAGAGTTTTTTTGCATTTCTGAAATTGAACATTTGTAATTTTCCCACGAAGTGCTTGACTTGTTTATTAAGAGTGAATATTGAAAAATTTGACAATCAATGGACTCAACGGGATCTTAAACGGACCGTTGACGGTAATGGGGCTACCTCTTGATAAAAGAATTGTTGGCCATATTGCAGCAAATGTCATCGGAAATTAATGAAGTGATCACCAGCTAGCCTAGGTAGAGGAACTTATCATCACACAAAGGCAATAGCAGTAATGTATACAGAGTGATTCAGAACTAATGGAACAAACTGAAAGGGGTGGTAAAGGACGTCGAGTATTTTCGCGAAATCTCGATGTCGGCAAAAGACCAGATTTGGCTATAGTGTGAAAATATTATTTAGATCAACATCGTCGCTGCGTAGGTAATTGCATAAACAAAAATATTTTGACACATAATTTAAGCGATTAATCTAATCAATCGAAGGGTGCCTCACGTTTGGGTCAGGAAGTCCTGAATTGCATAAATGTGACCATGGGAAGTTGTTTTCGAATGTAGTAAGTTGTGGAATATTTTCCAATATGGTTCTAAACTGGAACGTTATATATATATATATATTTATATATGGATGGATGGATGGACAGACAGGCAAACAGACAGACAGATATGAAGTTTTATGTAAGATAATTCGACGTAGCATTACGCAGATAAGATGTATAAATAAAAGCAACGCTATAAGCGTAAGTAAGGTTGTTAAAACGGTTTTTATTTCAACGTACGTTTCTGACGGACTTGGCCGTCTTTCGTCAGCAATACAAAATGAAAAAATAAGTATTAGAAAACTGGAGATGTTGTTGTTGCGTGACTATTATGTTGCCAGTTGTGGATGAATAATTAATTTGAAAATTTTATTAAACGTTTCCAAGCTTGACTGAAAGTGGGTGTAGATTTTGGTTCATTGACTATGATAGAAGAATTCTTATTGATATGGAATGCTTCTAAAATATCTAACATGTATATATATATATATATATATAACCTTCCAGCCCATAACCATGTCGGAAAATATTTCACCACTTACTACGGTTGAAAACAACTGTCCATGGCCAAATTTATGCAATTCTAGAAATTCCTAACCCAAACGTGAGGCTCTCGTCGATTAATCGCTTAAATTTATCTAAATATATATCTAATAAAAATATTTCTTTTTATTTAACTTCTTTTGGTTTTTAATTTCGTGTGCATAACAAATTCTTTAAGATTTTGGGCCATCGTTTATGTGCGACAAGAGATTTATTCGTTTGATCTTCAATTTATACATTTGAAATTTTTTGCAGCCTCTGGCGAATTTCTCATTTCATAGCTTCCTCGAAAATATTAGAATTTTTGACGGAAAGTCATATAACTTTTTTATTTAATTAGTCTTGGATATATTTTTCATTGAGGAGGCAGATATAAGAGCCATATATATATATATATATATATATAACCATTATTCCCAATGCTCGTTTCCTGTATAATGCGTCCTTGCTTCATTCTTTTAAATTCTTATTTAAACTTCTTTACCCTTTCTTCTCAGCAACAGTCTATTACTGTAAATTGCGAAAAAAGTACACGATGAATATAAAACACAACCGCCAAACTGAAACATCGTTTATTATTATTCTTTTATGTTTCCTTAACACATTTTCAGGTTTCAGAGTTTAAAGTTTGAAAAATCCCGCAACGTTATCAGAACTTAATATTTTCTAATAAAGTTCCCCCATTTCCTTTGCCAAAAGGACAGGGATCGTTCAATTCCTGCGGCGTTTCATCTAAAAGATGCTCGGCACATAAAGTTGCAAGTTAGTGGTAATTTTCTATCACAAGAATGAATGGCCACTAGGTAGTTTGAAACATCTGCAATAGCTTCAAGTAAATTCAATTTATTTAAAGTCAGAACGTAGAAAGATCCTTATTTCAGCCGAAGGGATTTTTCCTATCATCAAGACTATTATTTAAATTCGTTTCCAGCTTGAAGATCTTTTTTAAATAGCCGGAGGACGTTCCGCATGCACAATACGGATTAAATATTTGACCTAACCTTTTGAGGATAATTGTAAAATGTGTCAGCAATAAGGATCGTGAAGGAGCTAGTTACGATTTCATTTCAATTTATTATAATTATAAAGATCATTACAATTCTCTGCTTTTACCATTGTGAGAACAGCAGATAAATTGAAGTAGCATGAAAATTTTGGTGAATGGAATTGCAAACATGGCATAAAGAACAAAGCAAAGCAACTCATTAAATTTCTGTTCTAACCCATTGAGAATCAAGCTCGAAGTTTCAGAATTGGTGTTTAGAACAGTGTTAAATGGCCATCTCCAACTGAAGGAAGTAAGAGCAAAACCTTAACTTGGGCACGTTGATAATCAATCAAATCAAATCAAATTTATTTCGCATAGGCTTTGACTCATTACAAGGTCGGCATAGCGTGTTTGTAGAAGCATGACACGTAAGCTTAACATGACAATTTGCACAACGCAGGAAAATAGATATCAATAGACAAGATACAATCAGAAACAATTTTGTTTGTTTGGATTTTTACGGCTCAAGAGCAACTGGGTTGTACTACCCAAACATGGTAAAAGAAACAATTTTCAATGTTGAGTATAAAGTAATTTCAAAGTATCAGTAAACTAAATCATGAAATTAACTATTGACATAAAATAAGCAAACTTTTTCACTGACGACATGGGGTATCAGTCAGTGTGGCATTCAAAAGGGCAAAGTAATTTGAAACCTTTATAAGAAATAATGTAATACAATAATTTCTGCCACCTACGTATAGATTATAGCTCAAACTAGAGCTTTATTCGTTTTGGAGAAAAAGAGACGCTTTCCCCATCCTGGATTCGAACCAGGGTCCCTCCGTTTAGCCCGGAGTGTCTTGGACCGCTAGACGAATGAGGACAGGAAACAACGCTCTCTTTCTCCGTATGTAAAGATGTTAAGGTATTATTACCCTCCGCAGGGATAACACAATTGCCAAATATGGTCAACACAAGAAAGCCTCCGGGGCGAGATTTTTGTGAGTTTTCGTGGGGGAATTTATTATACAATAATTTTTGCCACCCACGTATTAATTAGCTCAAACTAGAGCTTATTGATTTTGGAGAAAAAGAGACGTTTCCCCGTCCTGGATTCGAACCATGGTCCCTCCTTAAGTAATGTAAGTTATGGGACATATAAATTATTAATCAGTGTAAAGAATCGTTTGTGTCCTAGTTATTTAACAAATTGATGAATAGAGAAAGGTATTTATACATTAAGGACGTAAAAAAGGGCATTTCAATATTAAATGTAAGTTTGAAAGAGCCAATGGCATTGCAGGCCCGACAGGGAGCATTAGAATAAACGACAGTTAATTTACATGTTCTTAATGAATAACTACCTAGTCTAATTTGAGCAAGCATTCGTTTGACTTTTAGCGGCATTTCTGAAGTTGAATTAAGTTGCATCGAATGAAAATTGTAGAGAAATGAAGTAGTAAAAATATTAGACTTGCAGAAGCCAGCAATATCTTTCTATATATTTATGTGCCAGAATTTATTTATGACTTTGTTAAATTTTGCTCTGATTAAAATTTGCACGTTACTTAAATTGTAACTAAACTTTTGAAAGAAGCTTTTTATAATTTTTCATTTTAAATAATGCATTAAATGTTATCAGCAGTTTTGTATTTAAATATGCAATCAGCATATATTACATAATAAAGTACTTGTACTTAATATTTTGTTTATATAATTTTCTCTTAAATGCTCAATATAACTTTTGTAACCAAACTTCGAGACGAACTTTATATATATATATATATAATGATTATATATATGTGTATTGCCAGTCCTCTCTTATGGATCAGAGACATGGAGTCTAACAGTTGGAGCAATACGAAAGTTACAGACAACGCAAAGGAGCATGGAGAGGTGCATGCTTGGAATAACTAGGAGAGATCGAAAAAGAAACACTTGGGTGAGAGAGCAAACTAGAGTAGAGGACATCATTGTTAAAGTAAAAGGGCTGAAATGGCGATGGGCTGGGCATATTGCAAGAAGAACTGATCAACGATGGACAACAGAAATTCTGAACTGGATTCCAAGAGACCACCGAAGACCTAGAAAACGTCCTCAAACTAGATGGGTGGATGAAATAAGAAAACAGGTTGGGGTGACGTGGAAACGAATGGCCCAGGATAGACTTGTGTGGAAAGCATTTGGAGAGACCTTCATCCAGCAGTGGATAGATAATGGTTGAATATGATGATGATGATGATATATATATATATATAGCAACTGCATTTTTTCAAAGAAAATTAGAATTAACTTTTAGTTGAAGCAGAATGATCATTGTCTTTGCTCCATAAAAATATAACTAACCAACCTTATAGTTGCAAATATGCGTATTTCCTACATCATGATATTTTAGTGGTAAATTTTGACGTTATGAAACCAAACGGAAAAGTTTCAAATATGATAAATTGTGATTATATAACAAAAAAAAAACAGAACAGTTTTTGTAACCTAGTATCTTCAATGCTAAGAACATGAATGCAACGTATTCACGATATTTCAAGCAGACACATTTGATGGTAATTTAAAATACAATATATCATCATCATCAATCATCCTAAACTATTTTCAAACCACTGCAGCATGAAGGTCTCTCTCCTGTTATCACGCATACACGTGGAAAGAAATACAGAAGATGGCGCTTAAAGCTCATCACGTTGGTCAGACGGGTTGGCAAGCTGGACCTACACTTTAACGAAGATTCAGAACTTTGGTCACCAGAGCCGAAATTCCTGCGCAAGGCGGGATTCGTAGTGTCACCCACTTACGGAGTGATATGTGCCGCCGCTACTTCGAAGCGGCGTGGAGGTTTGCCAGACGCCGTTATTCTCAACACCGGAAGAGCTTGAGACATACATACACACACGCACATACAGCACACATTTATTGGCTCCGACGCATAAAAATATTGGGGTGGGGGGACAGAATGACAGTAGAAGGCATTTTGTTTGAAATTGGAAGGGGATATGGAACTCTAATACCAACATTGGGGGGGTCGGGTCCCCCTATCCCCCACTAACGGCCCCCGTGTACTTATATACATAAATGCACACATACACACACACACACACACACACACTGAAGTGCCAGAAAAACTGGTACAGGCGTGCGTATGCAAATAACGGAGCTTTGCAACCAATCAGCGTAACGCGATGCGGTCGGCAGCACCTATATAAGACAAGAGATGTCTGGCAAAGCGGGAAGATCCATCATTCATCATTTCATTCATTCAGACTTCTGCAGCCGACCTGAACGGACGTCTCCGAACAAGCTCCTTCTGCCGCAGCCAGCCAAGCCGAAGCCGGAGAGCCACGGACACCTCTGAAGACCAGCGCAGCTATCTGGGAACATTTGTTATATGTTACCATTAGTTAACGTTAACGTTGTAGTTAAATTATTTTGAGCATTTTAACGACCACGGAAAAGACCGACCAACTCCTGCCGAGCCCCTGCACTTCACCTCAACCTCATCGAAGACTGAAGACTGCAAACCGGGTGAGTCAGTATTTTATTCTGTGTACTTCTCTGCCTAGGAACCCCCCCACTTTATTTTATTGTTAGGGTTTTGACTAGCCATTGGCCGTACCGGCCTAGCTATGCCCGAGAAATTGGGGCTAATCTGTAGGGAACTAGATGTTACCATCAATGACCGAGCCTTCGGGAATCTAATCGAGGAACTAATCCCGACAATTGAAGCCTACTCCAGTAGCGCCGTAACCAGAGGAAAAGGCGACCTAATCGTAAATGAGGGAAAGATCTTAAACCTTTGGAACGAGGTCCGCCAAATATCGACCCAAAAACATTTGAAGTAATTTCTGAAAAACTAAATCTTGAGCAACTAAAATCCGGATTTAAAATTTCTAAAGATAGGATCGAATCCGTATACGAAAGGCTCCTAACTGTAAATAGAGAACTATTTGAGGAGATGAAGTCAACTGTCGTTCCAAATAATAGTAAATTTTATAAAAACCTAACCAGTGATAGCGAGGACGAGGACTCAGAGGGACCACATCCTGTGCAGGAAGCGTCTTTAGCTGAAAACTTTAAAAAGAATCCCCCCGCTCAAGGGTTAATAATCAATAAACGAAAGGCCAGGAAACGCCGTGGAGGTAATAGGAAAGACCATGAGCTGTCGTTATCCTCATCGGAAGATGAAGGAACGAGACTAATTATAGCAGAGGAGGACCAACCTCAACCCGACACTGTTATCCCAGTGGAAACCACAAATGTAATAGAGGAGGACTCGCAGAACAGTGAGAAAACCCCCAAAATAGTCCAAATAGAAAATAGCATCACCAAACCGTTCGAAAAAACTGATGCAGGGAAAAAAATATTCATCCCCCCGATCTTCATCAAAAAAATTCATTCCATTAATGAAATAAATCCCTTAATTTTTGAGGTAACAAGCAGTTACTCAATAAAAGTCGAAAGGAATGGGGATTTTAAGCTGCAAGTAGCATCCCAAATCCAATACCGTCAACTAATCCAAAACTTCACAAAATCTGGCATCCAGCACTACTGGTTTAACCTAAAAGCAGACCAAAAGATCCAATATGCAGTGGCAGGGCTTCCTAACGACTATGGAAAAGAGACCCTTCAGAAGACGCTATTGGATATAGGCTATGAAGCGAACGTACGCCAATTATCAAAAGGCTTTAACGGAGAAAGAAAACCCATCCCCATCTATCAAGTGAGCTTGCAAAAAAACGAATTCAATAGAAGTTTTCTGGACTTAAAGATAATTGACCACATAGTGGTACGAATATCCTATTTCAAAAAACCCACGGGCCCATTGCAATGCAGACGCTGCCAGGGCTTCGCCCACACGTCGTCGTGCTGCAACGCCGCGGCAAAATGTGTGAAATGCGGCGAAAACCATTACAGCAGCCAGTGTAAAAGAAGCCCATCTGATCCCCTGGTCTGTGCGAATTGTGGCGAAGGCCACACGGCAAATTTCAAGGGATGCCCCCGAAACCCCATTAACTTCAAACCCAGGCCGCCATATCGATCACTGGGAAAACAAGTAAATAAAATCAAACCACAGCTAATCCCCCAGAGAGAGAGAATGGAAGGGGGAACTTTCTATACGAGGAAAACCGACCAAAGGTCTTATGCAGAGGCCACCAGCCCCCCCAGAGCACCGGGCGAGACGGTAAACGTGCCACTTGTCCTAACGTAGGAGGACCAGAGACCATCACGGAGCGAGATCCCCCCACCTTCCCCCACAACCCACGAGATCCCTGCGCCGAGTCAAACCCCCGACCACAACGACGAGTCAGCAAACGCAAAACAAAAATCGAATAGTATAAACGATCCTACCAGTGAAAAAATAACTGATCCAGCCGAAACTGAGCTATACAATTTCGCGTTGACTAGCAATAACCAATCCCAGCCTGACTTTGGCCCGGAGGCCCGTCAACCAATCAGAGAAATAGAGAACCGAAGCGTGGCGCAAAAAACTGCAGAAATACTCACGATCTATGTTGATACTATGATCACACTTTTAGAAAAACCAAACCCAAAGGAATGTCAAAGAGCACTTTCAAAAGCTCTCACAGAAATTTATAACATCGTCTCCGGTGGGTGGTAACGACAATATCTTTATTAGCACTTTCGAAAATGGCAACTGCCCTCCACTCTCCCCTGAACTTAGTGATCTTTAACGTGGGTGGAATCACCCACAAAATCGATGAAGTAAGGGAATTCCTGGAAGAAATTAGTCCAGACATCCTAATGATCAGCGAATTAAAATTGAACAAAAAAACGACAATTAAAGCCCACGGCTATACCTGTCATAGGCTAGATAGAACAGACACCTCCCAAACCACGTCAGGAGGGCTAGCCATCTTTGTAAAAACGGTCATCGACCATACCCCCGCACCACGAATAGAAACTATAAATATTGAGGCTCTGGCCATCAAAATCAAAAACACCAGCATAGGAGACCTAAAATTAATTGCAATTTACAGAAGACCCAATAAAAAAATCGACCACGATGAACTGGAAAAAATATTTGAGGGAGACCTACCAACAATTGCAGCTGGTGACTGGAATGCTAAACACCCAACCTGGAATCTGGGGAATAAAAGAGGATATCAGGGTCAAGGCAGCACTCTATACAAATACTGCCTGGAAAATAAATTAGAAGTGGCGGCCCCACTCACCCCCACCCACTTTGCCCCAAACGGACTAGAGGGCGGGACCATCATCGATTTCGCAGTCACCTCCAGGCTGAACTGCGCGATGGAGGTCTCGACATTGAAATATACAATGACCTCAGACCACCTACCTGTCAAATTCCAGCTAGATTTAAATACCAGCAAAATCGGACCTCATTTGATAACGGCCACAAACTGGGAATCATACACCGAAAAATTAATAGAAATCCTACCCCCCCCACCCCCCATAGCCGACAACGTGCAAAGCCTCGAGAGCCAAGTTAATCAATTCACTGAAAAAATTCAAATAGCCCTAGAATCCGCAACAAAAACTTCCCCACCAATAAATTACTACAAACTCCCCCATGATCTAAAGGACCTAATCAAGTTGAAATGGTCACATAAAAGAAAATACCAACGAACGTGGGACCCAGAGGATAGAAGGGAATTTAATAGATTGAAATCACTCACTAGTAAAGAGGTTAAAAAATTTAAAAACAACAAGTGGAACGAAACTATCAGTGAGCTAAGCACAACAGACAACTCCCTTTGGAGATTAAAGAAAAATCTCTGTAATAAGAAAAGCCAAATAGCCCCACTGCACGGAACCAGAGGTTTAGTTTACAGCGACTCGGAAAAAGCCGAAGTACTGGCCGACTCCTTAGAATTACAATTTCAAAATAACAACATAATGCCGGAAAACCACTTCAAAAAAGTTAAAAAAAATGTTAAAAAATTCCTAAAAAAAGTCCCACAACCATACGATCAAATGGTGGAAGGTGGGGAAATCATTAAAATAATTAAAAAACTTAAAAATAAAAAAGCCCCAGGGATTGACAAAATTAGTAATAGGGCAATAAAGGCACTCCACCCCCCCGCCATTGATTGGCTAACAACCCTCTACAATGGCGCGCTAGATTTAGGTCACTTCCCCAACAACTGGAAAATGGCCACCGTCACTACAATATTAAAACCTGGGAAAGACGCCTGTTTCCCCCAAAACTATAGGCCAATTAGCCTGCTCCCCGTCCTCGGAAAAATATTTGAAAAACTAATAAAAAACAGACTGAGTGACTTCCTTGATGAAAACAACATAATTGCCAATCACCAATTCGGCTTTAGAGCGAAACATTCAACCGACCAACAGCTGATCAGAGTGGTCGATCACATAAAGAATGGCTTAGCCAATGAAAAAGTCACGGCAGCCGTCCTACTGGATGTTGAAAAAGCCTTCGATAAAATCTGGCACGACGGCCTAATATACAAACTAATCCAACTAAAAATCCCAGAAAAATTAATCAGACTTATAAACTCCTTCCTAAAAGACCGAAAATTTGTGGTGACGGTAAACAAAACATCCTCTAGTGATCGCCCAGTAGAGGGTTCAACGCCACAGGGGAGCATACTTAGCCCCCTATTATTTAACATCTACGTCAACGACATACCAAAATTCAGTGGTGGTGGGCGTTTCCTGGCCCTATTCGCCGACGACACGGCACTAGGAGTAACGCAAAAATCCCCATCAAGGGCAATAGAAATCCTACAGGCCCATCTAAACAGACTAGAAAAATGGACCAGAAAATGGGATATAAAGGTTAACCCAACCAAAACAGAAGCAATTATGTTCTCATATAAATTCAAATGCCCCACTAGGCGTAGGCCCCAGGAACTAGCACTACATTGGGGCAATGATAACATAATTTTTAATAATAAAGTTAAATACCTAGGGGTGACGATTGACAGGAAACTAAATTGGACAACCCATATAAATAACGTCCGAAGAAAAGCCGAAAAAACAGCTCATTCCCTAAACGCTTTACTGCACAGGAAAAGTCATCTGAACTTGAATAATAAACTATTATTATACAAAACAATAGTGAGACCAAGTATCACATATGCAGTGGGAGCCTGGGGAACCGCCCCAAAATACCAATTAAAAAAACTATACGGATTCGAATCCAAAATCTTAAGAAAACTCACGAAAGCACAATGGTGCATTTCAAATGAAACTACCTACAGAGATTGTCGAATCACGCCACTAGAGGAGTTACATTTTAAATCTCCGAGAAAAAACCTTCGAAAGAATCGATATGCACCCAAACCCCCTTTTAACATCTAATACTCTACCAACAAGCAAATTCCTGGCCCTAAGGCCAGTTTAAAGGGTGGCTCTGTGTGTTCGCGGGCAAATTGTTTTTATGGGGCAAAATTACCCATTTTTGATAAATACAGGACAAGAAATTGTCTCAAATTTCTCACCAGTTTTCGTGGACAAAAACTAAATATAAAAACCAAAGCCATCAGAGCCCAGCAATGAAGAGCCAATCAAAACGCGCAGAACAACTGCCGTTAGCCCAAATGCCCAGAAATGGATACACGGGTTTGAGTGTAAATATGTATAGTTATTATGAATGCTTAAAATTAAATAAAAATATAAAAAAATTAAAAAATAAATAAATAATTAAAAAAACTATAAAACTCCCCATCCTTCTTCCTTTTTTCCCCAATTAAAACTCAACTTTGTGGACTTCGGTCCCTTACTTAGTAAAATTACCTATTTATTCCCATAAAACTTCCAAGGCAGAGGTTAAGCGATAGAACTATCGTAGTACTCAGAGAAAATGCTGACTTTCAACCAAAAAAAGCTGTTAGATCAGTTCTTCCAGATATAATGGCAGGTTATGGTTTTAAGTGATTTTGAACATGGCGTTATAGTCGGAACAAGAGAGAGAGAAAGAACAGGACCTTCGACGACTGACGAGAATCATTAAACGAGATAGACGTGCAACACTTCCTCAAATTGCCGCGGATTTCAATGCTGGGGCATCAACAAGTGTCAGCGTGTGAACTGTTCAACGAACCATCATTGTTATGGACTTTCGGAGACTGACTTTAGGCACTTCATTGGCCACCTAAATCGCCAAATATGAACATTATCGAGCATATCTGGGATACCTTGCAACGTTCTGTTCAGAAGAGATCTCTACCTCCTTGCACTCCTATGGATTGGTGGACAGCCCTGCAGGATTTCTGGTGTGAATTGTCTCCAGGATACCTTCAGACATTAGTCGAGTCCATGCCACGTCGTGTTGCGGCACTTTGGCATGCGCACGGAGGGGGGCTGCACGATATTAGGTAGGTGTGCCAATTTTTCTGGCACTTCAGTGTATATTAATAGATGCCGTGAAAGTCTTCATGAATATATTCACCAACTGATATGTATGTGTATATATATTAATTTAATCATCCAGAATTAGTCGAATTTTGAAAGCCTAAAATTCCAAATTTTCCTAACATTTAAAACCTATGAAAATCAGTACTCTCTCAACCTCACACCTCATTGAATTATCGACACATTTGGGAACTGTTTATTTAGAATAAATTCGCGCAATTTGAGTTAGTAGTTTACATTTGTATAAATAAACAGAAAATACATTTATTATATGACACAAAACGTTCATATATTTGCAAACTGAAAGAATTAGCATTTTAATTAAAAGTACATGAAATAAAATTAATGCGCAAAATTATAAATATTTATTAAATTTAGGATACAAAACTACACAAAAGTACACTTTTGGCCATGTGTAAAATATCTAACAATACCACTGAGATTCATTAACTCGTCAAAGGCCAAAAACCTAATTAATTACATACGTTAAAATAATTTAAATATCTCATTTTAATTATCAAAATATATTTGTAATACAGTCAGAATTACATTTAATTTGTAAATATTCCTATTGTACGCAATACGTGAATTATTTAATGCACATTTATTTAATGAAATGAAACTTAAAATTAAAATAATTTTAATGCTTTCTACGTAAATTAACAAAAGCTTAGAAAAATTTAATTGTTTGCTTGAGGGATTAGTTAAATATTTTACTTATTCATCGCAAAACGCTGTCGTGCTATACATAAATGACACGGTTTTCTTATTCACAATTTATGGCGCAAGAACAACTAATTTCGTTTTGCGCCAATATCTGTAATTTTTTGAGGAACCTGAGCGTATTTAGTCTAAGAAATCAAACCATTAACTGCCAATCTGTAGGGAAAACCAGCAAACGGTGGGTACCTGCAGGTAGCGAATCTGGATTAC
>QLNU02015003.1:98895881-98924310 GCA_006491805.2 Dysdera silvatica
AGAAAATTAGAATTAACTTTTAGTTGAAGCAGAATGATCATTGTCTTTGCTCCATAAAAATATAACTAACCAACCTTATAGTTGCAAATATGCGTATTTCCTACATCATGATATTTTAGTGGTAAATTTTGACGTTATGAAACCAAACGGAAAAGTTTCAAATATGATAAATTGTGATTATATAACAAAAAAAAAACAGAACAGTTTTTGTAACCTAGTATCTTCAATGCTAAGAACATGAATGCAACGTATTCACGATATTTCAAGCAGACACATTTGATGGTAATTTAAAATACAATATATCATCATCATCAATCATCCTAAACTATTTTCAAACCACTGCAGCATGAAGGTCTCTCTCCTGTTATCACGCATACACGTGGAAAGAAATACAGAAGATGGCGCTTAAAGCTCATCACGTTGGTCAGACGGGTTGGCAAGCTGGACCTACACTTTAACGAAGATTCAGAACTTTGGTCACCAGAGCCGAAATTCCTGCGCAAGGCGGGATTCGTAGTGTCACCCACTTACGGAGTGATATGTGCCGCCGCTACTTCGAAGCGGCGTGGAGGTTTGCCAGACGCCGTTATTCTCAACACCGGAAGAGCTTGAGACATACATACACACACGCACATACAGCACACATTTATTGGCTCCGACGCATAAAAATATTGGGGTGGGGGAGGACAACATGCCAGTAGAAGGCATTTTGTTTGAAATTGAAGGGGGATATGGAACCCTAACACCAACATTGGGGGGGTCGGGTCCCCCTATCCCCCACTAACGGCCCCCGTGTACTTATATACATAAATGCACACATACACACACACACACACACACACACTGAAGTGCCAGAAAAACTGGTACAGGCGTGCGTATGCAAATAACGGAGCTTTGCAACCAATCAGCGTAACGTGATGCGGTCGGCAGCACCTATATAAGACAAGAGATGTCTGGCAAAGCTGTTAGATCGGTTCTTGCCGCTACAATGGCAGGTTATCAAGATTTAAGTGATTTTGAACGTGGCGTTATAGTCGGCACAAGAGAGATGGGACATAGCATCTCCGAGATAGCGACAAAATTTGGATTTTCACATATGACCATTTCACAGGTATACCGTGAATATCAGGAATCTGGTAAAACATTAACTCTCCAACAGCGGTGAGGTCGGAAAAAGACCTTGAAAAAACGGGACATTCGACGAATAACGAGAATCGTTAAACGAGATAGACGTGCAACATTTCCTAAAATTGTCGCGGATTTCAATGCTGGGGAATCAACAAGTGTCAGCGTGCGAACTGTTCAACGAATCATCACTGATATGGGCTTTTGGAGACGAAGGTCCACTCGTGTACCATTGTTGACTGCACGCTTCGTCTGGGTCCGCTAACACCGCCATTGGACTATTGATGACTGGAAATACATTGCCTGGTCTGACTAAAGATAATGCGACACCCCACATATCGAGAGTTCACACCGAGTGAACGCTCTTCTGACTTTAGATACGTCCATTGACTACCGAAATCGCCAGACATGTCAATGTTATACTCACATTTTATATTATACATATCTTCCACACCATTATCTACCATACTATATTACTAATATATATATATTACTAATAGACCACTGTACAGAATTTGTTGCTCCGTGAGTGTGTGAGGTATTTAATCTGATTTTAGGTTAACTAGAACTAGCAGGTTAAGGTGTCTAGCACAATAGAACTAAACCCTTCCGCCTCTCTCTAAGGATAGGGCTTTACAGATACGAATGTGACTACATTTTTGACGCCTCAGGACAGTATTGAACATGCAAATTTATGTCCATTTGCTTTTCCATATATATATATATGGGAATAAAAGAAAAAAAGAAAAGTTTAACTTTATCGTTTTGTGAAAAATTTCCTATAAAAGAATAATAAAATTCTTAAAATCCTTGAAATATGCATTTATTCTGAAAATTCTCCAGTCAGTGCATTTATATGCACTAAGGCGGAAAAAAAGTTAAAATATGCAACTGCATACGCACATGTGTATTTGCATGTAATCTGGGCAGTAGTAATATCTCCTTGGATATCAACGTGCAAAATGTCCTTACTCAGGTTAATTCATAAAACCCGCCGTGAAAATTTGCAACTTGTTTTTCTTTACGCTGCCTTGCAACAACATTCTTTACGTTACGCTGTTAACGTTGGAAATGTTATCACTGTGGTTAGTCTATAAAAACAGTTTCATAAAATTTTACACCATCTTTGCGATATTATTATTATTATTATGGGGGATAAGATGTAGATTACCGGATGCCGATTAGATGATGTGAATTGAATGACATATATTAAATAATATAGATTGGTTGATTTGTAGATTACTTGATTTAAATTTGATGGAAATTAGGTTAATATTTGATGAGGTAGATTGGGTGAAAGTTAGACTGTGTAGATTGGGTGACGATTAGACTATGAAGATTAGTTGTTGGTTAGATGATATGGATTAGATGATTTAAGTTGGATTGCAGTGAAGATTGCTGTAGATTAGATTGTGATTGTTTGTACTGAGAGTACATAGCATTCTTTTTCAGATTATTGAGCAGCAACGTTACATTTGGTGAGCTTGTATTTTAACATGAAGAGTTTTGTGCTTGTAATTCTTCCTTGGCAATAGGCGAGAGTAAAAAAAAATTAAATTTTCAACTTTTTTTTCATTGTCAATCTAAAAATTTATGACTTCAATCTAAATTATAACATTTTTTATCGAAATTTATCTTGAATGTAGTTTATTACAATCTTCTTATTTTTGTTAAGATGTTATTACCCTCCGCAGGGATAACACAATTGCCAAATATAGTCAATATTGAAGAAAGTCTTCTGGGGTGAGATTTTTGTGAAGATGGGGGAATTTTATTATACACACTTTGCCAATTCATATTGCTCAGTTTCAACCAGCTTATTGTTTTGGTAAGCCATCCTGATTGAATTAGGTCCTCTCAGTAGCTCTGGGAGTGTCTTGGACCGTTGATGACGAGGACAAAACAACGCCTCTTTCTCCGTATGTAGATGTTAAGGCCATACCTCCCAGGAATAAATACACTGCCAAATATGGTCAAATACAACCATTGTATATTAAAATTCCACGAAAACTCACAAAATTCTCGCCCCGGAGGCTTTCTTGTGTTGACCATATTTGGCAATTGTGTTATCCCTGCGGAGGGTAATAATACCTTAACATCTTTACATACGGAGAAAGAGAGCGTTATTACCTGTCCTCATTCGTCTAGCGGTCCAAGACACTCCGGGCTAAACGGAGGGACCCTGGTTCGAATCCAGGATGGGGAAAGCGTCTCTTTTTCTCCAAAATTACATAAGCTCTAGTTTGAGCTGTAATTAATACGTGGGTGGCAAAAATTATAGTATAATAAATTCCCCCACGAAAACTCACAAAATTCTCGCCCCGGAGGCTTTCTTGTGTTGACCATATTTGGCAATTGTGTTATCCCTGCGGAGGGTAATAATACCTTAACATCTTTACATACGGAGAAAGAGAGCGTTGTTTCCTGTCCTCGTTCGTCTAGCGGTCTAGGACACTCCGGGCTAAACGGAGGGACCCTGGTTCGAATCCAGGATGGGGAAAGCGTCTCTTTTTCTCCAAAACGAATAAATCTCTAGTTTGAGCTATATATATACATGGGTGGCAAAAATTATTGTATAATAAATTCCCCCACGAAAAACTCACAAAAATCTCGCCCCCGAGGCTTTTCTGTGTTGACCATATTTGGCAATTGTGTTATCCCTGTGAAGGGTAATAATATCATAACATGCTTACATACGGAGAAAGAGAGCGTTGTTTCCTGTCCTCGTTTGTCTAGCGGTCTAAAACACCCCGGGCTAAATGGAGGGACCCTAGTTCGAATCCAGGATGGGGAAAGAGCCTCTTTTTCTCCAAAACAAATAAGCTCTAGTTTGAGCCAATTAATACGTGGGTGGCAAAAATTATTGTATAACATCTTATTTTTATCCATTTTGTCAAATATCATTAAAATTTGTAGTTATCTGGTTGAAAATTGAGATTAAAATGCATCCGTCCAATTTCGCCGTTCCGTCCGAGTTTGAATATAGAACAGCAGCCTAAAACTTTCGAGAATCATCATTCCTAATATTCGAAGCAACTCGCGTAACTTGAACAGAAACAACACCATTAATTATTTAGAAATACAGCATTCCGATGAATAGAAAGCGACCATTTATCATTTAATAAATGAACGACCGCTAATTGTCTATTCGAACAGTTTATGGAACTTGACGGCGACAACGATAATCATCG
Organism: Dysdera silvatica; assembly: GCA_006491805.2. Lineage (NCBI taxonomy): Eukaryota > Metazoa > Arthropoda > Arachnida > Araneae > Dysderidae > Dysdera > Dysdera silvatica. Next base: position 98,900,198 of record QLNU02015003.1, read on the forward strand.
ACAAATGTGTTGATCCAAAGTGTGATTTGCAAAATTTAGGTGCTACACAAATCCGGAGCTTCTCGCAATTACCAAACGTATGTCGAGATAGCTAAATACCAATGTTAGCTAACATTTGAGTTTAAGGTCGCGGAATATTGCGTTTTAATGCCTATCGTTTGGCATTAATTCCAGTTGGGTTAATGGCAGTTGAAAGGTGATTTTCGCACCTCAAAGCTGGAGCTCCCCACAACGCGAGACATTAAATGGGTAGGAAATCTTTCGAGCAACCAGGAAACCAGGGACAATTGCACAAATAAAAATTGCATTCTACAAATTAAAGATATTGCGGTTGACATTAACTGAGATACATTTCTCGGATACATTTTTAACTTCTTGGCTCCTCACAGCGGGTTTAAATTGCAATTTGCACGAATAGATATTATTTATCTAACAACTTTTATCACTTTCTGATGATCTGAAATCGACCATACTTTTAATATTTATTTTTAAATATTCATCGTATCTAAGAGTTTGTTTTATTGGCTTTTCGTGTCTATTAATAACGGGATAAAATGTGCTAGCAAGTACTTCTTATATCATTAGAAATGTATGTCAAGCTTTTCGAATTTTGCAATATACATTCGTTTATTTATACAAATCGAATCCTACTCAGATTAAATTAGAAACTATTTTTACTAATGTTTTTTAGGCTTAGTAATATTAACACCGATGTCATGGCGTGGTTAGATGGTGAAACGTTTGAAAAGAAAAGAAAAATGTTTTTTTGCGTCTGGTGGGGCACGATCTTCAATGCCGATCTCTGAGCAATTTGGTTTAAACAGCAGTCCATGTATTGACCCATTCTGCGAAACAACCCATTTCGAAAAAAATTATTCTTTGTTTGTTTGTTTGTTTTTTGGTTTTACGGCTCAAAGACTACAGTGGTCATGCTGCGCCGGGACCTACAGTTTTCCGAGGAATCCGAACCTCTTAAGGCCTGGGGAACCAAACCCCGGACTACAGTGAGCAGTGCGATCTTTTATGAGATCTCTGAGTAAGCGTTCTTTTTGCACTGCTGGGAGTCGAACCCGGATTAGCCGCGCAATAGGAGAACGCGTTACCACACTGCGCCACCGCAGGGCCAAATTACGCTTTAAATAAGTTAGTAGGGAATTGATTGTTTGGTCGTCTGTAGCTCAGTTAGTGATAGCACCTTCCCGGATTGTAGAAGGTCGTGGGACCCCACCAGATGCAAAACACATTTCTTTTCCTTACGAACGTTTCACCATCTAACCACGCCATAACATCGGCGTTACTAATACCACGCCTAAAAAAACGTTGCAAAAACTTGTTTCAAACATATTTATTTATTTCTATTGTAAATGTGATTTCGTATGCTACTTTAATTTCCTGCTTTAGTACTATGAATAATATTTATATAGGATAGTTGTCTACTCGGCTCATTGAAGGATTCTGTATATAACAGACTATTGAGGAGGGTCGTTCAGATATTCGGGCAGCAAACGATTGGCACATTGGTTTACGACTCTGGTACCTATACAGCAAAAACCGTCCTCGAGACGTTCTGAGGACGTTCTAGACATCCCCAGGACATCCCTGGGACAATCTTTGCTACTGGATAATATTATTGGATCGGGTTATTTATCTTGGTTTCTTCATAAGTGATGGGGTACCCAAACACGAACACCTTTAATTACCTCTACCAAGAATATAGCTGGAATAAACAAAATTTATAAAAAATACGGGTGAGAAATGTATTTTGGACTGTAAGTGTCAGAAGTTAACTGAGTATTTTATTGAAATGCTTAGCTATTATCTGGGTCTTTGATATTCTGTGAGAAACTATTTATTTTTAGAATTTTAGAGTTTTGTGTTATTCGAATTTTGAATATTTTACAATTCTAGATTTGTTTAGAATTTTGTAAGAAAGTATTTGCTATTCGCTTATCGCTTTCATTTTTCACTAGGCACTATAATATTAATTGATAGAAAAGTATATTTTGTCACGAAACGTTACGTTCCCGCTAGAAAATCAGCATTGGATGGGCTGTGCGCTCTGTTTTATGCCGGAAGCGTAAACATGAAAGCCATGTTCGTAATAGACAACCCTCTAAATCTGAAAGAGCTCAGCATGCTTTACAGAATGATCATAGTCTTTTTCGATGAAGCAAAGTTCTGAATAAATCTGCGAATTTCCGGCCTACATTCCACAAACAAGCAATGCAATTTCTAAATAGCTAAACAATCTTAACAAGAGCGATGAAAAAAACTATCCCTTCACAGGGTATATTATCTACGCAAATAGAGAAAGAGAAATGTTAGCAGTCAACCTTCAAACCGAAGGAAAATATTTTTTATCTAGTCTAGCTATGATTTGGTGGCAACGCTTTCACCTAGTGCGCCGTTATTCCGGGTTTGTCTCCCAACGGTGAAAAAAACACTTACCGACTAACTGCTCGTTGCAATCCGGTAATTTGTTGGTTCCCTAGATCATAAGAGGTTCAGATTCCTCAGAAAACTGGAAGATAGAGCGCAGAATGACCTTTATTGTCCTTGAGCCGTAAAACTTACAAACGAGCATTTTTTATTCGAAACAAGGAAATATATATTGTATGGTTTTGTAGTTCCTTTTATCAAATTGTATCTTTTATATCTCATCATTATCTTATTATCATTATCTTATCTCTCATTATTATCTCATATCTCATCATCACCTTAAAAAGCAAAGCTCTCTGCTCTAGGCATACTTGAAATGTACAAAAGAAAGTGAACACTTATCAGCAAATTTGCCTAACAAAAGTATTTCCAATTCTGCTTCTTTTAAAAGAAATCTGAAACAATAACTAATTTCCTAAATGAACCATTTCTTCAAGAACATTTTTGTATTTAAATTCCTTCATAAAATAATTTAAAAAGCGAGAACTTCGATTTTAAGATTTTATATTTTAAAATTAGTGTAAAATTTTATTGTCCTTAGCTTTATTTATTATGAATATCATTACGCAAAATATCTCAAGAAATGTTATCTTTAGAAAAAATTATTTAAATTTCAATTATTTATTATACATATATTTTTCTATGTCAGGCATTTGCGTGTAAAACTTCTTATACATAACTGAATATGAATATTTTAGTATTTTATTTAAGGCTATTTCACCCTTAAAACGCCTTAATTATTAACGAATAGCCACGAAAAATGATAAAAAATCTTGTCGTGTAAATTTCGTTTCGTTTTAGATTCCTTAAATATACCTTGAGCTAACAGAAAAATAAATGAAATCAAATATTCGTTGAGTTGAAAATATGATTGTTGACGTATTACGCAAAATCGAAATTAAAATACAATTTACAACGTATTTCTTTCGTATAACGCTAATAAAACTCTAATAAAACACTTATTAGATTTCGACCAGTCAGGCGTTGGTCTTCAGGTGATGGAGACCAGCGCCTTACTGGTCGAAATGTTATTGGGTGTTTTATTAGCGTTATACCCATGAATATATTGTAAATTGTATTTGAATTCGTTGAGTTGTAAATAAATGATTATGCGATGCACTGTGCAACGGAACATTGAAACGTAAACCAATACAAACACAGTTACATTGTAAGTCTGCACCTCACGTTTTTTACAACAGTTTTGGTAGCGAAACGTCCTTTTTTCTTTCATCAGAAAATTCTTCCAGACTGATTCGTTACCATTAAACGATAACCGATTACCGTCTTGAAATGCGACAGTATGACGCCATCTTTTGCCAAGAAACCGAAGTAAAACGAATTTACATAAAGTTGGAGAAGAGATGATTGTAGTATTCAGTATGGACCATCTAGGGTGGAATCGACAATTTGATGTGACCCCCAAACACCTGTTACTGAGAATCTAACCCAACAAGGCAGAATCTAAGGCGATGCTATAACTAGCGTAAGCAGGGGATTGCAGCCTCCCCCCCCCCATTGTGATGAAATTGTGTGTGTTACCAACATACAAATTTTATCACGTTAAACTTACACATCTTGCTTTGATTTTTAATCTATGGATTGATATCGTAAGCTTATAGCAGTGTAAAAAATTTCTGAATGAAAACGATTGTTAATGAGCAAAAACGTACTGCCATGTTTTGAGCGAAGAATTATTTGTTTCGTTTTCATAAATGAATGCTTATTATTAAAATAAATTGGGATGCATTTGGCAGGATCGTAGCTGGATGATTTTGCGCCCCTGGTTACGAATGTACACATTTCCAGTGTGAGGTCAAATATTTTAATCAATTTTGCGCCCCCCTCACACGCGCCGCTGGCCTTTAGATACTGCTTTGGCATTTGGAGCAGCGAATTTAAAGGTTAGCTTGTATATAATTTAGCGTATGTAATTATGGTATCACATAACATACTCGAAAATGGAAGTAAATCCCGAGACCTCAAATTTTGAATAGCATAAATAATTTTGCTCCTAAACTCTCTCTAGAAAAAAATGCTTATTCATTCTAAAACTTGATAAACTGGTTTATGAAAGGGATTCTTTTGATTTCAAAATTGTTTCAAAGCGCACTGCTTTGCAGTCATTAAATAAAAGGCTCAATAAATAGAATTCATTTCATGTAATTTAGAAAGTATTACAGTGAAGTATGGTGACTTACGCATATTGTAAATTTAATAACATAAATGAGAATTCTACTACTATTTATATAAATCTGGTTTATAAACGAAGGGAATGAATATAACGGAAAACAACGTAGTAGATTAGGTTTTAAAATGGAATTTTATTTTTGTAAAAGAACAATTATAAATAGGGCTCGGATTATATGATAACACTCTTGTGTCCATGAAATTTTGGCTCCTTTTAGTCTTAGTGTATATAAATGTATAAAAATGGTGAAATTTAAAACTAAATGCACAATTTTCAAAGGTTTCGATAATTTGAAGCATTTCATTATTTATGTGTTGAAAAATTTCAGTAGAGAACTAAATTTGAAATTTCCTTTTTCAGAGAGAGAGAGGGTGAGAGAGCAGTAAGGAAAGGTGATATATAAATGTACACTTCCAATTAATTATGCCAAGAAATACCACCATTCGTAGCTAAAATAAACATTACCCTTATCAAAGAAGTGGGAAGAATTAATTTTTTCAATAATGCAATATGCATATTGCATATTTCAATAATGCAATAATCAATATTCTGTATTATAAGTAGCACAACGAATTAAGAAACGCAGGGTTTCTTTTCATTAAATGGAGTTGTGGGGAAAATAAATAGAGCCGAAAAGAAAACCCAATAGAATTGCTGGAGCGGTAGATGAAAAGATCAAATTTAAGTTCGTGTCAAGTAAAATCGCTAAATATTTTCAAGGTAAAACAAATTTACAGTTTCGTAAATAGCGAAAATGTCAAGTTACAGATATAAAAGTTTTAGCTGCTAAATATTAAATCTTTATAAAATTGCGCAGATGTGGAAAAGTATCTTTTTTAGCAATAACGTACGTTGAAATGATGGTAATCATGAACAGCTAAGCTGGTTTTTTTTCCTAACAGGTAAGTTGTTCCATACTATGCTAAATCTTATGCTGTGCAAAGCATACTTTTTTGTATTGGGTAGTTCTGCTCATCTAGTTAGTAATAAAAATAAATTAGGGCCGTTCCACGGAACTTGAAAAAAACAGAGCTATTTTTTTAAAGTTTTTTTTAGTAAGTGACTATCATTATTTTATGTTAAGAAGATGTGCTTTAAAACGATGTTACTTGCATTCATGTCAAGAAATATCTAAGACTAAAATTGAGAGGTTGAAATACCGTATGCTAAAAAGGTTTTTATTTTCACGTATTCATCATTTATTTTTTTGAGAATTAATTTCACTCTTAATGACTATTTTTAACTCTTCTGATACAGCAACCCAATTTTAAAATTTAACTGCTATTATATAATACATTAAAAAACATTATTATGTCACATTAGTTTTTACTATTCGACTTCCATTGAATACATATAATCTTGATGTCACATACATGGTATAAACTTGCATTTACACTGAAGTGCCAGAAAAATTGGTACAGGCGAGCGAATGTAAATAACGGAGTTTTGCAATCATTTACCGATGCGGTGGGCAGCGCCTATATAAGACGAGATGTCTGGCAAAGCTATTAGATCGGTTCTTTCTGCTACAATGGCCGGTTATCAAGATTTAAGTGATTTTGAACGTGGCGTTATAGTCGGCACAAGAGAGATGGGACATAACATCCCCGAGATAGCGACAAAATTTGGATTTTCGCGTACGACCATTTCACGGGTATACCGTGAATATCAGGAATCCGGTAAAACATCAAATCTCCGACAGCGGTGCGGCCGGAAAAAGACCTTAAAAGAACGGGACCTTCGACGACTGACGAGAATCGTTAAACGAGATAGACGTGCAACACTTCCTCAAATTGCCGCGGATTTCAATGCTGGGGCATCAACAAGTGTCAGCGTGCGAACTGTTCAACGAACCATCATTGATATGGGCTTTCGGAGCCGAAGGCCCACTCGTGTACCATTGTTGACTGCACGGCACAAAGCTTTACGCCTCGTCTGGGCCCGCCAACACCGCCATTGGACTGTTGATGACTGGAAACACGTTGCCTGGTCTGACGAGTCTCGTTTCCAATTGCATCAGGCGGATGGACGTGTACGGGTATGGAGACAACCTCATGAATCCATGGACCCTACATGTCAACAGGGGACTGTTCAAGCTGGTGGAGCTTCTGTGATGGTATGGGGCGTGTGCAGTTGGCGTGATATGGGACCCCTGATACGTCTAGAGACAACTCTGACAGGTGACAGGTACGTAAGCATCATGTCCGATCACCTACACCCATTCATGTCCATTGTGCATTCCGACGGACTTGGACAATTTCAGCATGATAATGCGACACCCCACACATCGAGAGTTGCTACCGAGTGGCTCCAGGAACACTCTTCTGACTTTAGACACTTCCATTGGCCACCTAAATCGCCAGACATGAACATCACTGAGGATATCTGGAATGCCTTGCAACGCGTTGTTTAGATCTCCACCACATCGCGCTCTTCTGGATTTGTGGACTGCCCTGCAGGATTCCTGGTGTGAATTGTCTCCAGGATACCTTCAGACATTAGCCGAGTCTATGCCACATCGTGTTGCGACACTTCTGCGTGAGCGGGCGGGGGGGGGTGGACTACACAATATTAGGTAGGTGTACCAGTTTTTCTGGCACTTCAGTGTATATTCAAAGAAATAAATTTACAAAGTCTTGCACTTAACATGGACAACCAAAAATTGTCCCATACATGATAGCTTCAAAATTGATTACCATACTGTTAATTATTCTATATGTCTGCAACATTTTTTATATGGATGCAATGCTTAAAATAAAAAAAATAAGTTCAGCCAAATATTTAGTTTCACTACCTTTCGAAAGGCTATCTAGGGAAAATACCACTTACAAATGTCACATACATGATCGTGGAACGGCCCATATATTTGTTCCATGATGCAGAATATTTCTCTTTTTAAGTAAGCGGGACAAAAACTCGAGTTTATATTTTATTTCATGTGAATATTCGCTCATTACAAACGCACATGTATGAGCATTTTGTGGTTTATGCTGCATATTTTACTGGATTTTAATGTCCCCCATAATCTAAATGAAAAGTGTGTATTTTAATTTTGAATGGAAATAAATCTGAATTGTTAAAGACAAATATATATAAACATTATTAGATTTTTACTGTTTGACTTTTCAAGTCATTAAGATGTTTTCTTTATTTGAGTACTGGGGAAATTTTCAGAGGTGCTAAAATAAGTAAATAAATTACCAAATCTCGAAGATAATCGTTGTAAAAATAAGTTTATTTAGCAAAGCCCCCAAATTTTATTTACGTTAATAATTGAAAGCGTTTGGGTTTTTCACTTCATACTTTTACATCGCTTTTAAGGCAAAAATTGTTTACTTAACGCTTAATATTTGAACGAATCTAACCTGACTTTCTTATTCATTAAAAACTAAATTCTTTTATTCACATCTTCTCTATGAGTTAGCATTTTTTAACTTGTACAAAGGGAAACAAGTAATTAGTGCATAGTTTATAAAAACGAATTCTTTTAATCTATGGAAAGAAGCCCGGGGCAAGTGAAAGATTTTGAATTCCAATTGTCATTTTTGTCACAATCTGCGCTTAATCAGTTTCCTCTAATTATCCAGCAACTATTTATTTTATGGTAATTTTTAATGAGTTATTTTTGGGAAATCGGTAGACTTGGTTCTAAGCATAGTATACATATGTAATCAACCTACCTTCACAAATAAATGCTAATAAAAGTGTGGGAGTTTGGATTGTTTTCAAGCAAATATGTACATGCAATCATGATTTGGTTAGTAGATTATCCTGTGTAAATAAAGTCAACCTCCACTTAAATGAAATATGGGCGAAAGTTACGTAATTCAAAATGTTAATTTTAAATAGTTTTCCGTGTGGTAAAAGGTCAGTATCGGGTAAAACTTCGTAAACGATAACAAGTTTATTAACAACAATAATTAAACTGGCAAGTGAAAGAAAATTGCTTAAGGTCGATATTTAAATTTAGCGGGTTTCAATTAACATTAATTCGCAACTCTCTAATCCGCCACCACCCGTAACACTCTAATCCACGACTCTAATCTGCAACTCTCTAATCCACCATTCTCCAAATCGCCACTTTAAATCTCATCTCTCCAATTCGCTACACTAATTCTTAACTTCCTAACTATTAAATAACTCGGTAGGTTTTCAATGTTAACAATAGCCATCATTATTGCATTTACGGAAGACCTTTACATTATCCTTTTCATTGCGTATAGACAGGCAGACAGGAAAGCCAAAAGCAATAGCGGGTTCAATATCTATTGAAACCCTCTAATAATCGAGGAGGATATATTTTCTTAGGCTCGAGATTCATTCACGATCATTGTATCGCAGGTAGTTACAAGTTTTACATGTAGAGTTGTAAAAAACCCGGGAATTTTGGACACATTGGAAACTTTGATGGGAAGAAACCAAGATAGCTAGAATAAAGGTGGTTTCGTCCGCACCATTCTTCCTATTGGTCGATATAACCCCCAATGGTATCGCATTGTCTATTGTGCTATTAACTTCTCAATGGTATCTCATTCGTCTATTGTGTCATTAAGCCCCACCCATTAGTATACCATTCGGCTATTGTTTGTGTCATTTAGCCTCAACCAATGGTATCGTCGAATAGGTGCTGTTTTTCTGAACACACCAGTCAAGGGTTTGATTACGGTGGTAGCAGAGGTTCCGATTTGTCACCATCTGTGGTCAGAATCTGTAGGTAACGACGCAATATCTCCCCACTCACCTGTGCATTAAAAACACACATATGTCTACAAGGAATGCTATGGCGCACAAATATGTTTGTTTCACTTAATATATGATGTTCTTATGTATAGAAGTTCAAAAGAAAATTTATTTACTTTTTCAGAAAATTGCAGCTAGCTTTCAATTTCCTTTAGAAAAAGGGGAACGAACCACCAGCATTGAGATCTATTTTTTTTCCCTTTCGTTTTGCCATTGACAACAAGGATGAGCGAATTAGGGCATATATGCTTTGGCTCTCCTATTTTAAAGGGATTTCCAAGGTGTGTATCCTCCTGTGAACGACTGTACACGCGAAGTAAGACAGAAAGGAAAAAAATAAAACAGGTTTTAGGTAAAATGTGATTCTTTTTTAATTCGATCAAATCGATGCCAATTGTTTTGCGTTTGAAGGAATGTTTGATTCTAGTTAACAAAGATTACGGAAATCATTTTTTGCTTATAGAATATTTGATTTAGTGTCAAGAAATAAAATGTTTGGACGGAATTTGAATCACATTTCTCCTGTTTTCCTGTCAGAGAACATAACGTTTAAATGGTAAACGAATTGAAAATCTCCAGAAATAACCTTAAAGTTTATCATGAGAACACGATGAAATACTATTTGAAAAATAAAAACCATAGTCAATCACACACGAAAGCAATCATTCACAAAATATTCCACAATTTATGTTTGCATTCAGATCGGTTTTTGATGGGCTATTTCGCACACGTGTTTAAACGTGGAAGTTAATTTTTTAAAGAAACATTGAATAACGTTCCCTGGTGTACCCACGTAAGGGGCCGAGGGGCCCTTCTCCCTCTTGGGCTCACAAAGCAAAAGATTATTACTCCAATGGACACTGAAATTAATTATTTTAAAAGAGGTAAAATTGAAAGAAGTGACGATCGAAACGACATTTATCTGAACTCTAGTGACACTGATCAGATTGCTATTCAGGGAAGTAACTGTTGCGGGACTTTAGTTAGGGAAGTAACTGTTTTGTTAGGGAAAGTTCTGTTCTGTTAGGTAAACTCTTCTGTTCTGTTAGGGAAATTCTTCTGTTCTGTTGTTCTGTTAGGGAAATTCTTCTGTTCTGTTGTTCTGTTAGGGAAACTCTTCTGTTAGGGAAGTAACTGTTGCAAGTTGTTGCAGAACTTGGAGTCCCGCCTCATTTGATCAAACTTCTCAAATCACTGTATACTGTCCGGGAAGCGACTTTGAGAAGAATGCATGGTGACACAGACTGGTTCAAAAATGGGAAACGCGTGCGGCAAGAATGCAACTTATCGCCATTCCTATTCAATTTCTATGCTGAATCTATCATTCGGAAACTTAACCTACACACATCTACCATCTGGGATGAAAATAGGAGGCATACAAATTAACGAACAAAGGTAAACAGATGACACAACCTTATTAGCCGAAAGCGAAAAGGACTTGAAACAGTTAATCATGAAAATCAAAGAAGGAAGGAAAAAGATGGGTTTGCACTTAAAAAAAAGTCACGACAACAGCCGAAGATGCGAATGTGACTATCAAGATCGATGACGTAGAGATTCAAGCAGTCCAGGAGTTCATATTTCTCCGGTCCAAAGTTGCTTGCACTGGTGAGTCAACACCAAAAATCAAACAGCAAATTATACTCGGACCCAGTGAGAGGATCAGTATTAATAAGATCTGGAATAGCAAAGACCTTAGCCTCACCTTCAAGTGTAGACTTGTCCAGGCCATCATATTTTTAATCACAACATATGAGCGGGAAAGCTGGACTACGCTGGAAAGGCTGACAGACGCAAACTGGACACTTTTGAGATATGGTGATGAAGAAAGATACTTTGGATACCACGGACAGCTAGAGTTACAAACAGGGGGATGCTGAAACGCATCAATACCGAGACATTACTTGAAGGCAAGATTAACAGGTTACGACTGCCTTCTTTGGTCATGTCATGCGCACAAACTCGCTAGAAAAATCCATGGTACTGGAGGAATGGCCTCTGGATTCAGAAGGAGAGGCCGACAGAAAACACGTTGGCTTAACAACACTCAAGCTGACACAAAATGGAATATTGCACAAAAACGTATAGAGAAAGTTGGCACACAAAGTCCCTAAGGGGAAGACAAACTACCGTATATTTGTAGTAGTAGTAGTAGGACACGACTGAATAGATTTCGAAAACAACAAAAATTACAAACTATATGCTCAAATGATAAATTCAATGCGTATTCATTTTCAAAGATATTTTGGTAAGTTATTTGTATTCGTAATATAAAATAAGAAGGAATATCCGTGAAGTAAGCCTATGCTCAAGGGAAACGTTCGCAACAAAAACGCTCAAGTTTTTGTCCGTTGTCCGGGAATTATAAAATAATTTCTACAATTTTTTAAGACATAATGACGTCCGAAAGTGAACTTAAAATTCCAATGAAAGATGGATGCAGTACTCTTATGCATTTTCTTTAATAATGGACAAGATCTCGTTCTAGTAAAGTCAGTTTTGTAAGTTTTTACCATGGTTTACATTGTTTTAACATATCCCAACCACGAAAATTGCCATATGCCAACGAAACACAATTATCTATTGTAATAATATAAAAATAAGATAGATTACAGTTAAGAGAAAGGCCACTTAATTTATCAAAACGAGCTGTTTACGATGTGCCAGAGAAATTTAACTTATTTTTCAATTTATGTCGAGTAAATAAAGAGAATAAAGCAGAGATTAAAACGGTGGTTCCATCGTTTTACTTATGTATTGGATGCACAAAGATACAAATATATTAACTACTTTTGAAAAATTCCAATGACATATATTTTGTTGGACGATATTCCTTTTATTTATTAGTAAATTATAAATAGCATTACAGCACTTCTGAATAAGGCTGGTGCAAAATAGTAGCCAGAATTTAATTTCGGGGGTGTTCAAAATCTTTTCAGCATGTGTCCATACAATCAAGAGTATTCAGGGCCGTACTCAAGTCCCATTAAAAAATCAGTCCCGGGGGATACCGGTCCCTAAGATCGTCCCCTCTGGGTATTGGTATGCGCTGGTGTGTTTAGTATAAAGTTGTGATTGCTCTTTGCCTTATCAAGATTTGCCGAAAATAACATTTGAGGAAATGTTTGCTTGAGAGCTCCTGTTTAAATACTTAGGGATTTAGGAACTAAGTTTACGTGTTTCGCTTTCCGTTTTCCCCCACGAAATGTATGAAACACGTACAGTCATAAATTTTATATATTAGGAAGTGTAGATTCGTTTACGTCTCTGGCGATTCGGGTTTTCCTTTTTAAGTTATTTACCTTTTTGCCTCGCATTGCGCTCGGTAACACGTTTTAAGTTTTGTGGCCAAATGGAATGAGCATATTCCCTCAAGAAAAAAGATGTTTTGGATGCTAGTTCATATTTTGCGAAAGATTTTTCTGCTGGTAACGAAACCAAAATAAAATGCGGATAATGAACACATTCAATCACACCGTACTTTGAAATGTCCCTCCTTTTCTCGAATTGGTACACCATCCCTGGAGACCAAGTTGATGTTCGAATCTAAAATTCATCTTTTTGCTAAATAATTATCTTTTCCAAAATCAAAAGCTTTCGCCTTTCAGCTGTTTATTTTCATTACACAACTTTAAGGCTTCAAAGGAAAATTTTTATTTAAATATTACTCTTACGGCAAAATAAATGTTAACCTGTTTCCTGTTTGATTTCCGCACATGTTTGCATCACTGCAAACACTTTTATTTATATTTAATTTTCTAAGCTCAGTTTTCCATCGAGCTTCCTAATGCATGTTATTTCATTCCTAGAAAGTGAGACGGCGCTGCAAACCTTTCTCAGACGCAAATTCAATTTTTCTCATAATGGAAAAAAAAGCTTTTAATGAACGCGTTTCCAATGAAGAAATAAGACTTACAGTTTCATTGTCTTTTGATACCCTTTCACACGTGATACACGTGCTGTTTCCAAATATAAAAAGTGGCGCAGTATGGCCCAGATGCTCTTGCGCCATAAAACACCTAAACAAACAAACAAACAAATATAAAAAGTGAAATTATGATTATACAATATATGTTGTCAGATTCAGAAAGCGAAATTATGTACATTTGGATAACATCTTGTAAAAGGAAACAATTTGACATTTTGCCAATTTTAGAAAATGAACTTATTTTAAGTTTGCTTTTCTTGCGTTTCTAAGTGGCAACAGTTAAGAAAACCTGCGATGTGAACTAACATTTCTATTGTGGGGGCCCACACTCTTTCATCCTCTATCGGTTATAAGTCTGAAGTAATTTGTTATTCGCAATACAATGTAATTAATTTCAGCTGCAAGAATTACATGACTTTTATAATCGACGAAATAAAACGTCGAAGGCAGCTTTCTACGTGTCTACGCTCAGTGTAAGTAATGCAGGATTGCTCTTTTTACATCTACGCTTTACTAGTATATACACTTAATCACTCGCACGCACGAATTAATAATATTTAATAAACAGAACGTCATTTAATGAGGTTTAGAAAAACACTTTCTTTATGGTAGAGTATGTTTGATGACATACTTCTAAAAAAATAATCAGGTTTGGGATTTAAAAAGGGCCGCTGACGAAGATTCTAGCATTTCCTGTATATATATAGTTTTATCAAAATTAACTTACATTCATTATGTAAAAAAGATTCATATATAATGAGAATGATGGTGCTATTGATATAAGTCAATTATATTTCGGACAGACGAACGGATCAAACTTTTATTAAATTTTCAATTCATAGTAATTGAGAAAACGTCGAGGAAATCAACGGAAAGTTATACGGAAAATATAATATAAACTGAATGTTTGATCTAGTTAGAAAAATATGTATACAGTCGAACCTGTCTATCTTAAACGTTTTTATCTCGAAAACCTGTATTTCTCGAATTATCTATATTTCCCTGCATTTTCATGGTAAATTCAATGCGTATTTCCATATTTGACTCGAATAATTTTCCCTCAAAACCTGTATATCTCTCAAATTACGGACTGAATACAGACTCGAAGCTCACGACTTCACGGGGGTGGTGAAACAGAAAATAACATGTGCGAGTTGCAAATTTCCCGGAAATCTGCAAGGAACTTAACACCAGTTAACATCTTAAATTGTAGAGGGTGAATAATAAACAGATCAATTTTCCCCTTCTTTTCTTAGACCCGCTTCCATTTAGCTTTGGGAAATTAACCTTAATTAATTAATTAAGGGAACCTAGAACACGGTCCTTTAGTTGTATTTTCTGTGTACCCTGTGTACATTGTAAAAACAAATCTACTCAAAAATGAGAACTTGCGCCTACTTTTTTTTTTTTTTTTTGAGTATAATCGTCTCATAAAGGAATTAGTGAATTATCAAATATAAGTAATCGCACTTACTGAAAAATGAGTACGTCAATAAATAAACGTACCATTTAATTTCCAATTTCACCATAAATTGGGTAATAAGCGCGTATTTACAAATCTGAAATAATTTGCGCAAAATGTCGAAGTATATGAAACATAATACCTGTAAATTAAAGAACTATATCTCATGGCGGATGCATGTACATGTCCTGTGATTCGTCCCGTAGTGCATGTACGCAACTGTTTTCTACGCATTCGTAGGGAATCACCGTGGATTGACTCAGGGTTTCAAATAGGAATCCATTATGGACGAGTTTGTAAAAAAGAAATGAAAGAGTGGAAGTGTGAAGAATTCCGGACTTACTTCGAAAGTATGTGTTTTAGTCTTTTAATGTTTAAGGCCAAGTTAACTTGATTATATAATTATACATATCAAAATAGAGATAGGTGTAAAAGAACTCACTCTCTCATTATAATATCACGTGTCCAGTTCGTAAAATAAAATATGGGATAAATCAAATTTCTGAAGCACAAAGTTTCACAATTAAGTATTTCGTAGGCCCAAACTACATTCGAAATTTTATTTAGCATTCATTCTTTCCTATATAAATTTTGGTTCTTCAACTAATCATGGCGGAGGGATATAACGATTTCATTTCTCGGCAACCTATTTACTTTAGCCGCAAGGTAATCCAATCTCGCTTGTTACTCCCTGTCTGATTGTGGAGTTCGCTAGTCGTTTGCGGTTTTGAGTGCGCGTGTGGGCCCTGTGCTCTCCCCGGGAGGAGGGAAGAGGATTTATGAATTAATGAACTCACACTCTTTTTTGTTCTAATTCTTATGGCAATTTTTTAAACAAGTTCTAATTATGGTCTACATTATAATTGTGCTTTAAACCCCTCCGTGTTGAAAGTAGTCAGGCGTTGTTTCTGTCAGTTAGTATTCATTTCAAGTTATTATTTGGAAAGATCATACAGACAAAACCATTTTAAAAGCAACAGTTGCCTCCAAATCACTTTATAAATTTTTAAATAGAGATAGCCCGCTATGTATTAAAAATAAAATCCTCCCATTTAAAACATGTATTAGACCTCATATGTGCCTGTCCAGTGTGGCTCTGTGCAGCAAAAACACCTAAATAAAATATGTTTCGGAACAAAAATCATTTAAAATACATTGGTGCCCCATGGTATATCCGAAATATTGGTACATAGAGAGACGTTAAAAATAGAACCACAGCCAGAATACATGCTAGAAATGTTGGGGCCTAAGGTGACTACTTTATTTTTTGTATATTAATTATCAATTTTATTAAGAATTTTGCATGTTTTGCGTAAAGTTTAGACTTTGATATTATAGTAAAAATGAAAAATCGGCATTTTGACCTAAAATGACATTTTAAACGTGTACTGGCACCTTAAATAGTTTATTCTTATATTATGTACACCAGTTTCCTTCACCTGTTTTACTCAAAAATACATATACTATATCGGGGGTGAGGGTCTGTAAAGTTATTTCTGTAAAGCCGGTCTGTAAAGTTATTTCTGTAAAGTTTAGTCTGTAAAATTATTTCTGTAAAGTTTAGTCTGTAAAATTATTTCTGGACAGGGCCGGATTAAATGGTGTGGGGCCCCCCTAAGTCGAGGGTACCGACAGCAAATAGAGAAACCAAAAAAAAACTCCACCAAGAAATTAATATATTGAATTTGCTATTTCATTTGTATAGTTCAAAATACACTTTCTATTATAACGATTCAATTTTTATAGAAAATAAAAAAAATTAAATTAAATTAATAAAATAGTTACAAATTCAACTGGCCCGAAGTTGACTTTTTTCGGCATCTTACAAAACTATTAGTCATTAGTGAAGGCAATAGCGGATCAAGAAAACTATTCTGTGGGAGAAAGGGGGCACAATATATAATTTTAAAAAATATCAATCTTTTCTAGTGTTTACTTAGCTCGTCTGGGGGGCATGTGCCCCTCTCTGGATCCCCCTTGTGTAGGAAAAACTAAATACTGAAGAACATAACTTGTGCACAACATAATACATACGGGGTTCCTAGGCGAATAAAAAAACAATATATAACATGCCCCAGACCCAATGCCAAGTAACTGTGTGTGTGTGTATTCTTATTTATTTTATTCCATTAAATATTCCTTTATTTTATATTTTGTATTCTCCTATTTTGAGTGGCGGAAACTGGAGGAGGTGCAAAAACATGATTTTTTATAATTCTAATATAAATTTGATAAATTTGCTCTTTTTCTTTAAAATCTAGGAAGCACATGCCCCTCACCCCTCCCAGATTATGCCCATGTTTATTTCACTTACGTTTTGTATGAGGAGAGATATCTCCATCCCTAATTTCAATCCTGTTATTTTTATAATTATTTTTAATGGTCTGAACCCTGTTTAAGTGTTTGTAATGTCCATGCTCAGTAAGTGCAGTGAACTTAACGTACCATATTAGTCAATGATAATAGTTCTTACAATGTTTGCTACTTTTAGACTGGACAAGGAATTAAGAAGACAGGCTTCTTGGTACAGGGCGTACAGAGCCGTTCGTCATGGCTGTTGGAGGAAAGTATAATCCATTCCAGACATTCATCATCATGAAGGAAAATTGCATAATTGCAAATCCATTATTGAAAGCTGTTGACCTGTGCTTTAAACTGACATATATTCTAAATCTTGAATTTTCACCATACTGTAGAAATGTTTGGCATTTTTTAAACACCATTTTTCATGATATTGAATTTGACTTGGAGATTCAATCGTGTATTTTGGAATTAAAGAATCGTCTTTTTATTTCCGTAAAGTAACATTCTCAGCATGTTATTTGTTTTGAGAACATTTATTTTTTATTTGTTTCATCACGTCTTTATAACATATGTGTATTTTAATTTTTTTATAATAGGATCACATCCTATAGCATCAGTGTTTCAACAATCCTGAAATTGGAAATTATATACTAATTTGAAAATTTTTGATCACATCAAATTATTCTTAAATTTTTCCTTGTAAATCTCACATATAAAAGGGAATGGTCAGTTATATATATATATAAATGTTAGCTGTATAAATGTTTTTAATCATTTTTGATTCGTTCTGATGTAGATAACGATGAAAGTTTATGATGATGAAAATTAAAATGGTATAACATTTGTAATTTAAAGAGTTATATTTAATCATAGTTTATGTATGTAGTAACATATAATCATCCACTGTCGGTTTTCAGTGGGCTTCCATATTTTCTTAAAAATATTTAAACATTACAATTGAAGACAAGTGCATGAAATGTTTTTCAGTTGAAGCTGATGGATCCATGTTACTAACCAACCCGAGAGAATACCATAGATATGTGCATTCATATATATTGCCCAGATTTATCTCATCTTGATTTCACTCTAACATCAACATTTTCAGCAAATTAGGATTAAATATGTTTTCTGCATAGTTTTCAGTATAGCACTATTTACGAAGTGTTATGTCTACATGCAGGTATTAAAGGTCATGTGATATTTCACAAAAGATTCCATGCTAAAGATGGGTACATAATAAATATAGCATTTATGAAAAAAAGTTTTTTTTATTGCCTATTAAGATAGCTGTGTAATATCCCGAAGTAGTACTGAGGTTATCTGGAACGATGAAGGATAGGACGTTCTATATTTGTTTAAAAAAAAGACGATTTTTAACACATTTGGCATGAATAATTCAAAATGTCTTCAGAATATGTAAAATATGTAGCATTTTGTTGTTTGTTTGTTTGGATGTTTTATGGCGCAAGAGCATCTGGGCTATACTGCGCCAAGCAGTCTAAGATATAGATATTTATAAAACTTCATGTACTTCGGTAAAAAAATTTTTGAAAAAACATACTTCGATGGAAAATGTATTTTTTCAATCGAAGTACACTTTTCAAAACTTTTATACAAAATTGCATAAAATTTTAAAAATATATAGACTCTTACACATTTTATTATCAACATATTCTGAAGTTTTTTGAATTATTAAGGTCACGTGTGCAAAAAAGATTTTTTTTAAAACACATAAATACGTTGTTGCGTACAAATATTTTTATTTAATAAGTAATAAGTAACGCTACACATAAAGCATGCAAATATATCTAATGAGTAGGTTGAAAAAATTATTACTCAAAAATGAGTACCTAATTTAAACTCAACATACTTAAAATTGAATCCTTTGTGTGCTCAAAAATGAGTACGTATGGGTTTGAAATAGTCTTAAATTTGAAACTAAATCTACTTAAAATTGAATCCCCTATGTACTCGAAAACGAGTATGTATGGATTTAAAATAGTTTCAAATTTGAAATTAAACATACTTAAAATTGAATCCGTCGTGTTCTTAAAACTGAGTACGTGTGGGTTTAAAATAGTCTCAAATTTGAAACTAAACATACTCAAAATGGACTCCCTCCTGTACCCAAAAATGAAGACGTGTGGGTTCAAAGTAGTCTAAAATTTGAAACTACACATACTCAAAATCTATCCCTTGCTGGTACTCAAAAATAAGTACATGCGTTTTTCAAGATTGAGACACTACCACTTGGAGCTATTATGAACCTGAAATGCACTCAAAAATGAGTACTTTCTACTTGTTTTTGAGAACTCATTTTTAGCAGTGTATTCTGTGTATCAGTTAAGTTCGTTTTGCGATGTTAACCGACGCAAATTGCGGATCTAGAAAAGAACGTTGACTGTTTTTTCGATTGCAGATAAAATGAAAAGCTTAAATTTCATTTGCTGACGACGACGGTCATGAAATACAGAAAGGAAAACAGATTGACCTAAATTTACCACAAATGAAGCGGAGAAGGCCATTGAAATGTTGAGAACTTTTCTTGAATATCAGAAAGATATTGGACAGGATGGAGTTGCAGCTACTTCTAACCCCCAGAAAATTTTCCAGTCAAAGAAAGTCAGGCATCAGAAGCTATTAACAGACACTTTTGTTAAGATATCTCAAAATTAGTTTATTCAAACCTATATACTTGTTATTATTAATAAAATACCTTCAATAAGACATGCATATCTCAGAACCTCTATCTCGAAATTTTCCTCCTTTCCGCGAAATTCTGTATAAATAGGTTCGACTGATAAATATGAATTTCGTTTCTTCTATATACTACCTAGAGGAAATTTAGTTTTCGTTGAAATTAAACATAAATGCCGTTAGTGGATATGTTTAAATACATAGAGGTGAATTTACGATTTTACCGCCTGTAAGGCTGATAAATTTTGTCACTTAAACTTAAGAAACACCACTAGTGGTATAGTAGTAATTTCAGAGCTTTTGCCAAATTTTTAATTTGAAGCCCTGGCGGTTATTTCAAATTTGCCGTTTTGTAAATATTCGCGAATTTGGAGACTTTTGAGCCTCTCTCAAGGCGGCGCTCATGGCGTCTATCATTTTTCCAATGCCTAATTACGCCTTTAAATATAATATTTCACTAATAATTCAATTGGCAAACCGGAAAATTCAACTCCGCTTTTGCAAATTTTTTGGTGGCAAAATTTTTGCTGAAAATTTGCCATCGTTAACTTGAGCCTGCTTAATCTATTAGTGAATCCGCCATTGTAAGTATATTAAAAATGTAGATGAAAGCAAGAGTAAAATGAATATCAATGAGAAAGTGTATAACTTTCTCATTAGATAAAGTACTGGTTGCAAAGAATATTCATTCTCATTGAAGTTTCGAATCCCTACTTTCAAGGTTCTTAAAGATTGAAGATTTCACATCTTGGCAATCTCTGACCATGCAGTAGGATTTTGCGATCATTCTGAAACGGTATTGAGCTAATTAAAGGCCTACTAAAAATGGGGCAATTGCAGCCGTGTCGTTCGTTGCAATCGAACTTTTTATACTTTATATACTTTTTTCGTTTTTCCTTTCAAAATCTTATACTATTCTCTTTGCGTAATTGCTTCGCTGAAGAAAAAGTTCTCAAATTCATTTCCTCGCGATGTTTTTGCAAGGGGGATAACGTCTTCCCGTGGGCAGTTACTCGTACAGTAAAAATGGTTCTGTCATTACCTTTATAATCAAAAGTATATTTGAAGGAATGGGAACTTTCTCCTTCATTTGGTCGTTTGTACCCCAAACTATGAATAATGAGAAGATTAAGGAAATATTTTAGCCTTTTTTTGTAAGTACAGTATTGAAATTTATGGTTTGCTGTTCGCAAAATTTCCTGTACTTTCGTCCGTAATTTCATTTGCTTTTAATTCATTGGCTGGTTAATATTAAATATTATTAAAATATATTTTGAACCAATTTAATATAAGGTGCAGTGTTTGGTGATATTAGAAAAATTTGACAAACAAAATGTGGGAATGAGTGGAAGAAAATACAAATTTATTACCTGATTTGGACCAGCTTCACAAAGTTTTTTATTGATAATATTTATTTTAAAAACTAAGAATGTATGGTATCGTAACCTACTGGATAAGATTTTTTATATGTATGTAAAAAACCATGCAACTCCTTGGGAATATTTAGTTTTGTAAAATAAGTGTTATTGCATACATATGTATTTTCTAAGTGAAATGGAAAGTTGCTACAACCATTGTGACAAATAAATAAAAAATTTTGTTTTATTTGTTACATTATTTGGATTTCTTTGAAGTAGAATATTTCCAATTTTCGTACATGATGTTGTAGTATTAGAAGATAAGTTACTCGCAAAGAAAAATGAGTTATCGAACATTGGTGGGACATGTAACGCCTTACATACTCTCGAAAGGGAAAGAATGTCTAAGGCCCGTAGCTCAATGGTAAAGCACGTCACCGTCAATCAAGGTATTGTAGTTTCGTATCTCGCCAGGTGTAGATGAATCATTTTTCTTGGCGAATAATTCATAATCAAATATTGTTTGGAGGAATGTTTGTTTGAAAGCGTTTGTTGGAATCTATAGGGATTTAGAAAGGACCTTACGTATTTCATTTCAGATATCGTAAAAACATGTATGGTAATTTTGTTTATTTTGAAGTGTAGATATGCATCTCTCTTTCTCAGTTTGATGGCTCCTTTTGTCTATTTTTTAAATTCCCTTTGGTATCCAGCATTATGTTTGCTTGGCGACGTATAGATAGATGATGAAATAAACATAAGTATATTTCGTCATATAAAGAAATATTTTGAAAGCCAGTTCAGATTTCCTGAATGTCAGTTCCTTTTCCAATCTAAAACTAAAGTAAAGAAAAGTCGCCACACAGTGATTTGAAATGTCTTTCTTGTCCATCAATTATGGCATTTTCCTCGTGACGAAGTTGATCTTCAACTCTAAAATTTATCTAAAGATATCCCTAGACTTTAAAAGACTTAGATTCTTCGAAAAACCCTTAGTCAAACTGCAACGTATCTTTTGCTGTTATTTGCAACGTAAAACATAAATCATGATATAGGTGGATGGATACGTGTGTATGTAAATTATGAACTAAAAGAAAGGGGAATAATAATAAAAGTAAGAAAAAGTTAAAACTAGAAATAAAGACAGAAACAAAAATATTGGTAAGAAATAAAGACAGAAACAAAAATATTGGTAAGAAATAAAAAAGAAATAAAACATTGTAACAATGACAATAATACCAATAATAATAAAGGGATTTTTTTTAGATATTACTGTTATTGTTGCCATGTTTATTTTAATTTCTTACCAATATTTTTTCTACTACCATTTTCCCCTTACCTTCTGAGATTTTATCTTATTTGCCTTTCTTTTAATTCATTGTTTACATGTTTTCAGTTATAAAGATAAACTTCGTTTTCCGCAGTTACGCTTGATGAAAAAATTCTTTTTATTTTATACATACTTTGTCTTAATTTAACCATTAAATATATTTATTATATACATATATAATAAAATATTTTTCTCGCATGGATCCTCAGTATCTCAACAGTCAAAGCACCGAACTTTTAACCTGGTATTTACAGGGTGTCTACCAGGTCACGGAAGTCAAGAAAAGGTCAAGAAACGAGGAAAAGATCACGCGTCAAGAAAAGGGCACTAAATTGATGTTGTACTAGGTTACGGTTTTGCCCGTTTGTTCAGTTTTATGCATGCGTTTAATTATAATTTTTGTACGATATTTTAATGAGTTTTTACTGGTTTAGTTATTTTTACGTATTTTTGTCATAGCTTGGCAATTTTTATTTATTTTCAGCTATTTTGCATCATAATTTGACAATATTCATTGATTTTTAGCTATTTTTTATATGGCTATTTTATCAGTTGTAAAAAAACATGGTCGAGAAGATTTTTTTAAGGTCAAGGAATGTACGAAAATTAGTCAAGAAAAGTTCAAGGAAAAGTCAAGAAATCGAATTTTTCATTTTTAGTAGGCACCCTGGTTTACCCCTGTTCGAAGTTTGGCGTGAGTGTATTTTAATTTTTTATTTCCGATTAATAATCCTTCTGGCGTATCATGACGCTCATAATTTTTGCGCCACTAAAATGCCAATGCTTCTTACTACTATGAAACAAATATGGTTCTAGATTACTTCATTAAAATTGGAAATTCAGACCTTATCGTAAAAAATCTTGCTTACAAAAAAGCTCATGTATACACACACCATCATCCAGCAAACGAGGTCATTTCCAATATTGTAACGAATATATTCATTTATCAGTATTATTTTAAATAATTCGTGTGCTTAATCAACTAGATGAAATTAAAAACAAAACTCTTCTTTATAACACTGAATTGTAGTTTCTCCAACGGCTTGACTAGCTACCGCTAATACGTAAGCAAACATTTGGTAAGAGCAAAGATAGTCTCTACAGTATGTTTTAGATTTGAGAAATCGTTGTCGTGCAGTGGTTGATTACTGCAAAGTTATCTTCTACATCAAGTATCATATTTTGGCACAGCCCAGGACTTAGGCTTAATTTGAATGTTCCGCTGGACATTGACAAATTTGATTAGTATTCACGCGCTTCCGTTGGGGGTTCAAATCGGGTAAGTTATGGCCAGTCATTCAGTTATTCAGGAACAGTAATGTCATTGTCTATGATTCAACATGGAATTGGACGGAGTCTGCGTGCCGATTGGGTAAATTGTTGAGAGACAAATTGATCCCGCATTGCAGCGTGATAAATCAGGCTGCCCAAGATAGATGTCAGCATCATCAGTAGAGACAGTAACATTCGTATCACTTTAGCCGCTGCCCGTAACTTCTTTATTTTGGCTTTAAGGCATAATGTTACCAGCGGGTGACGGCAAAATTTTACGTGGGGGATAAATCTTCGTTTATTCAAATCCAGTTTGTCCTTACTTGCGTACTGTCTTATGTTCTGGAATTGATTTAGTTTCGTTTCTTTCGTCCAAATATGTTTTAGATCTTTTC
>QLNU02015003.1:98931866-98949664 GCA_006491805.2 Dysdera silvatica
TCATTTGAATCAGTGAATCTGAATCAATTACCATTCCATGATAATGGCAAGGAAAATTCTCCTTAATTCTTACCTTGATTATCCTTAGTTTTCTGCTGTGAAAAACAGCTCAAAGGCCGAAGTTTAACGTATTTTGTATATACAGGGATCCTAATCTAATGGAAATTATCATGAGAACAGTGTCTGCGTCCGTATGTGAAGGTAACCGCTAACAGGAGTTTGAAATATATTTCTGTAAATAAGTTTCTGTTGGGGAATTTTTATCTAACCGTAAATTCGGGATGACCACAACTGTGGAGTATCGGTTAAGGGGTGGGTTTCACTGTAGTACCAAAAAATGGCATTAGAAATGGGCAAGTTTAATATATGACCAAATTTCTTCGTTGTTTCTGACTTACTTCCTTCTTACTTGGAGCAGAATGACCATTGTTGACCTCGCGCCATAAAAACACAACCAACCAACCAACCAACTACGTTGCTTCGAATTTCCGAGTCCTCGGAGTTGTTTTCAAATGTATTCGCTTTGTGCTTTTTGGGATTTCGTAGTTATTGTCGGGTATATACTTTGTTCGCAATCATGATAGCATATATATATATATATTTGATCTGTAGCGTACCTAGGGCAAGGGACGCCAGCCCCAGGCGTTAAAATTCGGGGGGGCGGCAATTAGCCTTTGAAAAAAAAAATGACGGCCACAATAATTATGGCAATGACAGTCACTCGCCTAGAACTGCAAAATATCTAGCTACGCCACTGTATTTCATATACTTCAAGAAATAAGAGCATGATATGCAATTGGAGTGAAAGTCCTATACTAGTGCTTTTCAAATATTAAGGCCGCGGGCTGGTAAATTATTTTTTATAAAACGAAGGCCTAGTCCCATCAAATCAACTCGTAAATACTTCCCATTCTTTTTAGGGTTTATATATTGAACTATCATAAATATTAATAATTAACTACGATATGATCATAGAGCATTAATACACACATTTCTTTCTACTTCCTTGTAGATTTCGTTACTGATGTGTGGAAAGCAAATGTTATTTCGTTATTGACGTGTGGAAAACAAATGTTATTTCGTTACTAATGTGTTGAAAACAAATGTTATTTCGTTACTAATGTGTGGAAAACAAATATTATTTCGTTACTGATGTGTGGAAAACAAATATTATTTCGTTACTGATGTGTGGAAAACAAATGTTATTTCGTTACTGATGTGTGGAAAACAAATGTTATTTCGTTACTAATGTGTGGAAAGCAAATGTGATTTCGTTATTGACGTGTGGAAAACAAATGTTATTTCGTTACTGATGTGTGGAAAACAAATGTTATTTCGTTACTAATGTGGAGCAAATGTTATTTCGTTAATTGATGTATGGAAAGCAAACAAGTTATTTCTGTTACTAATGTGTGGAAAGCAAATGTTATTTCGTTATTGACGCGTGGAAAACAAATGTTATTTCGTTACTCGATGCATGGAAGCGTTATTTCGTTACTAATGTGTGGAAAGCAAATGTGATTTCGTTATTGACGTGTGGAAAACAAATGTTATTTCGTTACTGATGTGTGGAAAACAAATGTTATTTCGTTACTAATGTGTGGAAGGCAAATGTCATTTCATTATTGACGTGTGGAAAACAAATGTTATTTCGTTACTGATGTGTGGAAAACAAATGTTATTTCGTTACTGATGTGTGGAAAACAAATGTTATTTCGTTACTGATGTGTGGAAAACAAATGTTATTTCGTTCAGTTTTGGGAATGGAGCACAACATTGTAATCGGCTTGCATACATTACTTACGATCGATCCTAATCAGTGGTATACATTTTCCGATTGCCATGTCTAAAAATTCCAGATCCATTCATTGGTGATTTCGTGTTTGTGATACAAGGTTCGGTGATACATGGTTTGATCGCTGGCATTCACTGAACATGTATTATTTCAGCGTTCTACGCTTGAGCTTTTTGACGCATTCACGAATATTGAACACATCAGAATATTTATATTATAATATTTATTTATGAATAATAGTTAGAAATCTAAAATAACAAACCCCAAGAAAATCTTCAGCGGTCGGGTATAATCGTTGCTAAGTTCCGGCGGTTGAGAACGGCTACCCTAAACAACTGCTCTTAAATTGAATGTGTTTATTAAAATTGAATTTAATTACTTCAGGAAAAGTAGTTCACATCTCATTTGTATTGTTTTCTGATTAAACCAATTACATTGCTATTGTTAAATAAATGTAAAATTGACGTAACATAACGTCCTTGTCTTGACTTTCAAATGTGCTGCTGTAAAAAAACCATTTTTCTTTTTTTTTTGCTGGATTCCAGGTCATTGCGGATTAAAAGAAATGTTGTAGCAGAAGCACTTGGAAAAGTTAAACTATGCAAGATCCTGCTATTTCTTGCAGAAATTGCGAACTTCTCATCTGCCAAGTTTCTTGAGTTACTTCTGTCTTCCAAAATGAAAAGATTTTGCTATTTAGAATTCTATTACTGGACATCCGCGTTGGTTTTTTTTTAGTTTTAAAGAAGCCATTTTACTTAACTGTCACTGCCCTCGGAATTTGCAAACCAGGTTTCATAACCATTTTCTTGGTTGGGTCTTTACGAACAACTTTCATTTCCAAACTAACAAAGAATCTATGCATCTTCAATGCCCTGAAGGACTGAACGAAGTTCTCCAACGTTTGCTCCAGTTTTGTCCGGTATGTACTTCCCAATGAACTTCCCAGTGATGCACATTCAATTCTCAGAAAAGTATTCGATACCTTTGATACCAACTTCAAATACTATGCTTTATAACGTTAATGCTGTTATTAAAAATCTATTGCTGCAATATATTTTATATTTAAATAAGAAATCTATTTTAATTATTATGATTTTAATCATAATAATTAAAACTATAACTTTTGATTTTAAAAATGTAATTATTAGTTTAATTATTATTATGATTATGTTGCAGCATCTGTGTTTACTTTTGAAATTAATAGTGTATACCGAATTTTTTGCGAAACACAGTAATCTTATTGGTTTTAATTATAATATTTATATATTATTATATACAGGTTTAGTTATAAAAAGTTTGTAAATAACGAAGAATAATGAAGTAGTATGATTAAATAAAATTAAAAATCAGCATACCTCTTTGTATATTTGCACTACATATTACTACAAACGTTTTAGAAGTTAGAGTACTGGCGAAGACTGAACAAAGTAAGATGAAGTGGAAACAAACCATGGTCACTTACAATTCGCTCTAGTCCATTCCTGATGTAGAAAATCGACATTTGTCTAACATTCATCAACGAACTTCAATCAAAACAAATCCAGTACTCAATAACGTTGATGATAATGTTTGAAATAATTTTTTTTAAGTTCCATACAAAACATATGTTTTTATAAACAGAAATAATGCCTTCATATCAACGATATTCATAATTACTGAGGATAGGGGCAGGAGAGAGGGGGAGAAAAATATAAAATCGCAAGAAATTGAGACGCCCTGAAAGAACTTAAAACGGGTACACAATGAAGATATACGAAACAAACTTTAAGCATTGCATAAACGAGGATTCAGCATAATGATATGTATGTATTCTGTATGGTCATAGGCATCACTTTTCACTAACGTTTTGATAAATATAAAATATATTTCTAGATTACATAATGCGTCCTTTTTTATACTTTGAACCTATAAACGAAAGTATATATCCTATGTATTTTCTTTAGAAGCAGAGTGACAAAGTAATCAAGTTTGTGTCATCAAGGTCCATTTATGCTTAATTCGCCATTGGCTATTAAGTACGTTGCCAATATTCAGCATGTAAATTTGACTTTTTTTTGTCTCATTTGAGTGAGTTCCTATGACGTAATTAACTCTTTTCGTCAGGATGTGAAATCAACATTTGGTTTTACCAGATTACCTCAAAGCTTCATTTTCCTATTTTAAAAATTGTGCGGAATAATCTCTCGCGTTTCGAAGAACAAGTCTCAGGACCACTCTTGCTGTTCTAGGAGTACTTTTGTCAATACACTTGAACTTGCTCGACTGTGAACTTCTGGGCTTGTTGTTTGCACTGCACTTTTCATTTCAGATACGATTTCGACAATTTTACAGAGGTGGAAAACAGCTAATAATGCAGATGAATAGCACACATTTGGAATTCATGTTAGTACCTTATGTTGAGAATATGGGAAAACTTTTATCTAAGATAAATAACGATACTGATGACTTTTAAAATTTGAATAATTTGCTAAAATTTTTAATTTTATGGCCCTTTTGATGTTAAATACATAAAACTTTACATTATTAATATGAAATTTAAAAACCAGGTGCATTATTAATTTGTAAAATGTTAATATGAAGTCTGTTAACTTCATGAAATGGTAACTTATCTTTATAAATCTTTAGAATTTGGCATACAAAATTTCATGCATAATTATATACATAATTGAAAAGGCGTATATTTATATCCTCACACACACGAATAATCATCATATTCAACCATTATCTATCCACTGCTGGATGAAGGTCTCTCCAAATGCTTTCCACACAAGTCTATCCTGAGCAATTCGCTTCCACGTCACCCCAACCTGTTTTCTTATTTCATCCACCCATCTAGTTTGAGGACGTTTTCTAGGTCTTCGGTGGTCTCTTGGAATCCAGTTCAGAATTTCTGTTGTCCATCGTTGATCAGTTCTTCTTGCAATATGCCCAGCCCATCGCCATTTCAGCCCTTTTACTTTAACAATGATGTCCTCTACTCTAGTTTGCTCTCTCACCCAAGTGTTTCTTTTTCGATCTCTCCTAGTTATTCCAAGCATGCACCTCTCCATGCTCCTTTGCGTTGTCTGTAACTTTCGTATTGCTCCAACTGTTAGACTCCATGTCTCTGATCCATAAGAGAGGACTGGCAATACACACTGGTTGAAGACCTTTCTTTTTAGACACAAAGGCAATTTCCCCTTCAGGATAAAACTGTTTCTTCCAAATGCACTCCAGCCAAGTTTAATACGTCTGTTGAGTTCTTTCATTATTTATTTTATATAAATCGAACACTACGCAGATTAAATCAAACATACTACACCATTCTGCGAAATAACTGGCAACAATATATATACGTTCGTAAAGAAATTATACATTGTCCTTCGTAGCTCAGTGGGTAGAGCCTCCGCCCGGCAAGTGGAAGGTCGTGGGTTCAGGTCCCACCGAAGGCAGAAATATTTATTTTCTTTCGAACGTTTCACCATCTAATCACGCCATACCATCGGCGTTGGTATCACTACGCCAATAAACGTTGATTGATTGACATTGTTGTTTGAGTTCTTTCATAATGTTGCCATCCATTGAAATCAGCTGGCCAAGGTAAATATATGAATCAGCAATTTCTAGCTCAATGTTGTCAACTTGTATTTTTGTTTCCTCTACAAAATTATTGAACATGATCTTAGTTTTTTGTAGGTTCATCTTGAGTCCAACTTCTTTACTTCTAGTTGAGAGCTCCTGTACCATGTCTTGGAGTTCTGATGGGTTCGTTGAAAAAATAACAATGTCATCAGCAAACCGCAAATGATTTAAATATTCACCATTTATTTTTATTCCCTTGTTATTCCAATTTATCAGCTGAAAAATCATCTGTAAAGCTGAAGTAAAAAGTTTTGGAGAAATGGTATCTCCCTGCCTCACACCTTTACCAATTTTGATAGTTTTGGTATCTTTATGTAACCGAAATTTTGCACTTGCATTTTTATACACACATTTCACCATGTCAGTGTACCATTGGCGTAAATCCATCATTTACATTGTGGGGGGGGGGCAGAGCTAATTCTTAATAATAATACAATATTTACATTAAAAAACATTGTGGGTGTCCTAACATCCAGGCCATCCCCTAGCTTCAGCTCTGCTTGAAGAGACTTACAGAACAATAAAAGAAGAAATTTTATTTTCAAAACTTCAATTCACCAAAAATATTTTTTCGTATTTTAGACTTTAAAGCAAAATGCACAACAATATCATTCGTATTAACGATGTCTAAGAGAGTTTGAAGAATATGGCATATAGCAATAGAATTAAGTAGTTCTTGTGTCATAGTACAGCGTAATTATGTTTTTAATCTTCGCAGTTCACTAAGACTTCTTATATCTTCAGTGCATTAAAATTACTTCTATGAGTGAGTCACATATAACGCTTACGAAATTAAAGTTGGGCTGTTTTTTCACCTTTGTTAGATAATATTCTCTTATTTGGTATGAAATATTCAAGACCACTCTGATCAGAATCAAATATTTGACTCTTTGAGTAATGTGCAAATGCATTACGTGATATTAAAACGAATTCAATTGCTATGTTTTCTACACTTTCTTTATACTCATTTTTAACATTATTTATTCTATCTATAAAGCTCTTTTATATCGTACACTTTGTAATGTTTAAACACTTTGTTTCATCGTAAGCTCACCTCTTTAAATCTACATCAGGTACGGGTAGATGCTTACACCTAAAACGTATTTGAATTTTTCTAACAGTGTGCATTGAATTAATTTATATTTCTTCCTATTTGTCTCAAATTCGGTAATATAATTTTAAAACGACATTGTTTTATAACCCACTGCTTTTTGACAACGTCTTTGAGTCTTTTAAAGTTTCTTTCTTTTAGAGGGATTGTAAGCTCTCACAATGTTTTCAATTTCTTTCAAGCTACAATTTTCCCTCAAAATTCATTATCATATGTACAAATTGAACGATTTTTATTATTAAAAATGTGATTTACACAGTTGTTATCATTATCAGAAATAAATAATCTATATTGCTATTGTTATTTACGCTACCATCGCTTTCAAAATCTAAAAAATAAGCAAAAAGAAAGAAATTATAGCGGTGCTTGAGTAGTATTCAGGCATTCTAATAGTGCTTCAAGAAATTAACAATAGCGGTTCGGATCAAGCCAGGAAAGCAGCTGGTTTGTTTAAACAGTTTCAAAAATAAAGTATTCTTTTATTTCTGAACATCGCACTAAACTTACTCGAAAGACTGCTAAACTTAAATTTGTCTTTTCAAGCTATAAACACAACAGCAGCTGGCGTTATGTGTGCTGTGCAGGCACAAATAAAAGATATGAGGAGAATTCGAAACGATGAAGAATTTCATAAAATTTACAGAAAATCGTGTTTGCAAGTTAAGGAGCTGGAACTGGATGAAAATGTCACAATGAGAAACATACGTCCACAGAAGAGATTTGATGGTACAGCACCCTTATATCAAGCAACGATTTCAGAAAAGGATTAAAGAAAATTATATTATGAAGTTATAGATTATGTTATAGAAGAACTTTCTAGACGGTTCGATAAGGATGGGGAAGATAACAAAACTTACTTTATGTTAGAAAAAATACTTGTAGACGGGGATGTTCCACTCGATTCAAGAGAACTTGTAACTAAGTTATTGATATGCCCGAACCATCAATAGATAGAAAAATGAAAGGTAAATTGTTGTGATGTTTGAGTGAATCTACTGTATCTTTTGGACCAAACATACGTCGCCACACACACAGGTTTCATGCCACTAACGTTTACACCACGTGAACAAAATCTTTTAAACTGAATAAATAAATCATGAAAGGGGGGGGGGGTTAAAAATTGCTTTTTCATATTTTGCACACATAATTTTCCACTTACCATGAACGTTGAACATTGCCAATTCCGGTCATTTTCCGCTAGTTCTGGAGAATTTTAACCCTTTGCACTCCAGGCTATTTAGCCAAAGGAATTCAAAGCCATATACTGAATGTCGCTCCAGCGGAGCCAGTGGAGTGCAAAGGTTTAAAGTCCTTTTATTTTTTGCATTGCGATTTATTTAATACTATTATTTACTTTTAATTACAATTATAATTTTTATTAAATAACAGCCTTATCATTTCGTTGCAATGAAATCAATTGCATCTTGAAAAAATACGAATTTTTACAAGTCTCTGAAATTATCCTCTTGCGTATAATAAATTTTATAAGCTGCTGATTCAAGCTTATGGTGAAAGTAGTGAAATTCTTGATGGGGGTCACGTCCCCGGTCCCCCGGGGATTTAAGCCCATGCAATGTACACATCCTCGATGTCTGTTGATCTTAAAGAGTTGATGACTGCTGATGTTTTAATAGAGTCAAAGGCCTTCTCATAGTCAATAAATGCCACACACAATGGAAGTTCATATTCATGTGTTCTTTCAATTAATTCTCTTAATACTTGAATATGGTCCACTGTACTGAATCCACTTCGAAATCCAGCTTGTTCTCTTGGTTGAGCTGCATCTAATTTTTTCTGCAGGCGATGTGTTAGCACTTTTGTGAAGATTTTATAAATAGCAGGTAACAAGCTAATTGGTCGATAATTTTTCAAATCCTCTTTATCACCTTTTTTATACAAAAGAATTACTGTTGCAGAATCCCATTGGTTTGGTATGTTACCACTGTTGAGGCATTTGGTAAAGAATTTTGCGAGTATGTCTTCTACATGTTCTCCAGCTTCTTTTAAGATATCTAATGTAATGCCATCATCGCCAGGGGATCTTCCTTTCTTCATACTTTTTATTGCAAATGCTACTTCTTCTTTTAAGATTTTAGGAGCTGTTCCTTCGACTATCTCAGAGTCTTCGTTTAATCCACTGTTTCCCTCATACAGCTTTCTGTAGAATTCTTCAACTCTTTTAAGTATTTCTTTCTTATTTCTTGTTACTATACCATCGTCTCCTTTTAATGCAATGATGTGTTTCTTCCTAATAGACAAACTTCCTTTAACAACCCTAAGGCTCTTGTTGCTTTCAATGGCCTTCCTTACTAACTCACAATTGAATTTTCTTATATCTTCTTTCATGCTTTTGCGCAAAGTTTTACAAAGTTCTACATACTCAATCTTGCGACTGGTATTTTGATTGTCCACCTTCATATCTCTTCGCCTTTTCATGAGCTGTTTCGTCTTCTCAGATAATTTGCTATTGTGCTTTTTACAGGTTACACCACCAATTTCCCCAGCAGTTTCAATTATTGTCTTAACAATGTTTTCATTTGCTTCTGAGATATCAATTTCTTCAATAAGTCCTTCCAGTGCAGAAAAGCGATTTTTTAATTCCAACTTGAATGCCTCGGTATTTTCTTTTAATTTCTTTAAATCCACCCTCTTACTTACTTGTTTCCTAATGAGCTTCTGTCGTTCTAATTTAGTATTTAAGTGCACTTTACATCTCACCATTCGATGATCACTTCCAGTATTAAATCTGTTCAGTACACTGCAATCTTCAATAATTGATTTCTTGTTTGCCAGGATATAGTCAATTTCGCTAGTTCCCCCATTTGGGTGTTTCCATGTCCATTTTCTTTGCGGTTTCTTCTTAAAAAATGAATTCATGATGCTAAGATTTTCAGCTTCTGCAAATTCGATGAGTTGATCGCCACGTTCATTCCTTTCCCCATATCCGTATTTACCAACCGATGTCTCTCCTTGTTCCTGTTGTCCAATTCTTGCATTGAAATCCCCCATGATGAGCTTGATATGTTGTTTCCCTTTGGTGTGTAACTCTTTGATTTCTTCATAAAATTCTTCAACCTCTTCGTCGGTATGGCTTGATGTTGGTGCATATACCTGTACTATTTGAAGTTGGTATCGCTGGGTTAGTTGAACAACGAGCCTCGCTGCTCGATCTGATGTACTTTCAACTTCCAGAAGACAGTCTTTAATTCTTTTGTTGATTAAGAAGCCAACACCACTTGTTCTTCCAGTTTCCGTTCCTCTATAATAAAACAAATGTCCACTTTTAAGTTCCACCAACTCTTCACCTTTTCTTCTAACTTCACTGAGTCCTACAATGTCCCATTTGATCTTGTCAAGTTCTTCTTCCAATTCCTGAAGTTTTGCTTCAGAAGCAAGGGATCGTCCATTATACGTTGCCAAGGTCAATAACAAACGGCAGCCTGGGCCATTCCAGTGATTCTTAGCACCCCCTGCTTTCATGCCACACTGACCGCTGCCTTGATCAGGAGCACTCCAGCACCTGGAGACTAGGGGCCATGGTTTCTGGTGTGTCAACATAATGGAGGAATTAGCCATCATTTCACCACGCTGGCTAGACGGGTTGGTGAATTAGCCCTCCCCTTCCGCCTTTCCATCCGTGCAGCAAATATTAATTTGCCTCTTGGATAGAAAGCCCGGCCCGCACCACTTGAAGGCGGGGTAGGACACTAGGTTACTGGCCCGGCCGGTTCCACACATCGTCACATACGTTCAGCGTGTGGGTCTCCTTCCAGTTAGATACCAGCAACCCTTTTGCAATACACCAAGCTCATCATGGGGGATTTCAATGCAAGAATTGGACAACAGGAACAAGGAGAGACATCGGTTGGTAAATACGGATATGGGGAAAGGAATGAACGTGGCGATCAACTCATCGAATTTGCAGAAGCTGAAAACCTTAGCATCATGAATTCATTTTTTAAGAAGAAACCGCAAAGAAAATGGACATGGAAACACCCAAATGGGGGAACTAGTGAAATTGACTATATCCTGGCAAACAAGAAATCAGCTATTAAAGATTGCAGCGTACTAAAAAGATTTAATGCCGGAAGTGATCATCTAATGGTGAGATGTAAAGTGCGCTTAAATACTAAATTAGAAAGGCAGAAGCTCATTAGGAAACAAGTATGTAAGAGGGTGGATTTAAAGAAATTAAAAGAAAATACTGAGGCATTCAAGTTGGAATTAAAAAATCGCTTTTCTGCACTGGAAGGACTTATTGAAGAAGTTGACATCTCAGAAGCAAATGAAAACATTGTTAAGACAATAGTTGAAACTGCTGGGGAAATTGGTGGTGTAACCTGTAAAAAGCACAATAGCAAATTATCTGAGAAGACGAAACAGCTCATGAAAAGGCGAAGAGATATGAAGGTGGACAATCATAAAGATCGAGGATGATCGCAAGATCGAGTATGTAGAACTTTGTAAAACTCTGCGCAAAAGCATGAAAGAAGACATAAGAAAATTCAACTGTGAGCTAGTAAGGAAAGCCATTGAAAATAACAAGAGCCTTAGGGTTGTTAAAGGAAGTTTATCTGTTGGGAAGAAACACATCATTGCATTAAAAGGAGAGGATGGCACCGTAACAAGAAATAGGGAAGAAATACTTAGAAGAGTTGAAGAATTCTACAAAAAACTATATGAAAGTAACAGTGGATTAAACGAAGACGCCGAAATAGTCGAAGGAACAGCTCCTAAAATCTTAAAAGAAGAAGTTTCATTTGCAATAAAAAATATGAAGAAAGGAAGAGCCCCTGGTGATGATGGTATTACATTAGATATCCTAAAAGAAGCTGGAGAATATGTAGAAGACATACTTGCAAAATTCTTTACCAAATGTCTTAACAGCGGTAACATACCAAACCAATGGGATTCTGCAACAGTAATTCTTTTGCATAAAAAAGGTGATAAAGAGGATTTGAAAAATTACCGACCAATTAGCTTGTTACCTGCTATTTATAAAATCTTCACAAAAGTGCTAACACATCGCCTGCAGAAAAAATTAGATGCAGCTCAACCAAGAGAACAAGCTGGATTTCGAAGTGGATTCAGTACAGTGGACCATATTCAAGTATTAAGAGAATTAATTGAAAGAACACATGAATATGAACTTCCATTGTGTGTTGCATTTATTGACTATGAGAAGGCCTTTGACTCTATTAAAACATCAGCAGTTATAACTTCTTTAAGGTCGAGAGAAA
Source organism: Dysdera silvatica (assembly GCA_006491805.2). NCBI lineage: Eukaryota > Metazoa > Arthropoda > Arachnida > Araneae > Dysderidae > Dysdera > Dysdera silvatica. Next base: position 98,943,637 of record QLNU02015003.1, read on the forward strand.
TGTGTGTATAAAAATGCAAGTGCAAAATTTCGGTTACATAAAGATACCAAAACTATCAAACTTGGCAAAGGGGTGAGGCAGGGAGATACCATTTCTCCAAAACTTTTTACTTCAGCTTTACAGATGATTTTTCAGCAGATAAATTGGAATAACAAGGGAATAAAAATAAATGGTGAATATTTAAATCATCTGCGGTTTGCTGATGACATTGTTATTTTTTCAACGGACCCATTAGAACTCCAAGACATGGTACAAGAGCTCTCAACTAGAAGTGAAGAAGTTGGACTCAAGACGGACCTAAAAAAATTAAAGTCATGTTCAACAATTTCATGGGGAAGACAAATATATTGTTGACAACATTGAGCTAGAAATTGCTGATTCATATATTTACCTTGGCCAGCTGATTTCAATGGATGGCAACATTATGAAAGAACTCAACAGACGTATTAAACTTGGCTGGAGTGCATTTGGAAGAAACAGTTTTATCCTGAAGGGGAAATTGCCTTTATGTCTAAAGATTATGTTCTTCAACCAGTTTGTATTGCCCGTCCTCTCATATGGATCAGAGACATGGAGTCTAACAGTTGGGGCAATACGGACGTTCCAGACCCAAAGGAGCATGGAGACGTGCATGCTTGGAATAACTAGGAGTGATCGAAAAAGAAACACTTGGGTGAGAGAGCAAACTAGAGTAGAGGACATCATTGTTAAAGTAAAAAGGCTGAAATGGCGATGGGCTGGGCATATTGCAAGAAGAACTGATCAACGATGGACAACAGACATTCTTAACTGGACTCCAAGGCACTACCGAGGACCTAAAAAACATCCTCAAACTAGATGGGTGGATGAAATAAGAAAACACGTTATGGTGACGTGGAAGCAAAGCAGACTTTCTTGAAAGATTTGGATAAGCCTTCATCCAGCAGTGGATAGATAATGGTTGAATATGATGATTACGATTACATATATATATACCGCAATGAACTCTCGCTAATACGGACATTCAATGGCCGCCGATTTATATCTGTATAAACGGGAAACCTGGGACATATAAGGCTATGTATCTCGGAAGGGATAGAGAGAATTTTGCCGCATTAACGAGAAACTGTCATAAGCCGTTGCCACATAAACGAGAGTAAACTGCATATATAGGAAGGCAAACCCTCATCCATCAAATACTAATAAAGATGCATTCTGCGTATCATCTCTTGCATCGATCCATTGTTTTCAAAATTACTGGGATGCGGATCAGAAATTTGTAAGCAGTGGTGAAATTTGAACAGTCACCTGTCGGTTACCTTTAGGGGAACCATCATGTATTCTTCCGCTCACGATTAGTTTGAATTCAACTAAATAAGGGTAATCAATAATGTACGCTAGTGGAGAGGCCGTGTTTCAAAATGCGGTGTTCGCATTTCGAATTAAGATATATTTAGTCTAAGTTATCCAGTTTGCCCACAATAAGAGCTTGATTTTAAAATTATATTTTAAAGTTTTGTAAGTTGTACATAATATGTCTATAGTGTATACTTACACAAGTGTCCATAAAAATTATATTGAAATTTTAAATGTCAAAACAAAATGATTGTGTTCGGAGATAAATTATCATAAATTAACTTTTATATAATATTTCGATAGAAGTAAGAATAACATTATATCGAAATTCAATTTATCTGCTTTGCATCAGATTTCTATTATGCATATTTTGTAAAATATAAAGATATGAAGGATTCAGAGAATTAGAAGATATAAAATAAACCTATAACAATTGCAGTTTAAATTCTAATATCATTTATTTGATGAGAAAACTACCGACGTTGAATAATTGCATTTTACAAAAATTTTCCATCTCGCTTCTTTTGGGATAGAATGATTCTTTTTGTCCTTGCGGAATAAAAATACAACCAACCAACTAATCACCCATATTCGGATTAAACGTCTTAATTTCTTACTAATATTTTAATTAAAACTTCTTCGCACTCACTTATATTCTTATAGAAAAGAACTAAACCGATAATTTCTTGACTTACTTAGATTTAATAATACGGCCTTATCTTTTCATTTGGTCCGTTAAGCTTCAGGATGTAGAAAACTTAATAAAGTATTTTTTTATTAATATATATATATATATATATATATTTATTATATACACAGAACCGAATTTATAAAAAATTAGCTTAAAATACGTCGAAGGTTTGATTTTCAAGAACTAATAAGACGTGAAAAATAAAATTTAAAAATCAGAAATCGTATGTTACTTGGAAACCTTTGAACAATAGTCACCTGGGAAACCATGCAAAAGTAAAGTCGCGGATCAGATATGATATTGCATTAGCAAGGTATTTATAATTAAACTTGGCCTATTTAGAGCATACTGCGGCTTGAATCGTTTAGTGGATTGACACCAGAAATTGCTGCCTAGACTATTCAAAAGATAAGAAAAAGAATTTAGTAAAAAGAAAATCAGAAAGTGTCCGTCAGGACGCTTTTCAGCAAAATGAACGGATGAAATAATAAACACTAAACAAGTTGGTAATTTGAAAAGTAACATCGTTAGAATTTTAGGACAATAGTTACCAGGTGCATAAAGCATTACGAATGAAATTGTATAAAAAAAGTACGTTTGTATCATGTCCGTTGTACGAACAATGGAAAAAAAGTACTACTACTTTGAACGGGCGTAGAAAGATGGACATGATATTTTACTTTGAGAAAATAGCGACGAATGGCGTTGTGACACATTCTACGACGGCCGTGAGATACCGTAATATACCGCAGTAGTTAGTTTTACCACAACTATAGCACCGACAGTGCTTCTTGTTCACCTTTTTCATGCAAGATAATGCACCTCCGCAAGCAAGAAGTTGCGTGAAAGTTTTGTTTTTAATAACACATTTCCTGTTATTTTTTTTTAAACTTTTGAAAGTAAATGCATAGAAGGGTCTAGAAAATCCAATTTTTAAACGACTAGGGTGCTCGAGCCCCTGTGCCCCCATATTGGCGCCCATGCCTACACATCTTTGACACTTCGGTTGATGAAGAGAAGAGTTGTTCTCGAGATGTTGCGGATATTTTTGCAGATGGTATGTGCTTTCTTTTGTGTTGTGCAGGTTCTTTCAGATGAAACGCCTTGACAACAAAAATTCTTAATTAATTTTATTTTCAATCCACCAAAAGAACCAAGCACAATTTTCGAAAGAAAATTGTTTAAATTTTTTTATGTATTTTTCAGCACAAGTTTCGATGGGGCATCATTAGGAAAAACGGCAACAACTGCGGATCGTAAATTATCTGTTGAACGGACAAATTATATCATCACCTAGTTTTGGAGTCCAACTCAGAGGTTACAGTGTGACGAAAGATCCGACACGAGTACCAATGCCCATGGGCACCAGATCTAAAATCAATTAAGTGATATGTATGTGGTTTCAACAGGATAGGGCGAGGCCTCATACTACAAAAGAGTTTCTCATGTTTTTGCATCGTCATTTTAATGGTCGCGTCATCTCCAATCGCTATCCCGATTTTTTCAATGGTGGCTCACAGTGGCCACTCATAAGTAAAGATATAAACTCTTGAGACTTCTTAATATGGGGCTGTCTAAAGCAGGAAGTCTTTGATTACGCACCAAATACACTAAGCGAAATGAAACTGAAGATTGGACAATGTTCTGCAACCGTCACCCGTGAAACTCCTAATAGAGTTTCTAATAGCATGTACATTCGAGAACAGGAAAGGTTAAATAGACATGGCGGACACATCGAACATGGTATGTAAAAAAATTTGAACAGTTTTCTTTCGAAAGCTGTACTTGTTTTGCTCGTGGGCTGAAAATAAAATTATGATTTTTTCAGGGCTTTTCATCTGAAAGACCCTGTATATCCCAATAAGTGTCAAAATTTTACTAGTTTTGGATTTTATTCCGTTTCCGTTTATATTGGAGCTAATATAAGTGACGACAAGTTCACTGAAAATTAAAGTACGTATATTTTTAACTGGAAATGCATACGTAGTACATTTCAAGTGCATGTGGTGTTTGTATCCATGATTTATTATTACGTGTATGAGTTTGTATTTTTTGCTCTTTACTATTGTGCATTTGATTACTGTGTGCTTCATAAGTTCATTTGTATTTATCAAATAGGTATATATGTAATAACTGTTTTAGCAGTAATATGCTAGAGATTTTGAAAAAAAAATATGGATGGGAACATTCTTTTTTAAAATATCTTATATAAAACTTTTAGGAAAGACTGGAACTCATAAAGAACACAATAAATTTTTTAATGCAGTTTTAAAATGAAAAGTTTTCATTGAAGGAAAATTTACAGGATACATTAAGAGTACTTGCGATATTATTTATTACAAATTGCTTCCTTTCTCAATCCTCCTCGGTTTTACTAAACTTCTTTTATACTGTTTCCTTCTCAAATACGTAAGGTTATTATTGGAAACTGCCGAAGGAGAGAGAAGAGGTGAATCGAAAACTCCAGAGCCCAACTTAAATCTCGTTTATTATTCCCTCACGTCCCTCAGATCGTTCTCAGATTTTGGAGTTCAAATTCTGGGAAACCGTATACCCTCATCATAACTAAATGTTTTTAACAAAATCTAGCCTTCAGAAATGAAACCAGATAATTCCATTCCCCTGGCATTTCATCTAAAGGATGCTCGGTGCAGAAAGCTCCAAATTAGCAGCCATTTCCGACCACGAGAATGGTCATCACGTAGTTGAAAACTCTCCCATTGGTTTTGAAAAATTGCCTTCGGGTTTCGAAGTTTGGAAAAGTTGTTAGATTTGCCTCAGAAATCTTCCTCTCATCAGTCTGACTTGCGAGATATACTGATTCGTTTTCAGCCATAAGGTCAATTTATCAGCAGCCGGAGGGCAAGTCTAAACGGGGTAGATCGAGTAATTCTAGGGAGTGAAAATAGTTTCTTACATCATTTGCTGGAATATTATGTGACACGATGCTTTCGATAAATTTAAGACCACCCATAAAAGAACAATAACACCCATTTTTATTACAGACGATTCGAAAGCAGACATTTTAAAACTTTTTTCACTGTTTATAACAAATTTTTCAGTAATTTTATATAATGCAAAATTTTCAAAGGCGTTGCTTTATATTTGGAAGGAAGTTTATTTGATTAAAATGTGTGTACATACATATTTGTATGTTGTATATATAATATTATCAGAATATCACGAAAGTCCACATAAAAGTATTTTATTTCATAGACTCATTATTTGAGGTTATTTATCAAGGATGCTTAGCATTTCTACCACATCAGAATTTTACGCTTCATAGTAAAATAATATGCAAGTGAACATCATGTGCAGAATTCATAGCTCTAAGTTTACAGCGCATCTTACTGTGGAAGAAAGCAATTCATTTTCTGAAGAGGTCTGGTGATTATCAGTAGCAATGCTCTCACGTAATGTGCGGCTATTTTGCATTCGACTTACGTGAAAAAAAACTGCCTACAGGCTAACTGCTCATCATAGTTAGAAAGATTATTCCCTAGACTTCAATAGATTAAGCTTCTTTGAAAAACTGTAGGTCATGGAGCAGCATCGCCTTTGTTGTCCTTGCGTGTCGAAAATACAGACAAGAAAGGTTTCCGAGGAATGATGCCAAAACAATTGTCGTTCGATAATATGTTAACATTGTAGAAATGAAAACTTGGAAATTAATTTTGTATCGAATATTTGAAATGTGTTTTCTCCCTTAAATATGAGTAATAAAATTAAATATAAATCTGAGGAATAGTGCAGCAATTAAATGAAGTTGAATTTAACATTTATTTATTGAAATTAACAATTTAACATATGGAACTACCTAATTTAAATACTGATTTAACTAAACATATTGAATTTTAAGACGCAAATTGAAATTAATAATGCTATTGAATTCAGCTGCGAAGACCGGCGTTAATCTAATGATATGAACGAGTGAAAGCAGCGTAAAATTTTAATTTAAGTAACGTGTGGTTACTCAGAAATTAGAGTAAGATATTAAATACA
>QLNU02015003.1:98967185-98996147 GCA_006491805.2 Dysdera silvatica
CAACTATTTATAATGTGTTAGAAATTTAGAAATATACGTAATTATTAAATCTAATATAAAAACTATACATAAGAAACTATTATCGTTCAGCAAAGAGCCATTTCTTTGATCCCATTGGTTTTGGAATATCAACTGTTAAGAAAATATCGAAAATAGATTAATAAAATCTTATTACTTACTTCCCTATACCCTATCTTCTGAAAAAATTTTGCTTCACAAAGAAATTTATAGAATTTTCTATAAATAAAGGTCTTAAATTTCCCGTTATTTTGTATTAAAATAAATTTAAAATAAAGTCTAATAATATAAATTTCATTTGACCCTTCAGACAATAAGGTTTTTCCGCCTTACATATTATGCTTACCAGTTTCTAGTCCCCCATCAGATATAATAAGCTAGCTATTCTTTCTAAAAATGTATACAAAATCCTTCTTCCTACGATCATGCAGGTCCTTTAAATAGAATGTTTGCCATTTTTGTGGAGTACATTAAATGCCAATTCAATAAATGAAAAGTTTGCAATGAATGATTTTTTCGAAAAATATGTGTAACTAAATATGTTTAACATTTTAAAATTTTAGCATTTAGGTTCAATAACTTCGTTAAAAATTTATATTACTGTAAATTAAATCTAAAATATAATATTTTAAGAAGTTTATCGGTAAACATAAATTAAATGCATTCTTATTCCTTTGTCTACTTTGTCATACGCTAACATTTAATCCAGACCGTTGAATATAAGCATTTGAATGTGCACTACCCAAAAACTCTTTATTTCTCATTTTCTAAACGAATTAAATCTACCAAAATTTTTTTTAGTTTTCTCATTTGTTGAATAAATTCACCGGAGAAAAACAAAATGGCACGTTTTACCATTTCATGACATTTTTTAATTGAATTTCTTATTAGGTAGGTACTTTAGAGATATTAAGTTTGAAAACGACTTAAAAGCTTATTTTAATATCTAAGCGTTAAACGTTATTTTTGCATCAAGGAAAAGACATCATTTTGCGAAATAAAAAAAAAACATTTTACAAGCGGAAACAATTTTGCGAAAATTTAATCCACGGTACATAAGGCTTGGAATGTTGCATTCGCTTTACTTTATTCAATGTGGTTAGGCAGCCGCATCAAGGAGCAGCATCAAGGAGCAGTGAAATTTGATTTCGTTTGAAACGAAAATAACGTCACCACAGATTCTTGAAATATTTCTTGACGTGCGTGAAATTTCATGCAAAGATTTGAAAGGTGACAGTGGGGATCTTCGTCGCTTTACTGTTTTCTACAAGGGTTTGTGGTAGTACTTTATCATTCATATCATTCTGAAGACCGTGGTGGCATTTTATCACATTTCCTCGACCGGCTTACAACAACAGACTTCGGCATTATTTCCAAATTCAGTTTTCCCTGTTTCATGTCGTTACATCTCGAACGGGATGTAAAAAATATATATACTTATTACTTTTTTATGACTGTTATTAATGAATACATTCATATACTATGAAGATATATTGAGAAGTCGCCACTATTCCAAAAAATAGTTTTTCCATAGAAGTGGAAAACAAATACGAATATCCAGTTTCGTATACTTGATATTGAGTAGAGTCTATATATAACGAACTTCCATTTAACGAAATTTTCTATTTAACGAAATTTTCGGTGGAACTTTGATTTTGAATGACAGTAACATGTAAATTTGTCTCTACATTACGAAAAACAATTTCTATATAACAAAGTTTTTTTGTAAAGAATTTTATTTATTTATTTATTTCATTTTTTATTTATTTATTTTTTGAATTTATCTTTCGCAATTTTTCAGCTGGCCGGTTAGATAGATGGGATAGTTAAGGATTCTAAGCAAGAAAGACGGGTGTGAGGTAACCTAAATGTGTCTTCTAATGTGTAAGTTACGCGTGACGGCAAATTAGTTTGTTAATCTTATTCCTCATCATTTATTCCATTACAGTTTATTGCATCATACTTCATTTCATTTAAACAAATATCAAGTGTATTCTCGTCATTCATTTCGTATGTTAACCCACTTATCAAAGTTTTGGCAAATGTAAATATTTCTTTCTCAATATCCATCTTATAATCTGATACAAAATCAGCTGGCTTCCCGTATTTTTCACAAGCAATGCTAAAAAAAGTATTTTCTATGGTGAAAAGGAAGACATGGTGACAAATAAGGCTTGAAATTCCACGCTTTCCAACAAAAAAATTAAAAAGGTCAAAGGTGATGAAAGCACAGGCAAGTGATGATTGCTTCTGATTTGAAAATTGAAAGATCGCGCCTTATTTATTCAAGACTATCTTACGTACTAGCCGGCTTTTTTGAGTTCTTCGCCAAAAATTATCTCAAAGTTTGTCAGTTATAAAAAAGTAAGGTAAACACTTCAAATATTTTTTACTTTTACACTGGCATACACAATGTATAATTATTTCAGGTACAACTAAAATGGCTATTATAAATATATGCTATATTTTATTCATATGTGTTATTTTTTCTACGATAACGCTTGGCGCTTAACGTTTTGCCCAGCACCCCAAAACACCGTTTTCACCTACCACGCAGCGAAGCATCATCGTATTGTGAGCTCTATTTTCAGTGGGCCGTAGCTCGATCCCCAGGTCGATTGGGCCAAATTTGATTTTGGATCTTTTATTTACTCGGTCATATTGGCCTATAAACCGAAATTCAGAAAAATCGAGCTCAGACCTACCCACCTGAAGCACCCAATTTATGTCATCATCAGATCCTATTAAAAAGAAAAGATTAAATAATTTGGTCAGTGGTTAAAAGTTTCAAACCGATACCGAATTTCTACCTTTACGGCGAACAATATGCAACTGCACAAATATTAACTCTCAAAATGAAAACCGTAAACGTTGATATTCCTAAAAATATGTGGAACGTAATATATTAGTAATGCATTGTCGTCTAGGTTTGTTAGTACATTTTAAAATGTCCGGATAATTATTAACTCATGCAACAAAAAAAGCTTTTAAATACAATTTGTAAAATCTGCAGACATGTTTTTTTTTTCCCAGACAACATTGTGACAACTTCCGGTTTGAAGCCTCACCAAATTGTGTTTGTTTTTTTACCTCATTCACTTATGACAACAACGAACATACTGTACGTAATAAGCACTAACTCATCAAACTAAGAACAAATCGGCATTGGAATGGCATAAGCTAAAATCTATGAACGACATTATTTTTTCTAAATTCGATGACGATATCTATTTGAAATAAAATACCTTCGTCACGTAGGCTTCATCCTGTCCGTTATCACAGTTTCTCAAACGAGGCCATGGATTAACAAAAAATTTAAAGTACCCTTCATCGTTAATTTTGCAAAAATGGGACTTAAAGATAAAACCAACACGACTATGACGAACGATTTATGTAACACTTTACCCATTCGGAAAGAGAGCCATCTAACAAGCTATAGCTCTCCTCCATGCTAACCTAATCACCAGTCCACATTTCTTTTTAACCTCTAAACTATTCAATGTGACACCAAAAATATCACGTAATAGAATGTATCATCAAACTGTAAGTAAGTTAAAGAAAATTATTATTATTCTTATGTTTTAGGGGTATGTTGTCTATTTAAAAAAATTATGTTCCTCACAAAATTCTTTTAAAATGTAGGCGAATCGCGTCCATTTTTTATGCAAACATGTAGTTCCACATTTTACTTATGTATATTCTTACTACGTATATTCTTAATGCGTATTTTTTAGATAAATAGCGAGCAAATCGTAAGAAAAATACTTTCTGGCTAAGAACAACGAAAAACTGTCTTTTCCTGTTTCAAATGAAATACCTATAAGAAGAAACCAAGTGCATTTATTTTGCAGCATTCCTTTAACGATACATGTATAGAAATGTCTCGAAGTGCGGGTGAGAATAATTATATGAATTATAAAATAATTTTTAACTGCATGAGTGCGTGCATATTTTGTAGAGAATCTATGTACTTTACGATAAATAATAAGTATTTTGTTATTTTTTATATTATTATAATTCAGACCCCTAATGCACACTGAGTGAAACCAACCTTTATTTTCTAACATACCAAAGCAAAATGACGTAATGTAGTGGTATTAGAAAAATTTTTCGGTAAAATTAACTATTTGAAAGCTTTTTCTGAATGGATAATGTAACACTTAAATTTAATAACATTTTTACAATCCGTTCTCCGAATTTGAAGCTTTTGAACTTTTCCAGAGATTTTTAAAACTTAACGATGTGCCGCATAAATATTTCAGTGCATCAGATTTCCGCAATCACATTGAGGAAGCTTTCAGGAAAATTAATTCAGAAATGTTTTCAAATATTTTCCCAATTCCTTTGCCCGACTGCAAATGTCATCCATGCGTGGATCTAATATATAAATATCTCACTTGCAATTAGTATTAAATAAATTTTAAACAAATATTATTTAACTATTTTATCAATATTTAATTAATAGATATTAATAAAATAGTCACTGCGTCATTTACAATTTAAGGATGCATTGTGCATGAAGCGATACGAAAAACTATATGTCTCTGAGAAAACATTTGTTTGTTTATAACATTTCGCCAAAATATGCAAGAATATTATGAGGTTCATTAGAAATATATGCTATTGCAGAAATATATATATAAGAATGAAGATTGCAGAAATTCGTTGTTCCATCAACTTAAAGATTTGGGATGTGATGAATTTATATACTATTGGATAATTGTTGTAATATGATAATCTTGTACGATGTTAAATATTTACTATAATAAATTGTTGATAATAAATTACTCAGTGATATATCCTAAGTTTATATCACTGAGCTAAATTACAACTGGAGTGCGGACTCCTTATTCAACATCCCAGCCGTTTTGATTCTGAAACCTCCTTTTTTTTCTTTTTTTTTTTTGCTGTGGAAAGATACCCTTCGTAAGCAAGTTAGGCAAACAACCCGTGAACAAGCACTGAAACCTAAACCCATTAATAATACCCGCTGTTAAGAATTTACATCAAATTTAAAGATACAATATTTCACAACTAGTGTGTGCATAGGCGTAACTAAGGGGTTAAATATAGCGTAAACTGGGGAGGGGGCAAAAACGCATATTCAAATTGCAAAGGGGAAAAAGCAGGATTTTGTCTCCTTTCTAAAAAAAACTTGGGGGAATTGACTCTCTTTCCCTTGCCATATTACGCCCATGACTCTGTGTGTTTTAGATTAGTTTTGTTATATACTATATATATCATCATCATCATCATATTCAACCATTATCTATCCACTGCTGGATGAAGGTCTCTCCAAATGCTTTCCACACAAGTCTATCCTGGGCCATTCGTTTCCACGTCACCCCAACCTGTTTTCTTATTTCATCCACCCATCTAGTTTGAGGACGTTTTCTAGGTCTTCGGTGGTCTCTTGGAATCCAGTTCAGAATTTCTGTTGTCCATCGTTGATCAGTTCTTCTTGCAATATGCCCAGCCCATCGCCATTTCAGCCCTTTTACTTTAACAATGATGTCCTCTACTCTAGTTTGCTCTCTCACCCAAGTGTTTCTTTTTCGATCTCTCCTAGTTATTCCAAGCATGCACCTCTCCATGCTCCTTTGCGTTGTCTGTAACTTTCGTATTGCTCCAACTGTTAGACTCCATGTCTCTGATCCATAAGAGAGGACTGGCAATACACACTGGTTGAAGACCTTTCTTTTTAGACATAAAGACACTATGAATACTCTGTGACACACACTTTAGATCACATTTTAGATACTATGTGATATATATATATATATAAGTGCCTTTTAAATTCGAAAATTATAAGTTCGATTTTATATACGATATGTATGCCGTAGAATATTTTTATCACTTTCTAAACTAACTAATCTTTGAAGGTTAATTAACTAAAGCATACACTAATGATCATTAATTTATAAATTTGTAGAAAAACACAAAAATAAGCGTTGAATATCGGTCTGTTAACTGAGTATATAGTTCTCAACTAAAATCCAAATTATTCTTACTTCTTAACACAATTTGAAGATAAAAGACATTTTCACTAAATGTCTTGCGTTATTTCTTTGATTTACATTAACTTAGAATGTAATTTAATCTAGATTTTGTTGTTAAAATTATCTATTAACATTACAAGACGCATTGAAACTTACTGTTTGTATAACGCGTATAAATAAAGGAGTTATGCGGTCATTCGGGAACGCTACGTTTAATCTGAACTCGAGTTGTAATATAGCTTAGTAGTTTATATATAATTTAATGCAAGTTCAAATCAAAGGTTACTTACGCCATCAGTATACATTCATAATGGGAGGTTTAGGGGTTTACAAATGAGGCTACATAGCGGCAACTTCATATACTTATATGTAAATGTATACATGCAAATAACCATCTCAGCGGCGGTTATGACCCCTTCGATCCCCTGCGTACGCCAATGATTTAAGCAAATCATTGTATATAATGACTAATTCAGTCATTAAGGAATAAAGATAATTGACATAATTTGGACGTAATTAATATCGTTAAATGAGTGTTTGCTTTCCATATGCATTTAAACTCAACCATGTAGTGTGAGGCCAATAAATTCAAGGAGGTCTGGGGAACATAATCCTATTTCATTATAAACCGCAATATCCCAAATTTGTAAGATGCAGCAAATTACTTCTGCAGGCGTCGCGAGTTCCATGGTGGCCAACAAGCATCTCTCCATTTTTGAAGTTTCGTAGGAGGAACTCCACCCTCATGGTGGGAAAAGCGTCTTCAACATCTATTAACCAAACAGGCTTTAACCCCAGATGGTAAGCATTGAAATGTGAGATTCCCCAAAATTAAGCTGAAATATTTGCAGCAATCGATTGTAGCCCTTTCTTACAACTTTTGCGCAAATTTAAAAAACTCCGAAACAGAATCTCATATAGATTGCACTAATCACATTTAGAATCAACACATTTGTCAATCACAATAGTCATCGCTGCCACTGTCGTCTTATTAACTGAAATAACCAATATGCGATCGATCGAACAATTTTATTATTTAATAAATAATAAAATTGTTCTTCTGATATATATATATATACATAGCGAGTTGCTACAGCTGTATTTCAAAATAATAAATGGTCAAATTTCTCCGCTAATTTATCTATAGTATATTGCATATTAGGATTATTATTAGCTGTATTGTATATTATGAAAGCGGTAGAGGGAGGTTTGTTTCAATTTTGCACAAACAGTTTCCATGACAACCTAAGTATATTTTTTTACTGTTTTCAGAATCATTCCAAAAATATGAAATTTTGGTTAGCTCCAGTTTTGTATAAGTATTTTATTATATATTTATTATGAAAAATGCGTAATGGAATCCTTCAAAGAAATTAGATACAATATCCTTAAAACTGAATTATAAATTCTGGCCAAAATTAAAGTATAGGTGCGAACATTTTAATTTAGAAAGTGAAACTGAAATCTACATCCAAATTAAAATAATTTTTAACCACAATAGCTTAAAAAAATCTGAAATATTCCGTTTTTATGACACTTTACGTTTCAATGAAACTAAATTACAGCATTTGCATGTTTTGCGGCTTAAATTAGAGCCCATTGACGCATATAAACTAAATTATCTCAATACCGTCGTTTTAATTAACAAATATTTCTTCTTAACGATGATACTGTGGGTTTCCAGCAAATACTTCATAGAATGACTTACATTTCTTTTAATATCTTTTGTGTTTAACGGCATTTTTTCTCAGCCCCTTAAAAGTTTTTAATGGGTCACTAGGAAATCTTTAATGGGACGTTTGAGAGTCCTTAATGGGGCATTAGGATACTGTAGCCCTTCATATTAGGTGGCATAGCGCCTGGAGTACAAGAAAAACGATGCTAGATCGGACCCAACCTGATATGTGGTGTACTTTTCTTCTGTTCTTTCCTATAGTCACCATGAAAACAAGACGTTGAGTCTCAGTATATTGAATCTTCGTATTCAATTGCCAGCCATTTTCGTGATAATTGTGCTGCTCACCATGGAAAGGTCAACAATATCAAGAATATGAAAACTTGCTCGTGCTCTTACTTTTAACTCTTCATCACTGTCTGACATTTTAAATGACCATGCTGACCACACACATGTTTTAAAATTTTTAAAGAGTACTGGCTTTTACTACAGTTTTTGATTTTACCGTGTTTGGCGCAGTATAGCCCAGATGCTCTTGCGCCATAAAAATCCAAACAAACAATCAAAAATATGAAACATGCAGATCAAAGAAACATGGATTGAGCCATAGAACGTGGGTGTTGAATTTTTATTCTTTTGATTAATTGTTTCTGGAAACACCGGTTAAAATTCATAAGATGAAAATTCAGGAGGTTTGTTGTATTTTAACTATAGCTGTTTAATAAGACACACCTTTCCTTTATCTTTACTTATAGCAAAGGATATTTACCCTTTTCATTTCAAGAGTAGTAAATTTGTTTGTGGAGAAGTATAGTCCTCCGTATGACTAATTTTGTCTAAACCATTTGACAAATTCATAATAATTTCAGTCGTACAGACAATATGCATTGTGAACTAGGTAGAATCCGGAATTTTCTAAAAATATTAATTATATATTTTTTTCTTAAATGGAAAGTGTATTTTTAAATCTTTTCTTTATACTATCCTTACGTCAATGAAGGACAGTTGTCGTGTGATAGTTGATGCCTTTAACTACAATTAAACGTAACACTTTCTACCTTAAAGAAAATATGGTAGGAATAATCACGCTTTAAAGGAAAGGAAAGGTGGTAGGAGTAACTAATCACTCTTTGAAAGAAGGCTGAGAGGAGTAACAATTCTTTGAAAGAAGATTGGTAGGAGTAACCACTCTTTGAAAGAAAGTGGTTGGATTAAACACTTTTTTAGGACGTAACTTTATTAAAATTTTGAAAATAATTCCAGCATATTTCCATACTAATTACATTTAAAAGTCACCTTGTAATACTTTCATTTATAATTACATTAAAACACAACCGGGCAAAAAAGAAGGGAGTTAGTGAGGTTAAAACGCTCAGTACTTGAACCATGAAATTAGCAGACAGAAAAAAATTAAATATAAGAGAACATTTTATTTCTATAAGCCCCTTTGTTTGAAATACTGTGCGCAGAGGTGCATTGATCAATACAAATTATATAAAGCAAACTAAAATTACGGAATAATTTGTTCTTCAGAAATTATAACGAATTCTTAAATAAAATTTAATATCAGTCTTAAAAAAATCATGCTTGTTAACAAGCTAAGTCATGTATTTTTTTTTAATTTACACTTATCCAATATTTTTTAATTTTAAAATCAGTAACTCCCTCACAACATAATAAAGTTTTTGCTTCCCAAATTTTAAAAAGGAAAATTGCAGCTATCACATTAATTACTGAAATTGTGCAAAATGTATAACAATTCAAGTATATATTAATTTTAAGTTAAAAAATTAAATTGCAAATTGGAAACCTCATTAGTTTTCTTTGTCATTACTATTTCGTATGTGTATGCAGGGCTGTCAGGAAGAAAATTATTGAGAGAATGAGGTGCTACCTCAATTAAAGGTTATTGTAATTAGTGGGATCGTTCATTGGACTTGATGATGTCATCATGCAGTGCTGGCTGGCATTTAACATGTCATCTATCGTCTATCCAAGCCCAAGGTGGCAGTTGCCACTTTCATCAGTTTTTCATTCCTCTCCTGGTCGTACGCAGGATATTATTTTGAGGCTTGGTGGGATTCAAGGGGATTTCCCTTATTTCCACATTTGTTTCCATTTTTTCCAAGTTTATAAATGACTAGCGAAAACAAAAAGCCAAAATTTGTTGAAAGTTGCCCCAAAACCAAAAAATGCAAAAAAAATTCTTGAGACCTTGAGAGTACACGGCTCATACTCTGTATTTTGCAAAATTTCTCGACAGTACGCGATGCACACAGTTCGTACCTTTTGAGGACAGCCCTGCTTGTAAGTGGTTTCCAACTGAAGTCCATCTTTAACTGAAACCGATATTTATGACCGATTTAAACCCGAATTTTTACCACTGATTTACAACGAATTGTTACCACTGATTTACAACGAATTGTTGCCACTGATTTACAATATTATGAAACGTGAAAACGGTTAGACTTAAACACAAAATAGCAAAAACTATGAAGTCGTCACAGGAAGAAAACATAGCAGACGGTGACTTCGAAATCCCGTCCTAGTCGCCAAACTGTTACGTACGTTAATTAGTACAACGGACGAAAATGCAAACACACTCTTTATTCAACTCAGACGGGAACAACTGGACCAAAAACTCCGTTTACTGAAAAGGGAAAAAGCTATGATCATTGCGTGTCAGCGCGTAAACATCGTATAGAAAATGATAAATTACAACATTTACCAAAGAGGATCTAAATAACATGATCGCCGGAAATGAAGATTCATTGAAGAACTCCAGCTATTCTTCGACTTCACCTTGCCACAAACAAGCAGTCAAACGATGTGTTAAGAACGTGGCGGCCGCCCTACCTTCTGTGTGCGTAAAGGACACTGGCGACGGCTGCATCCGGGCGAGAATATTGATTGATTGTTTGGCATAAATAAAAGGTCGGCATGTGTTGCCGAGGTTTGAAAGCAAGTCTGATTTTAGGACTTCAGACAATCTAGTCTGGTGTGCGGGTGACACTCGATTTGCAGCCACCTCCTCGTCTGTGAGTGCTGGATATTTGATTATTCGATGTACCGCGAGAGCTGTAATTACTTCTTATCTTCCCAAATACGAAGCCGAGTTAACATTTATTGAAAAGTAACTTCATAAAAGCGCATACCGATTTGATGCCAAGCCCATACATGGTATAAATTTGGCTGTATTTGGTGATTTTTGCTCAATTTTTAGAACTTTGTAGGAACATCGATATCCAAAACAGGCAATTCTAATTGTTATACGACACTTTTGTAGCATTTTTGAACATATATGGTTTTATAAATGTCTAAGAATGCCTCTGAAAATTTTTGAAATTTTGTGATTTTTATGTAAAAACTCAAATCTTTGATTTAAGTTCGAAGAAAATACGTTTTCTGATAAAGTCCGATTTTCTATAGTTAATATGAACCACTAACCACATATACACTAAAGGTTTGACGATTTCGAAATAAAAAAGGTTTTTCGGCCCACCCTAGCAAAGAGTACATAACTATTCTAAGCTAAAAACAGTCGATATTCTACAACAGTGGTTCCCAAGCTTTTTCAAGCCGCGACCCACTTTTATAGTAGCCAAGTAATCTGCGACCCCCTTTTTATAGTAACTAAAAGATCTGCGATCCCCACCGCTGCAGCCATATTTTCATAATAAAAACATTTTTAACTGAGTAAAGAAAACGAAACAAATACAAAATCATATTAGTTATATATATTATAGTAATCATGTATATTATATTAATTATACATATTTTACTAATTATATCTAATAATGTATATTATAGATATAAAGTTAACAACCATTAGTAAAATATTGCAATGTGTGTAGCCATGTTGAAATATAAAAGCGTTGGAAACATTTGGTATGAAATTCCTTATAAAAATAATTGCAACTAAAAATAGTTGCAGCGACCCCACCACCCCAGAGACCAGTCCGCCACTCCCAGGTTGGGAACCACTGTGCTACAATATTTATATTTTCCCTTGTAGTATATGACGTGTCGAAATAGGTTTACATTATTATTTTATTTTAAGACACAGAACAAAATTTAGGTGAAGTACAACGCAACATGTTAAAATAGAATATTAAGTTCCGAAAAGAAACGTACAACGTAAAAAATATTCCTTTTTTCACAGAAAATACGTACAGAAAATGACAGACTCGAATGGTTGTTACTGCATTTACCTCCCATTTTCGTTCTGTGAGAAGACTCGGCCAGAAATTGAACAAAGACGTCCTGTTTCTAGTCACTTGTCTGGAATAAGGCATAGAAAAGGTCAGGGATATCATGTAAAAGATATTGTGACATTTACCTTTGGAAAGTGACTAGAACTTTTGTATTCTTGGTTGTCTTCAAAGAAGGCAATTTTCCTACTTTGGTTCAGTGATGGAAATTTAGATTCCGAGTTAGGAAATACGGAACGATTTTTGAAAGTGGAAATGATGATGTTCCATGGACATGGAAATCCTTTACGCCAGCTTTGGTATTATTTAAAGAACGATCGTCGATGGACCATTATTATTTTATCCATGGAGTGAATTTTCGTAAGGTTAAATTATGGCAATTAAAATATATTCTTCGCAAAACCTGCATTTTAAATTAGAGTCAAGGCTCGGTTTAACTCTCAAAACCATGTACTGGTTTTAGTTGCTTGATATCCCAAATCACTGCAGTAAATGTTTCATTAACCTTGCGATTTCTCCTTCGTGGTATCTTATAATGCAAATGATATTGTGGACATAATGTAAATGATATTTTAGGCATAATGCTAATGATATTTTGGGCGTAATTCTAATGGTATTTTAGGCATAATGCTAATGATATTTTGGGCGTAATTCTAATGGTATTTTGGATATACTTTTATTAATGATTTGATTAGCTGGTTGTTTGAGTTTTGATATCTCAAAAACTGTAACGGTAATGCTACGATAAACAAAAATGTGGAAAATTGTAATTCCATAACCCTACAATGGTGTAAAGTTAACAAATTCGTCTCACCTACCATTAACCGAGTTTCGACACCCAATGGTTTTGCAGAGTGAGTCCCGTTTTCCCGCTCTCTGTTGATTAGATTTCGGTTACTTTGACAGGAGAGGTTCGGACACTGTGAAAGAATATAAATCCAAATGCAACGTGACCTTCCTCGTCCTTGCATTTTGAAAAAACTAATTTTTAAAAACCATTAAATCGTCTTGGTGCTTCTCATTATATCTTTCATTTCTTCAGGAACAAACGCATGCTATTCATATGAATATTATACTATTTATATGAATATTATACTATTTATATGAATAGTATACTATTTATATGAATAGTATAAAAGGTATGGAACTAGTTGAACGTAAAGAACGATGAAAACAAATTATTTTCTTCGATTTAAAGAGAAAAAGCATTGATTATTTGTAATTATCATCACCAGAAATGAAAAGCACTATTCTTCGGTCTGCTAATATGATTAAATATTTACAGTGAATTTCCTTTTCATATCCCAAAATCGAAATAAAAGAATATACAAGATACTTAAACTGCCATTAGCCGTTCAAGTGGAATACATTAATCATTTTTACCTCATTCTTCCCAATTCTTTGTAGATTAAATATGGTAATTTGATTGTATTCTGTTTTCCACGTTCTTATTTAATGCATCAAAATGGATGTTCGCCGCAAACGTGCTGCAGTTAATGGCATTTTATTTAAAAACATAATAGCCGTAAATTTTTTCAAATTAATTTTACTTTATTTTTCAGGGTGCATGTATTTTTGTGATGTTTTCAAACTCTTTTACTTGAAATTTCTATTAAATTATTCTCTTGGTTTATCCAGGGTTTCTAGCACGAAGCAGTGAATGGGAATTATCAAATGTATTGCAAAATCTAGTAAGATGAAAAATAAAAATTTGCCCAGTTCATGAAAACATTAAATTGATATCCAAATATAATTTTACCCAAACTACATTACAATGGCAATTGTTTCATTATGTCAGTTCAATAACAATGGAATTATGAAGAAAAATAATGAAAAGTGCCGATTTGAATAGGATCTCTTATAAGAACCATCTCATAGGCAAACTTGAACATCTGGTGATTGCAAACTGGCTGAGTTTCACCCTATTTATATATATATTTGCATCTCTATTATACTTTTATTCATTCCAAGAGATTCTAATAAATTTCGTATTTATAGTTTCTTTTAAACTAAGTTTCAAAAGGTTTTTTTTATCATTATAAATAAACAACCTCAGCCATTTGTCTTTTGTAATTTTATAATATTTTAGTGTGTGTTTCTTAGCTTTTACAATTCACTGATCGAGTTTATGGTGAAAAATATATCCAATCTGCCTTTGCCGTCATAGATTTCAAGTTATGTGTAATTTTTTTATAGTTAAGGACTTCTGTCCGCACTGTCCGATGCTTGGGAAAAACCAAACAAAAATCTCAAGTTTCAATTTCTGCAGTGAAAGAAGTTATAATAAAATTTTGAATTAAACGTTGATGTTAACCATAACACAAATGCTCGTTAAATTTTAAATGGCCAAATTCAATGTAAAATAAAATAATATAATATACTCCGTCATGGCATTGATATGTAGGCTATATTTTTATTATATTTCCGTTGTCTTTAGAATTCCGACTTTCGATGAAACTTTAAATTTACTTGTGAAAGGCAGTAATATACACAGATAAAACCCTTTTCTCTTATTCAGATTCATAAAACACATTAAATTGGTTTGTTGTTTTTAAAAATATTAATCATATGTATAATAAAAGTTTTTGCATCAAGCAGTAAAATATTTTCGCTGAAACGCATTTTCCATGTTATACTATAATGTTTGTTGGAACGTATGTTACAGTCAACCTCTCTTAATGAACAACTCTCACAGACGAACATCCCATTCTTATAGTCAGATGAAAAGTCCCCCGTTTGAAACTTATTTCTAATAATATATTTTTAATCCCTCTCACTACGGTAACCATTAAATATGTACCGGATAATTTTTTCGTAATTTATTCCATTAGATAGAAACCTCTGTACGGATATAACAGCCTTCACTAAGGATGTTTTTATCGACTAGAAAATTTATTGGAGATAAGGACTAGATAGAAATTCTCCACTCGTCTGTCCCAAAGTAGAGTTGAGTCACTTGGATTTAATAACTTCAAAGAATAACACGTTCGACTGGTATGTAAAATCCAGCAAACACCAATTGATTAAATGTTTCAAAAATAAATATGCTTTTGTATTTTGTTGTAGATTTATTTGTGTTTTCGTTCAAAAACCACGTATGTGAATTAATTTGTAAGCTTTCAGTGCGTCTTCAGAAATAGATATGTTCCAAATGACGAGTTTCAACTCATTTATATTGTTGTGCCAGCATGCCGATGGACAAATAAACCATGATGAAATATTAAAATGTGAAATATAGGGAACATATCGTTTTATTTATGAAAAAATAAACGCAGGAAGATCCCGCTCACGTTACACAAGAATCGCAAGAGTTGTAGATGAAAAAGAAAACTGAAAATAATAATTTGGGGGTGGGGAATTGAAGAAGATGGCATCAAAAGACGTTCCAGGTGTTGGAGATGGAATAGACGTTGCTAAACTATGGGCGGTAATAAAATGTTCGGGCACTAAGGACGGATAATTGAAAGGACTATAAAGTAATAGCCATCCCGACGTTGTAAGAATGCACATGGAACGGAAAGAGGAATCCTCTAGAGAGTTTAATGTGTGCTTTTAAACTATGTGTGCGTTCATCATTGTACCAGAAATAATATACCTATACTATCTTGTGTGTTACTACAAACGTAAGTGTTAATGTAACTTGTTGTATTTTAAGAAATTTATTATTATTACTATTAAAACAGCATCTGTAGAACCTGATAATCCTTACATTCCATTCCAAGATTGCAACACTCACGTCTCATCCTATCTGTACAGAAAGTGACATTTGGAATGGGACGAGAAGGTTTTTAATTAATTACACCTCATACAACCAAAATTTGAAACATTGCAGTCTAGCTATAGTAGTGACTGTCATAAAGAGGTCACTCTGGCTAGATTTCGCATCGGCTACGAGCGCTTCTCTCATCAACATCTGTCAAAAGGAGAAGATGCCTCAATGTGTGCCACATGTGGTGAACCATTAAATGATTTACACATTTTAACCACTTGTATAAATTTTAACCAGGAACGGTCATAAGCTTTTAATCAAAATAATTTTACTCTTCGTGACATTTTATGCGATTCTTTTAATCATGAACTAATTTTTAACATTTAATCTCATATTGGCTTCTCTCTTCTCATCTGATTTTACTCCAGTGTTTCGTTTTATTGTGCCTCGTGCTTTAAGCCCTTTTATTACAGTTTTTATTTATATTCATTTTAAACAAAATGTACAGTTTTATCTTCGTTGGTGCGGACTTTGTTATCCTTGCGCCATAAAATTACAACCAACCAACCATTATTATTATTATTATTATATCCTGATTTCCATTTATTTATTTGTAACGATTCTATGGCGATACCGGTAGGGGTATAAAAATCTCATAGTGTAAAAATTGCTGAAATTTTTCCACCTCAAAAATAGAGATTAGATTACCCATGTTTGCGATGCTGCATCATCAGAATAAACTGAAGCATTATGTAATATTTAAACTAATTTAAAATTACCTCCCTTTAACGGACAAATACTTCTGTTCAGCGAGTGTCCGCAAATGGGAAGTTGTATTATATATAAAAACATATAAAAAAAAAGTAAATGATGAAAAAGTGACAAATATCTTTATTACTCAAGGTTTGAACAGAGTCTGGAAGGGAATTAATTTTTTTAAGGGAAATTTATTTTTTCATATAGGTATGCTGATGGTCATATATAACAGATTATGTTGGATGATAACTTTATTCAAAATGAACACGTGATTGCACAGGCATTTAATGATCATTTCTCCTCCGCTTCTTTGGCTCTACGTAGTACTAATGCTACTACTGATTTATATTGTATGCAATATATATACCTGGCAACTTAAACTCTTAAGCGGATTTTTTTTATTTCATTAATGGAGAATTGTGTATTTTGAATATTTAATTCACCAATAATCATTTTTAATAAATTGAAATAATATAATAGTTTTAAAAATAAATAATTCATAATATCGTGATGCAGGCATTTCTTTGATTCATTTCCAGTTATGATTTAGTGATATTATTACAAAAATTTGGCGGTTGGTTAATGAAGTGACATTTCATTTCCGTAATTACTATTAAGCTTATTAATTCTTAGAAGACGAATGCCAATAACTTTTATAATCCCCGTTATTTTGTTAAACCCCTAGAAAGAAAACGGAGGACAAATAAAGAAATAGTACAATGAATAATTTAGAATAATATAATTTATTTAAAAAAAGAATTAAAAAATTACCGTGTTGACGTTATAAAGTACTATACAGTGGCCATTAAAAATACCGAGTGTAGAGGACGGTACAGAAAGGTTTATGCATTGATGTGTGTTTGCATTTTTAAATATATAAGTTTCAAATTAACTTAGTTTATTATTTCAGATAAATGGTATATATATACACTTTTAGAAATAAAAATCACCTTTATTTGAGGTAATTAAGCTGAAAGGGTAGGTTGAAAATTGAAAACGAAAGCAGTAAGGGCTTACCCTGGGACGAAACTCTAGATCATGTCATCTTTCATCGGACCCCCGCTTCAAAACCAATTGTAACTTGTATGAAAAAATTTCAACTTCCAACACGGGTTTCCCCAATCTACAAGAATAACTCAACGATTATATTTTCTGGTTGCTATGGTTAGGGTAATTTCGATGTACCTTTCCCTTTGGTTGCATTTATCGGCCCATTAGCCTCTTCGGGCGATATTTGAAAGTGGGTGGCATGATCACCTTTGCCAAACATTCCTGAAGACTTCTTTTTCACATTGAAAGCAATAAGTTTTCCCACTAACAGCTTGGTGTATTTGTTGATATTTTCCACTCCTTATTCTTCTACTAGACTTTTGTATTGATGGCAGATTCTTGTGGGATGTACGAAGAATGAAGCTGTAAGTGGGTGGGGTGTCAGGTGGCCAGGAATTCAAGTTGAATTGGTTAGTTCCAAGGAAAAGCTGTAAGTTTCAAGAGAGGTTAAAAGCGTAGATAAAAAAATCATCCACGGAGAAAGTAAAGTGAAAAAAAGCAAATGTTACTTAGAGATAGGAATAGGTTTTTATTTAGGAAAAATAATTTACAATTGGTAGCTTATCAATATTAAACGTAATTATTTTCTTCAAAATCGAATTTCCTATTGCGTATTTATTATTTTTAGTATTTTAATATTGGGAAGGTGGTATAGTCAACCTGGATAAAACAAAAGAACACAATTTGTTTATGTGTCATTGTTAGGATATACAGAAGAAACACAAATGAATAATCATAAGTTTGTGTGAGAAATAGCATTTATATTTTTTGGGAAAATCCCTTGGTCATAAATATGCGACCACTTAACGATTTGCAAAATAAGATCTTTCGCTTGGCATCGAATTTGCGAGGGTAGGTACACTAATACACTAGTAGTATTACTAGTGTATAGTAATGGTACTTCTATTACACGTTTTGGTTTTCTTCTGAGTTAAAGATTTCTCGAGTATCGGGCTTCTATTTTCATGCTCAAGATTACTAAATTAGATTTGAATTCTTTTTTTCCTTTCTACAATACTGGTCATTGGTATCCAAGTTGTTCTGTTGCCGGACTTTACATTTCTTTCGCAAGGACTACTTTTATGTTTCATGACATTATAATTGTTAGTCATAGATTCTGGAATTCGCTTCTTATGGATCTGCGGTCACTAAATAGTTTTTCGTTGTTTTATTGTAATCTAGATATTTACATGTTGTCTTTTTAATTTTGTTCCTGCATTTTCTCTCAAAGCCTATTTTCATTTGTTTACATACATAAATTATCAATATTATCGCTGAGTTACCATTTCAGTTGTTAGTGGGAATTTTTTTATCAGGCCTCTGGTCGCTTTTTTTTCTATATTTATGTTTTTTAGCGTCGATATTTATGATTTATTAATTGCTGTTATCTTTTGTTTATATATCTTATATACTATCTTCTATTATTGTTAATGATCTCGTTATACTTTTCTAAATTTTGTGCATATTAGTTTCCTGGAAAAAAAATTTGAATTTGACCGCTTAAAAACATCCTTTGATTAGCTTTTTGAGGCACGGTGGGATTAAAAATGTCCCACCTTTTTGATGTACGGTAATGCATGGTGTGGCATTTTTAGACTCACCTCGTGATATTGCAATAGCTGCTTGCGCACAGTTTTATATTTAGTCTTATTTAAGTCCCACCCTATAACAACAAATTCAATTGAATTATTATTTTTTATGCTTTTATATTATGTGATTCCTTTGTTAATAAAAGTATACCAATTTTGTTTAATTTTTTAAACGCGACAAAATTTCTGCGCAACATGGGTCTATTTATTCTCTGAAATCCTGTACCTCAAAGAGTTAAAGTCTCTTTCACGCTTTATGTCGATCATATTTTGCTTTTTCTATCTTGTGTCATTCACCCTCTATGCCTCTCTTCCTTTCTGGCGCGTCCGTATACCAATCAAATCACACTTTCCCATAAAATTCAGCAAATGACCCGAGAAAATATTTCCCAAAGTAATTCGTCTACAATATATTGCCCACGCACGACCCATATATTAACCTTTTCACTTCCAACTTTTTCTTTTGGTTGGGACATATGTATACCGATAGTAGCGAAAGGGTTAAAAGTGTCTTGTAATTTGAAATGAATCCAAATATCTCACAAATAAAATAAAAAGATTAGTGTAAGTCTTTAGGTAAGGCAAACTTCTTACCCATACTTCAAAACCCGAAAATAATTCTTTAAACTCATTAGGAGTAATTTCAACTATGTGGTTATCATTCCTGTGATTGGGAACAACAACTAATAATTTATAGCTTTCTACGCCAAGCACCCTTTAGATTAAAGACTACGGGAATAGGAGGACATATGTTATTTACGAAGAAAAGACTGAATTTTATTAGAAAATATCGGGTTATAATGATCGCTTGGGGTTCTTCGAACATTAAACTCTCTCAAATCTAAGAATGAGTTAAGGGAAGGGAGGGAATAACAAAGGAGGTTTAAGTTTGGCAATAGTGTTTCATATTGGGTTTGTTTCTTTTTCGTCCTTCTGCAGTTTTAATCAATCGGCCTGCTTTTGGGGAGAAAATTGCGGAAAAGAATTTTAATAAAACCAAGTGGAAAGAAATAGGGAAGCATGAAACCAAAATGTGTATGTGAAATCGTCATTATACAGCTCGTAAACGCTCTTTTAACGGAAACGGTACAACGCGAAACCGCATCGAAAATGTATATCGCATTCTGCAAAAAATGTTCATTCTTTTATCCTCGGCTTTTTCTCAAAAGCTATGAAACGAATAATCAACAAGCAGTAGCATCAGATATGAGGTGCGTAAAATAAAAATATCAAATCTGTGAATAAACAGACAACCATAAATTAGAAAAAATAAAATTTACATTAATTTTTATAACAACTATTTATAATGCGTTAGAAATTTAGAAATATACGTAATTATTAAATCTAATATGAAAACTATACATAAGAAACTATTATCGTTCAGCAAAGAGCCATTTCTTTGATCCCATTGGTTTTGGAATATCAACTGTTAAGAAAATATCGAAAATAGATTAATAAAATCTTATTACTTACTTCCCTATACCCTATCTTCTGAAAAAATTTTGCTTCACAAAGAAATTTATAGAATTTTCTATAAATAAAGGTCTTAAATTGCCCGTTATTTTGTATTAAAATAAATTTAAAATAAAGTCTAATAATATAAATTTCATTTGACCCTTCAGACAATAAGGTTTTTCCGCCTTACATATTATGCTTACCAGTTTCTAGTCCCCCATCAGATATAATAAGCTAGCTATTCTTTCTAAAAATGTATACAAAATCCTTCTTCCTACGATCATGCAGGTCCTTTAAATAGAATGTTTGCCATTTTTGTGGAGTACATTAAATGCCAATTCAATAAATGAAAAGTTTGCAATGAATGATTTTTTCGAAAAATATGTGTAACTAAATATGTTTAACATTTTAAAATTTTAGCATTTAGGTTCAATAACTTCGTTAAAAATTTATATTACTGTAAATTAAATCTAAAATATAATATTTTAAGAAGTTTATCGGTAAACATAAATTAAATGCATTCTTATTCCTTTGTCTACTTTGTCATACGCTAACATTTAATCCAGACCGTTGAATATAAGCATTTGAATGTGCACTACCCAAAAACTCTTTATTTCTCATTTTCTAAACGAATTAAATCTACCAAAATTTTTTTTAGTTTTCTCATTTGTTGAATAAATTCACCGGAGAAAAACAAAATGGCACGTTTTACCATTTCATGACATTTTTTAATTGAATTTCTTATTAGGTAGGTACTTTA
Source organism: Dysdera silvatica (assembly GCA_006491805.2). Taxonomy (NCBI): domain Eukaryota; kingdom Metazoa; phylum Arthropoda; class Arachnida; order Araneae; family Dysderidae; genus Dysdera; species Dysdera silvatica. The sequence goes on from QLNU02015003.1 coordinate 98,988,408, forward strand.
GAGATATTAAGTTTGAAAACGACTTAAAAGCTTATTTTAATATCTAAGCGTTAAACGTTATTTTTGCATCAAGGAAAAGACATCATTTTGCGAAATAAAAAAAAAACATTTTACAAGCGGAAACAATTTTGCGAAAATTTAATCCACGGTACATAAGGCTTGGAATGTTGCATTCGCTTTACTTTATTCAATGTGGTTAGGCAGCCGCATCAAGGAGCAGCATCAAGGAGCAGTGAAATTTGATTTCGTTTGAAACGAAAATAACGTCACCACAGATTCTTGAAATATTTCTTGACGTGCGTGAAATTTCATGCAAAGATTTGAAAGGTGACAGTGGGGATCTTCGTCGCTTTACTGTTTTCTACAAGGGTTTGTGGTAGTACTTTATCATTCATATCATTCTGAAGACCGTGGTGGCATTTTATCACATTTCCTCGACCGGCTTACAACAACAGACTTCGGCATTATTTCCAAATTCAGTTTTCCCTGTTTCATGTCGTTACATCTCGAACGGGATGTAAAAAATATATATACTTATTACTTTTTTATGACTGTTATTAATGAATACATTCATATACTATGAAGATATATTGAGAAGTCGCCACTATTCCAAAAAATAGTTTTTCCATAGAAGTGGAAAACAAATACGAATATCCAGTTTCGTATACTTGATATTGAGTAGAGTCTCCATATAACGAACTTCCATTTAACAAAGTTTTCTATTTAATGAAATTTTCGGCGGAACCTTGACTTTGAATGGCACTAACATGTAAATTTGTCTCCATATTACGAAAAACAATTTCTATATAACGAAGTTCTTTTTATAAAGAATTTTATTTATTTATTTATTTATTTATTTATTTATTTATTTTTTGAATTTATCTTTTACAATTTTTCAGCGGGATGGTTAGCTAGAAGGGATAGTTGAGCATTTTAAGCAAAAAGATGGAGGTGAGGTAGCCTCCTGTATTGTGGACATACGGCCCGTTGAGTTTTACTAAATGCAAAATGACAAAAGCCGAAAGACAATAGGAGTGTTGAAGAACATTTAGAGCTTTCTGATTTTTTTGAACGCTAATGAAAATGTTGTGACCGCCGAATATCCTACGGAGCTTAAAATGTTGCAAATTGTTAAAAAATGTAATGAAGAATTTACAGTAAGAGATGATGAAGATAAAAAGACTATTGAAAAACCTTCACAAATTGAAGTGATAAAAGCATTCGAAACAACCAGATGGGGATTATAGTTTGAAGAAAATGTTACAGATGACGTATTTCGATATTTACAAAAGTGTGAGAATTTCTATAAATAAAACGTTTTTTACAAGATACTTGTACAAAGCAAAATTAGTGATTATTTCTCTGTTTCAAATATGTTGTATGAGGATCATACATATGCAAGGTAAGCCTGGTCTTTTCTTTTTGTTATTAATATTTACGTATTTGTATATGAAAAATATTTAAACTTGTTGGAAAAAAAAGTGTCTAATAAAATGAGTTACTGTCTAAATTCACCCTTTTTCATTTTATCGAAATTAAGTTTTACAATATATGTTCATTTCTATTTAACGAATTTTCCTTATAACGAAGTTTTTCAGAGGAACGATGGCACTTCGTTAAACGGACACTCGGCTGTACTTATAAAATAGCGATCCACTGCTTCTGTAGGTCATATTATATATTTATTATTTTAATTATGATTATTATTTTATAGTAACTCGATTGCTAATACAGGCTTCTTTGCAAAACCGTGCAAAATAAATCATCTGAACTGGCCGCTGCTTTATCGATGACGACGAGAAAAATAATCATACATAGAACAGCAAACAGAAAATTAAGATTGGAGACTTCTCTGGCTGCAGAGTAAGAAAACAATAAAGTGAATGGGTCTATGGAAAACGTCTATATAGTAGCATAACAATAAGAAAAACGTAGTTAAAGAAAAGGAGTTAAAAATTGAAATGAAAGCGAAATTTATGGGCAGTTTCCTATATTTTAAATTTCATTGTGAAGAAAATAGCCTATGTGCTAGTGAAACGGCTGTCAATGTATTCAAATTTAAGTGCGATAATTTGCGTTTTTTATATTATTTATATAAAGTATGAAATATCTATTTTAGTTTAGTATTTTACAATAAAGGATTTTTCTAATATTACGTGGCAAGGCACGTGATTTCCCACGCTCGTCTCAGACATCACATTCTATTGAAACGGCTGTCAATATGTTAAAGTTTAAGTGCGATAATTTGTGGGGTTTTTATATTATTTATATAAAGTATGGAATGTCTATTTTAGTTTAATATTTTACAATTAATGATATTATTAATGCCGCGTGTCAAGGCACCTGACTTCCGATGCTCGCCTCAGACGTCACGTGAAAAGGCACGTGACTTCTGCCGCTTATTTATATATATAAAACTCATTATTACTATTACATATTATCAAGGGGGGATCCAGAAATCTTTCAAGGGGGGGCGCGATTTGTATCTGATTCTTACTTTTAGTTAGGTGTCCGGTACTTTTCATTTCATTTTCCATGATTTAATCCCAGCTAAAGGGTTGGTGGGGGAGGAGGGGTCCATCGTATGTGTTTAAAGTAAGAAAATTATTCTGTCTTCACCATTGGAAGTTAGTTTTCGCAATATTATCTTCGTAAAGTAATATGAAAATATTATACAAAGAAATAATTTTCTTCATTTGTGTACGATTAACTACGTATAGATCGGACGCAATTGTGCATAGAATAAATCATATTCAATTATATTTAATTGTAATATGTCTACATAAGTAAACAACAATGCCATGCCATAAGACAAGGGTTTCATTTAAATATTAACTATCCAAACTTCAACCACATCTTTGAAATTAACATTTATAATTAACTGTAAAATAGGTCGTAAATCCCATAGTCTCAAATTGCGACCGGCTCAAAGTATATACATAGTCTTTTCTAGCCAAAATTATAATGAGCACGCTTTAAGTTGTTTAGGAAACACAAGTGGCCGTTATTAAAATTGGCTGTTGGGTTCCGACTCATTTAAGCTTTGATAGCGTCGGCGGCGGAGATAAGGGTGTAATAGCCAGATTAGAAATAATTGCTTACAATCATTCTTAACAGAAATTTCATTTGGCACCTAATCTCTCGTTTATAGTAGATAAGAAGTAATAAACTGTTTTTGTAGTGCTATGCATTTCTTAAACATTAAAGGATTTAACAAACTAAATAAAAATACATAATTAAATTTTCTGTAAGTTTATATTTATGGAACGTAGATGACGCCATAGTCAGAAGCACTGCAAAAAGAAAAAAACCGATGATAGCGATATTGGATGCATTATTTACAAAATACGACTTGCAGGAAAATATCCATTATTATTACTATAACCATAAACGTATAGCTAAATGGAATCTGAGCCCTCCCCCCCATAAATTTCAGTTTTATGTACAGGCTTCCTAGGAAAGTGTGAATGCGGCCAATAACTTTTGAACCAAGACAGATATTGCAAAGAAAGTTAGATATTAGTTAATAAAATGACTATGCACTATCAGACGAGATGAACAGCAGCGCCCCTGGTGGCGAATTGAGGAAGTTAAAAATTTTATTTCGAAAAATAATAAAGATAGAGAAATATTTTCAATTAGAAAGTTGTAGAGCATTATTCAATGAGTAAGAAAAGACATACGGCTCGCATACTGTATGTATACATATTGCCACAGAATGATGTGTTCCGTAAGTTTCAATACGCCGCTTTCAGTTGATACGTTCTGATGTTTTAAAAGTTAAGTTGAAGTTTTTATAAGAGAGAGATCATGGTTTCTTTTCTTTAAGAATTTCAACCCAACCTCTAAAGCTCTAGAAAGCATTAACTGAAAGCTATGCATTGAAACATCCGGAACACCTCACTTTGTGGCAATATGAGTCCATACGGCATGCATGTTACTCATACAACTAACATGCCGTATGAGTACATACGGCATGTTAGTTGTATGTCTTTCCTTACTAACTGAATGATGCTCTACAACCTTCTAACTGAAAGTATTTCGCTATCTTTATTATTTTTTTAGATAAAATTTTTTACTTACTCAATTTACCACCAGGGCGCTGCTGAGTGGATGGTCATTTTACTATACCACCACTTAACTTTCGTTGAAATATCTGATTTGGTTCAAACGTTATTGGCCATATTCACACCTTCCTAGAAACCCTGTATATTATTACATATAATGTCTGATAAAAAAATTGTCAGACCTCCATTTTTTTTTGTGGCAACCCTTCAGAGTGAACCTACGGGGTTAGCGCAGTAATTGACCTAGAACCCTACTGCTCATGTGTGATGTTTTCCGTGACACCTCTGCACTTCAGTCGCTGTCAGGGAGTTGTGATACAAATACGTGTACTGTGCGTTCGTCACATTTGTGTTTGGAGTGAAAATGGGGGAACATGTTGATCAATGCATTTGCATTAAATTTTGCCAGAAACTTGGTGACACGAAATCAGAGACAATTGAAAGGATCAAGAAAGCTTTTGTGATGAGGTCATGAGTGTTACGCAGATAAAATATTAATTGAATCGCTTCAAAAGTGGAACGTCAGTCGAAAACAACGAACATCCTAGTAGGCACTCAACTAGCAGAAATCGCCAAGCAATCAAGAAAGTTCAGCGAATAGTGATAGAAGACAGCATAGTAACAAGTGGAAAGATTCTGTGCGAAGGAGGAATTTCATTTGGTTCCGTACAAGCAATTCTGACTCACAATCTTTGCATGCACAGTGTCGCTGTAAAATTTGTAATAAGGCTCCTTACTAAGTATCAGAAGAAAAAACATCTGCAAGCTGCGCGTGACCACCTGGAATGTGCCAACGCGAATCTTGACTTTACGAAAAAAAAAATCACGGCTGAAGTGAGTTCTCGATCTATAGTTACGAACCTGAAACTGTGACAGAGTCATCTCAATGGACAGCAGGGTCTCCACGACCAATAAGTCATGCCAGCCAATCATGCAGACAGGTCAAAGTCATAATGACCATTTACTTCTATTACCAGGGTATAGTACGTCATGAGTAGGCTCCACACAAGCACAGACGATTAAAAAAGAGTACTTGTCCGTACGTAGCAAGCTACGAGGTGTCCTTAGACACAAGAGACCTCAACTCTGGTGGAGTGTATAAATGGTTAATCCATTATGATAATGCTTCCGCCCATGCATCGCACCTCATCCAGAACTTTCTAGCAAAACGGCATTGCACATCTTCAGTAGCCTATTTATTCCCCAGACATGCCCCCCCCACTACGACTTTTAGCTATTTTCGAGTTTCAAGATGTCATTCAAAGAGAAGTACTTTCAGGATACAGAAAACATCAAAAGAAATGCCACGTCGAATCTCATGAACATCTCATAAAAGGACTTTAAAAAATACTTCCATCAGTGACTGCAGTTCCACTGCTGAGTAAGGTGTGTGAACTACACAGATGGGTTCTAATTTGAAGGAGATTAATGTTTAAACTAAACATGTGACAAAGATTTGTTTTCCTGGCCTAAGGTTTGAAACTTTTTGATTAAACGTAGTATACATCCATAATATGTGTTCGTCCCCTTCCCAGTAAATTTGGGAACTGTACATTTAAGATCCTTACTTTTCGCTGCGGAAACGAAAAAAGGAGAAAATCAAGATCCAAATTCCCACTGCCTCGAAGAATCTTTTATTATAGACAAAATAATGGAACAAATTTTACTTTACCAGTAATGGCCCACGAAAAAATGTCATCTTCTGGCAACAAAATCTCAAAAAAAAACGAATTTGAGAACCTTTTTCGTAAAAGAAGCAATTACGAAATGGGAATAGCGAAATATTTTGAAAAGAACCGAAGAACAAATAAATGCAAGGTGGGAAAGGTTCAACTATAACAAACGATACAGATTTTGATTGTTCAATTCTTTTGTTACGTTTGTTATTGATTTTGCTCCATCTACACGCCCCAGCACAAAACCCCACGACCCAATCAAAATTCCGATATGATAAAACCTGAATCTTTTCAAAAGAAAAAAACGTCAAACAGAAAAACTCTGAACTTTAATGGCAACATCTTTGCAACTGATTTAGTCTCATAAAATAACTTTGCCTCCACTCTCATTTTACTGTTATTTTAGTTTAATGTTTATAAATACCATATTTTCATGTATCTTTAAAAAATATTTCATCTTTATTCTCAGCAATATTACTAATAAAAGGAGAAATATTATTCATTTATTTCAGCTTTTTGATTTTTCGTGGAGGAAATCACAAAAAACTCGTCCCGGTGGCTTTGTGTGTTGACCATTATTTGGCAATTGTGTTATCCCTGCGAAGGGTAATAATATCAGAGAGAGAGCGTTTTTCCAGTCCTCGTTAATGTAGAGGTCAAGGCACTTCGAGTTCACCGGAGGCACCCTAGTTCAACTCTAGGGCGGGGACGGCGTCTCTTTTTCTCCATTTCCTAAAAAGCTCTGGATTGAGCTGGTTTTATGTGGGTGTCAAAAATTATTTTATTACAGATTAATGCTGGAAAATGTATATGCATATTTAGGAAATGGTTGATAGTTTAAAATATGTTTTTAAAGTAAAACATTTTGAACAAGCTAATTAATTTAAAAATTTTGGATGCAGCAATATTATTTATTACCAAATAAAAAATATCGCATATTTTTGCAAAGAGTGAAATCGACAAACATGGTAAAAAGCGAAAATTTAATTGTTTTCGCAGGGAAGAAAGAGTATTTTACTTTCCGAAATTTAAACAGCATCTAAAATGTCATTCTTTGTAAAAGAAATCTATACATAAAATAAATACAGAAAATTATGGTACTTGGAGAAAATCACGCACTTTTTGTTGTGGCTTAAATCTAACTGTAATTTCTAATGGTATATAAAGCGAAGAAATCTCTCAATGACACCAAACCAGATAACTGGAGCTAATTAAAAAAGGTTAATAAGTTTAAAAATACAGAAGATAAAACAATAATCACATGACCATGGATATTTAAGGAATGTCATAATAAACTGCATAAATCGGATAAAGTACGTTTAATATGTAAGAAAATGAATATATGTGTTCACATACGCTGTGACGTTACGTATTGAGTACATCTGCCTAGTAACATGTTGAGCCTCATTCAAACTTCAGAATCTCCTTCGGAATTCGTTTCAGAAAGACATTCGGACACCTCCTTAGTGTAGTTCAAGCTAAAGTCTCTTGTAGAGAAGAAAGAGTGCCACCCTGAGGCGGCACTAAACTGACGACAACTCTGCTCGAACCTGAGCGCCATAACCAGTAGACCACGGGAACATGGCCAATAAAACATTTTTCTTCGTAAATTACATTTATTTTCACACCGGAAGCTATTCAGTGTTAACCCTTTATTCGGTTGTGATATTTCGTAAAATCTTGAATTCATTTAAGCATAGATTTAGCAAGTGTTTGAAAACAAAATAGAGAAACGGATAAACGTACAGAAGGAATATACCTTGCCGATGCTGGTACGACACCAATAATTTCCAGAGATTCAACGGAAGTATAGGCCTATAGCTAATAGCACTTTCTAGTTCATATTGAAGATGTTCAATGGGGTTTCGATCCGAGGACTGAGTGTACCATTGCAATATACAAAGTAAAGTCCATTTTATGTACATAGACTCAATTTGGGCTTCAAGAATTGGAGCTTTACGCTGCTTGAAGTAACTAGTTAACTAAGGATAAACTAA
>QLNU02015003.1:98996247-99009230 GCA_006491805.2 Dysdera silvatica
TTGATGTGACCATAGGAAGCGTGCTCTCTCATATTTTCTCTATAACGATTGTACCAGATATGACTGTCGGCTGTTGTAACCGATTAAAGAGAAGATGCTACTAGCTGTTTCTTGTGATATGTCATTCTTATACGATTATAATCAGCAATTATTTGTGAGTGAGATTGTGCCCTTTCTGTTAGCTGACACAATTCTAGCTATCTCCTCTGAACAAACTTAATAACGAGCGATTGTCTTCCTAAGAATTGCCGATGACGATGTTTTCCGTTAGCTGCACCATTCTTTGTGAATTTTTGAATTTGCGATGAGTGAAAAATTCAGAGCTGATCTTTAGAGTTGCTTTGTCCATCTTACCTTGCTTTTTCAAACATTCTACATATAGAGTTCGTTAGTTCGCTTATTGCTCCCGTTGATTTCACGATTTTAAACTTACCTAATATTAGAACAGTTGTTCTGATGTATTTATATTCAAAATATGTAATCATATGATTTGCAACGTGCTAAGGTAACTCACTTTATGTACAACGCACATGATTACATGTGTAAGTAATAGAGTGGCGGCTTGATGTATATTATACAACAAAAAGATTAGCAACGTAAGGATATACTTTTTCCTGTAAGCTCACATATGGCGATGTGTCTTCATTCATTATGAAAATGGTTGAAACATATTAATGCCTATATACAGGATGTCTCAACCCGAGGGTTACAAACTTCAAGGGGTCATAGTACTCATCAAGGTGAACGATAATTGTCATAGAACCTAAAGTCGCAAACCACCCACAGCGCCAGTTCTAAAACCGTCCAGCATACACTTGATCAGCTGACCTGAGTAGTATCTGGCGCTCTTCACGCACTGTTTGTAAATATTTGTGCATGCTGGACGGTTTTAGAACTGGCGCTGTGGGTGGTTTGCGACCCTAGGTTCTATGACAAATATCGTTCACTATGTGGATTACTATGAACACCTGAAGTTTGTAACCCTGGTGCTGAGACACCTTGTATATAGTTATTATCGTGTTGAATTTGGTACAGTTAATGTAGGTTTGCTTTGAAAACAAAGTGTTCAAATAACGCGAAGTTTATATTATTTATTGCCAGAAAAGTTTCGGATATAAATAAATCTGACTACTTGGCTTGAACAAGTTGGGGTTGTCCGTTATTTTCTTTATGAAAGACTTTCCTGTGCTGGAAATCTCAATGCAACTCTCACGCAAACTGAAACTTTAAAAAATACCTATAAACATAAACAAATATTATATATATATATATATATATATGGCCTGCAAAAGGGTTGCTGGTATCTAACTGGAAGGAGACCCACACGCTGAACGTATGTGACGATGTGTGGAACCGGCCAGGCCAGTAACCTAGTGTCCTACCCCGCCTTCAAGTGGTGCAGGCTGAGCTTTCTATTTATGTGGCAAATTAATATTTGCTACACGGATAGAAAGGCGGAAGGGGAGGGCTAATTCACCAACCCGTTTAGCCAGCGTGGTGAAATTATGGCTAATTCCTCCATTATGTTGACACACCAGAAACCATGGCCCCTAGTCTCCAGGTGCTGGAGTGCTCCTGATCAAGGCAGCGGTCAGTGTGGCATGAAAGCAGGGGGTGCTAAGAATCACTGGAATGGCCCAGGCTGCCGTTTGTTATTGACCTTGGCTACGTTTAATGGACGATCCCTTGCTTCTGAAGCAAAACTTCAGGAATTGGAAGAGGAACTAGACAAGATCAAATGGGACATTGTAGGACTCAGAATAGCAAATTATCTGAGAAGACGAAACAACTCATGAAAAGGCGAAGACTTATGAAGGTGGACAATCAAAATACCAGTTGCAGGATCGAGTATGTAGAACTTTGCAAAACTTTGCGCAAAAACATGAAAGAAGATATAAGAAAATTCAATTGTGAGTTAGTAAGGAAGGCCATTGAAAGCAACAAGAGCCTTAGGGTTGTTAAAGGGAGTTTTTGAGGAAAGTTGTGGAAGTTTTGGAGGAAGTTGTTAAGGGAAGAAACACATCATTGCATTAAAAGGAGAGGATGGCACCGTAACAAGAAATAGGGAAGAAATACTTAGAAGAGTTGAAGAATTCTACAAAAATCTATATGAAAGTAACAGTGGATTAAACGAAGACATTGAAATAGTCGAAGGAACAGCTCCTAAAATCTTAACCCTTTGTATGGTTATTGATAATTATTTAAAACAGGCATGATTATTTAAAAGAAAAATCTATCAAATACCCTGTATTAGCACCCTAAAAACGAATCAAAAGGGTTTTTTTATTTCTTCTTTTTCATACTATTTTAGGTGGGAAATTATTATCCTATTGCCCTTCCTGCACTAAGCAGTTTTTGTGTTGTTTTCTGTGACAATTTTCCACTTTTTAAGGATCTCAGGACCTTTAAACAGCACATTTTCTCCGAAACGTTTAGAAAAATATGATACCCCATATCTTTCTGAATTAAGTTTCAAATTATTTGATTTTCACAACATAGAATGTTTGTATTCTAGAAAATAAACTGCCATCATAAATAATGATCTTTTTTTTAATACTGAATTTTAATTAAATAGATATTAAAATTGAAAATAAAACATTTAACGAAAGACCTTATGCACTGCGCGCAACATATAATCCAAATTAATGGACACAAGAAGATAATTTTCACTCTGTCCTATTGAAAATAATCTGCTTTCAATATTCCCCTAACGCTTTAAAACAATACTAAAATATATATACTTTTTAATTTTTATTTTTCATAAACCACTAATGCAATGCCATATTTTAATGAGATTATAGCTCCCCCTGGTATCAAATTTGTATATTTTAACAATATTTGTGGGGTAATTTCAAGTACAGTAAAAGATAAAGTAGAATATAAAATTTGATATAAATATGTTCATTAGTTAAAAAGTTATCCTGCGCGCAATATCGAAAATATAAATTTTGAGTAAATCGAGATTAAAGTTTAAAAATAAGAATATTTAATTCTGTACTTACATTATTATTTAACAAACTCCCCCGCTGCATAAACATCCTTTTTTACGTACAATAATTCAGCTCGAGATATTATTTTCATTTTTTTCGCTTTACGTGCATCAATAGTTGATGCTGCAGCTCGTTTCTGCGCAGTCGAAATGTGTCTGAAATCAGAACGCGATGCATAGTTTAAGACATTGGTACCTATCTTTAGTTCTAATACAGTCATATCATCTAATCTACCTTTGCAGCCATCACTAAAGAGAATGATGGCTTCATTACATGCTACTTCAGCAACTTTATGTCCTACTGCTGATGACTTCGGACAAGAATTCCGTATTATGCCGTTCAGCGATTCATCCGAGTTTTTGAAGCTCAGCGATTGAAATTTAAAAATGTGGATAATTAATTGTGTGCTTACAATATTATATATCAAACTCCCCTGCTGCATAGACAACAGCCTCTTTTTCACGCAATAGTTCACCTTGAGGTATCGTTATCTTTTTTTTTGCTTTACGTGCATCAATAGTTGATACTTCGATTCGTTTCTGCGCAGTCGAAATGTGTCTGAAATCAGAACGCGATGCATAGTTTACAGCATTGGCACCTATCTTTAGTTCTAATACAGTCATGACATCTAATCTACCTTTGCAGCCATCATTAAAGAGAATGATGACTTCATTACATGCTACTTCAGTAACTTTACGTCTTGTCCATGATGACTTCGGACAAAATTTCCATATCATGGCTTTCAGCGATTCATTCGAGTTTTGAGTTTTTCCTCTGAAGCATCGCTTTAAATTTTCAGGATTGGATAAATCTTTAAAAACTAGTTTGATGGCTTTCATCACAGCCAGTGGAACGTTTTTCTTATGATGGAAATCGTTTGCTGTACCATTGGCAAGAGCCAACTTGTATTTGCATCATGATGTTTCACCAATTGGACAAAATATGTGCAAGTGTTCTTCATCAGAAGAGCCCACATGACCATAAATGGCCCATACTGCTTTCTAATCGCATTCCCGTAATATACTCTTATCTTCTCGATAATCCCATTTGTCCATCGTTCTTTTCCCGATATAGTTTTCCCATCGCTTAGCTTTTTCCCTTTCAATTCCTGCTTTATTTTTCGTAGCCATGAGCCCATTCGCTTTTGAACATGCCCTACGCATTCGATTTTTTGCACCATATAATCTTTGCCATATGGCTGGCTCTTCGAAATCGCTGAAAGGGTTTTGCAGTCACTATCACTGGTGTATTCCTTATAGCGAACACCTTTAGATCTTGATGGCTGAAAGATGCGTAATATTCCAGTCACTTCGATTTTTTCAGCGCACCCTTTATGGTTCTTAACACACTGTTATTGATGCTTAACTTTCCACACTTCATATTTAGGCCAAATTCGCTGATCTTGCCATGCTGTAAATCCTTTTAAAAATGACATCACTTCACGGCCAACAACTTCACCACTTTCGGAACCGATTAATGTATATACACCAATCAGTGAAGTGTAGCCTCTCGTCTTCCAAGTACCATCTCTACTGGCCGCAATTTCATTCGAACCCATTACTTGAATTTCTCCATTCTTTGCACGTTCCATAAATTGATCCGTTACGGAAGACAAAGCATTAACAATTTTGTTAATAATCTTATCATAGGATTTTTGTCCAATGGGTGCAGGCAAGTCCATAATGCCACAAAACGTTTATAGTCCAGAGAGTCCTACACTGACACACCTCATAGCATATACTATCTTTCTGTTTATTTCAGGCACATGTTTCCTCTTACCACGCATGTTCGTGTTTCTAGAAGTGTTGGCCAAGTAATGACACAAATATGACATGTAATTGAAACTTAGGCTGACAACCCATACACATTATCAACACTAATTTTAATATCTCCCTGGCATGTTTTACATGATAAACAGTTTTAGAATTCTTTGAAAATCAGTCCTGAATCCAATATTACGTAACCAGTAAAATTTTTTTCACAAACCTTCTTAGGAGATGTTTCCACAAGCTTGCGTTTCTATGCACTTTTAAGTGTGACAGGGACAGTTTTAGGCCGAGTATGTTGGTTTCCCGAGAAACGATACTTCTTTGGCCTTTTACCTAATTTTCACTTTTATCAATTCCACCCAATTTAAATAAACTTTATAACGAAACAAGAGCTAGATAACGAAACGAAAATAAAATAACAAATGAAATAAAAAGGTAATGTAACGAAAATGTAAACACGCCGCACAGATAAACGGAAAACCACGAGAACGAGATCGATCGATCGCCAAACAACAAACCAACAACAAACACGAAAAAACAACAAACCAAAAGATATGCAACGTTGTTTGCTTCCTTCCTGTTTAAAACTGCTTCGTTCTTATCGGAATACTAAGAAAAACGAGACCAAATGGAAATATAAAAGTGATCTCAGAAGCTTTGCGGTCATTGATGAGGCCTGTCACTTTAAATGGCATTTTACATGTAATATGCCTCCACGGTCTTTAGAACCATATTCGCAATTTTTCGAATATTTAAATGCAGTTTATTTTAAAATAATATTAAGAACTCAATCTTTAAAATACAGTCATGAAAAAAGCTTTTTTTCTGATATCTAAAGGTCCTGAGTCCCCTTAAATGCACTAATATTGACTCTACAATCATCTGCCTTTTCAGTATTATTACTGATTTGCGTCTCTAATAAAGTAAAAATCGCAAAGCAAAATTTTTGTTGACCAGTAGTGTATCCAGGATTGGGGGGGATACACTTGGCTGTATTTATTTTTTGAGGGGTTAAAATCTCTTACCTACTTCTGCTACGTTTGATGTACACAAATGCAACGTGGTCGGGGTATTTAGTCCCCAAAGCCCCCAGTCCGTATTGATGCCTTTATGCAGAACTGTAGTCAGGAATTTTTTTTGGGGGTGGACTAATTTTTTTTGATGTGGTTCAGTAAAAAGTAACAATTTTGTCGTTTACAATCAAAAAGTAAAATTGATGAAGAATAAGAATATATTTACTTTATAAATAGAAAAATAAATATGAATATCGATTTTATTGAATCGGTAATTAATAAACATTAACAGTTTACCAACAATAGCCATGCCAAATGGTATTGAATAAAGAAAATAAAGAAGACAAAATATTGAAACAACAAAACAAAGAAATAATAAATATTTGAAATAAATAAAATAAAAGAAATAATAATAAATATACTTAAATAACAACAAAATAAATAAATACAAATATATATAAATAAATAATGAATATGTTTAAATATATATAAATAACACAACAATATGTTTAAATATATATAAATAAATAATAACATGTTTAAATATATATAAATAAATAATAAATATGTTTAAATAAATAAAATAAAGAAATATCATTTTTAAGAAGAAACTACAAAGAAAATGGACATGGAAACACCCCAATGGAGGAACCAGCGAAATTGACTATATACTGGCAAACAAGAAATCAATTATTGAAGATTGCAGCGTACTGAACAGATTTAATACTGGAAGTGATCATCGAATGGTGAGATGTAAAATGCACTTAAATACTAAACTAGAAAGGCAGAAGCTCATTAGGAAACAAGTAAGTAAGAGGGTGGATTTAAAGAAATTAAAAGAAAATACCGAGGCATTCAAGTTGGAATTAAAAAATCGCTTTTCTGCACTGGAAGGACTTATTGATGAAAGTGATATCTCAGAAGCAAATGAAAACATTGTTAAGACAATAGTTGAAACTGCTGGGGAAATTGGTGGTGTAACCTGTAAAAAGCACAATAGCAAATTATCTGAGAAGACGAAACAGCTCATGAAAAGGCGAAGAGATATGAAGACAAAATTATATTATAATATAGACACATATTCGGAAAATTGCCTCATACCGTGGCTACAATCCAACAATTATTGATCATATTTTTAAAGAACTCACTAAACCTAAACCGGCCTCTTCTCTCTCCAGTGATTCTTCAGCTCCTAGGGACATTGTCTGCATTCCTTATGTTCCGAAAATTTCTACTAGGATCGCTGCTGTCCTGCACAAATTCAACTTTCGCGTTACCTTCACTCCGATCAACAAAATAGGCTTTTCTCATCTTAAGGATAACATCCCGGATTCTGACAGCTGCGGCATATATTCCATTCCGTGCCAGTGTGGCCAAATTTATATCGGTCAAACACGGAGAGCACTGCGCCTCAGACTAAATGAACACGAAGCTTATGTCAGAAAGCAAGAATTCCATAAATCGGCTCTGGCAAAACATTCATGGGAATTCGGACATCAGTTTCTATTCTCCAATGCACGTATTAATAAAAAAGTCAACTCAACACTTGATCTCAGTTTCTTTGAGGCATTTCACATTCTATCAAACATCAATGTTGCAGTTAATGATCAACTCCTTAGTAACTCTATATCATCCACTTGGAAAAACCTTTTGGGTCTCACGGCTGAAGACGTCTCCACAAATACGCTTTACTCCTCCGCCCAATCAAGTTTCCAACCGACGTGATGGCAACACCGACCAACAGCACGGACATAAACAGAAGCCGCCATTCGCTCTGACGACGGTAGCTGGTTAACGCTATCGAAATAGCTATCAGCAGTATTATCGTATTGATAATGTTATCTAACTGCACCACTAAAATTGTGTTGCTTTTATTTCTATTGATTAGTGCAGTGTGTCGCTATTAAACTATTTATTTGTGTTTCAACAAGACTTGCGACTTCGCTTCTGAACGCCACGTGTTAGCAACTTGAAAACGGTGTAAACAAGACTTGCGACTTCGCTTCTGAACACCACGTGTTAGCAACTTTAAAACGGTGAGCGTTTCTTTCATTCATTTAATTTTCCTTCAATATCATGCAGTGCGTTTTTGGTTCATTAAAGCCGGATTTAAATAGATTTTCCAAACCTCGAATTCGAAGGTGTAAACAACTCCAACATCTGCAATTTCTTACCAAATGCCGGGACCATAAGGTCATTCCTAAGTTCATCATATTAACGTGTAAATTACCCCGAAATCTCCATTTAAATAACAGTTGACACAATACCGAAGAGAATTCAGCGAGCATGCAGGTGCATGTTTGAACTAGAGAGATTGAAAAGAAACACTTCTGCGGGAGATAACGGGATCAAGTTGTAGCCAATAAAAGGGCTGAAATGGCGATGGGCTGGGCATATTGCAAGAAGAACTGATCAACGATGGACAACAGAAATTCTGAACTGGATTCCAAGAGACCACCGAAGACCTAGAAAACGTCCTCAAACTAGATGGGTGGATGAAATAAGAAAACAGGTTGGGGTGACATGGAAGCGAATTGCTCAGGATAGACTTGTGTGGAAAGCATTTGGAGAGACCTTCATCCAGCAGTGGATAGATAATGGTTGAATATGATGATGATGATGATACATAAAAGCGTATCGGTGTCACAAAAGAGTAGGAATGAAACAGAAGATATATTAAGTTTCCTTCTCGGCGGGCAGAAAATTTAAATTAAAGTAATTTCACCACCAGAGCTACTGGTGAAATTACTGGTTAAAGTAATTTCACCAGTAGCTCTGTTTTCTAGGAACTGTTGCATAAGGATAGACGAACGAATACGTTATAAAGAAGCATGCTTTCATTTGTGAAAGGATAATGATTTAGCTGAAAGACAATTTACATTTGGACACAATCACTGTCCCTTGAGAAAATGTAACAATTCAGGGGACAAAAAATGACTATCACAAACGTCGCGTGATATGAAGGTGTTAATTATCTACGTTTTGTTTTTATCTCGATACGAGGAAAAGCATTCCTAGCAAAATATTAACTACCTTTCAAAATATTGTGCTCCATGAGACGATGTGCTATTTTTCATTTCTTCTCCAGTTTCATAAATTCGACATATAAGACAAGATACAATGTGGAATAATTTGAAAGAGAACCAGAAGAAATAATCAAAATGGAGAAGGATATCAAAATCTTTACTTCCAGATAAAGGCAAATTATTAGCACCTGTATTCCTTACGTTTCGAAGAAAAATTAGGAAGCGAAATATACTCCTATACGGTTGTTTCTAAATTTCCTGTATATTTAAATTTACCTCTAAACAAACACTGCGCCCACCGATATATCTTAAAAAGCTCAACAATACTATGAAATCGCGTAGATTTACTTTTAGATTCGGATTATTTAGGACATTTTAACTATACTTATATAATTTTCGAGTCAATAGCAGAAATATAGCTGATAAGCTAATTTAATGGACTTCTTCCAAATTAGTTATGATTTTGGTATTTTTGCCCGTTTAACCAAATTGTAGAAATATTGGATCAGTGTAAGGAAGGCTTGTGTGTAGGCGTACTGAGGTGCGTGGTTGTGCACTTAATAGGAAAGGACCTGAAAAATTAACTACGATGGGTTATATATTTGGATTTGCTGAGTTAAAAACCTCTGAAAATATATCTTCGTTAATTGACGGGCTTATTCTTAAATAATACTTTTCTGCTACCCTCGAGATAGCTTCCCTTCCATATGTGTTTTCTTTCCTAGATTTCATACCCGTTCACGTAAATTTGTTTTAATAAATATTATATATTATTAGCTTCGTTTTTGGAGAAACAATCACTGAAAATGAATACCTTTGCACAGCATACATTTTACATTTTTCGGCTTAGTATTTATTCTTTGTGAACATATTTTGCCTTTATCATTGTTTCATCTTTAAGGATTTTTTTTTTACTCGAACTGAGTACAACACCACACCAAACGATATATAATAAAACCACATAAAATTGTACTAGATTGCATAATGGTAACTTTTACGTTAGCAGTGTTGAAAGGTTTTAGAAAATTCGAGAGCCAATTTATCCCTTTGTTAAGAGAAGGCAAAATATGAGAAGATATGGGAATTCCTAAATTTATACTTCCTTTTGTAAGTTACCCACCTTTTGGGGGATATTTTTCAAAGATTTCCCCCATCCCAGGCCTGTTTACATGAGAAAAAAACAGTTTTAGAAAGACCTCTCTACCGAACTACAATTGATGAAGATTTCAAATATGTTTGCTTAAAATCGCTTAAGGTTTTGTTAAAAATTCTGAAACATTGGCTGCTGTTAATTAATCACATGACAATATATCTACCAATTATGTATTTCTCTAGTAAATTCTGAATATTTAAAATAAAAATGTTTTAAATTAAAAGCAATATTAAAAAATGAAGATGCGTTATATGCTTACAACAGAATGGTGAAACCTGTAAAATCAATGAATACGACTATGTGATGACAATGAGAATGAATATGACATGTGGATGACAATGACAATGAATATGGATTTGTGATGACAACAATGAATATGAATTTGTAAGGAGTAATAGTTAATTCTTATATATGTGACCGGGTGTGTTAGTGTTCTTTTGTGTCACATTAAAGTTTATTAATGATTAAAAATCAGAAGGATTTCGGTATTGACACTACGTCACCGTTTGTTTAGATTCTAGAACTGTCTTTCTTTCTGCCGTCTAATAGTATCTGAATAACGTGGTATACATAAGGTACATACCTCAAGGTGCAAGGCTAGTCGTCAGCCAAAGTGAATATCTAGTATTGACGTAACGTAATTTCTAATATCTATAGTCCTAAGACGTATAATACAAGATACGGTAATGTCCAATTAAGAGTGAAATGAAGCATGCGAAACATGCCTATGTTCGATGCCTTTATTCGACAACGTTTACATCTCATTCGAACAATATTCCAAGTCCATAAATATTGCGAACTCGACTAGATTATATTAAACAATGTCAAACAATCAACGTTTATTGGCGTAGTGATACCGACGCCGATGGTATGGCGTGATTAGATGGTGAAACGTTCGAAAGAAAATAAATATTTCTGCCTTCGGTGGGGCCTGAACCCACGACCTTCCACTAGATTACTGACTAGATTACTCAAATCTTTAAAGAATATAACATTTAGAACTTATTAGATAATGTTATCGCAACAATGCGAACTGCAACTAAAAACAACGTTACTCCATCAAACGTCTAAAGTAAGTGCACGAATTTCACATATTCTTGCTTGAACTTCGTATAGGCGCCCACGGTCATGCGCATACTACACGTCATCATAGACGTGTTACAGTATATTATTTTGACCACTTAGAAATGATAGCACAGTATTACAATATTACCTCTATCCTGCCGTCAGATCCACCTGCTACATATATATATTAATTTTTTTGTTAGTTTATTTGTACCTTTATTTGTCAATATTAATCATATGTGATATATGTACTACCTAAAGTAAATAAATAAATAAATAGCATTTTATTTCAAGAAAATTTTATTTTCTGAATTCCTTCTTTCTTTTCGTTTTCTCTCCCTGAAAGAAACAAATGGAAATTAAACAATGATGTAATGTCGATTTACGGGAACTGGTGAAGTCTCAAAATAACGCTTCTTTGCAAATTGAAGAACGCAAATAAGGTGCTCTCATCGCATAACCACAGTTTAAATTTTCTTCAATAATAGATCCTTCCGTTTTTCTTTCACGAAGGAATTAGCGTTAGCTCTCTGTTAAGGCCAAAGGAAAGTTGGCATTCACATTGCAATAGAATATGGAAAATGTAGACCTTTAATTGTTATTTTGTTACGAGTTAAATCTTAGTGGCAACGGCATTAAATTATAGTTCTTTTTAATTATTACTTCATGACATGTTGAAATCTAGGTGGCAACGGCATTGTTGTCAGAGACCAAGAAACCACAAAAAACATTGTGGACGTTCTTTTTTACTAGTTAAGTTTTTTGCTCTCGTCAGTATCTTTCTTTTCTTCGTTGCATGTCTTTGATTAAGGGTTCCTTGCCGCATGTCTTTGATTAAGGGTTCCTTGCCGCATATGTGTATGAACCGACATTTCTTCAATAGTTTATTTTCTAATTAAACTTATCAAAAATGTATACATTCTACGCTTCTCATTTCAACATTCACGACCTCAGCGCGATCATATCAACGATGGTCATCACCGCCAATGAGTCTTAATAGAGACAAATTGCGCAACGGTTCGAACCAACCGACACCGAAGCCAATCACCCTGGACCAACCACTCCCAATAATGGACAATCGCGAGATAAATAGAGGTTTCCCGTCTTCGGAGATGCACGTATTGATGCATACTGTGTGTTCCTTACAGGGGGTAACAACCCTGTATTTATAAACAAATCTCGGTTTGAAAGAAAGGATATAGTAACACACTGAAAAAACAATTCAAATGATATGTTAAATTGAATGCAATTTAACATATTTTTTCTTAGGATTACAACCAAGAAACAAATTAAGGTTTAGTTTGCATAAACTGTATTGTCTCAAAGCGAATTAGCAATCACGTAATTGTGTCTTTTTTTAAATTAAAATATGATATTTTTTTTTTGCAATCATATATTTCAAATGTCATTTATTTGCTTAAGATGTTAAACGAATTTCGCACGCATTCTCATCTTGATATTTTAAACCGAAAGTCTCATTCTTAAATAAAAGTCGATGCTGGTAAATTCATGATTTAACTAATTGAATGATTCGAGAAGTCGACCAAGAAAACCCAAATTTGTAAGAATAATATTTCTGTTTCTTTAAAACCCTTCCAATTCTTTGCAACAATGAGGCAGATTGAGATATGCAAATGTTTACCCTGACATCCTAGAACTAAACGTTCCTCTTTAGTTTGCAACGAATTTAATATGTAAAAGTAATTTGTATTCAAGAGAGTGAAATGTCTTATAACAGCAGTGAATATAAATACAGAGCGAAAATGTTTTACTCCCCTGAGAGGGTTTACTTAAAATGCAATATCCGTTATTTATTCAGTCTTCGTTTACATTGTTAATAACATAGCTTTAAACGTAGCGTTTTAAAATGCCTTGAAAGAAAATGTACTTGTTGAGTAGGTACCACCGCTTGACAAAAATATAATAAAAGCAATCAGACAACTTTGAGTGGTTTGTTAGATTATTGG
>QLNU02015003.1:99009330-99061396 GCA_006491805.2 Dysdera silvatica
TTTCTAGGAACTGTTGCATAAGGATAGACGAACGAATACGTTATAAAGAAGCATGCTTTCATTTGTGAAAGGATAATGATTTAGATGAAAGACAATTTACATTTGGACACAATCACTGTCCCTTGAGAAAATGTAACAATTCAGGGGACAAAAAACGACTATCACAAACGTCGCGTGATATGAAGGTGTTAATTCTCTATGTTTTGTTTTTATCTCGATACGAGGAAAAGCATTCCTAGCGAAATATTAACTACCTTTCAAAATATTGTGCTCCATGAGACGATGTGCTATTTTTCATTTCTTCTCCAGTTCCATAAATTCGACATATAAGACAAGATACAATGTCGAATAATTTGAAAGAGAACCAGAAGAAATAATCAAAATGGAGAAGGATATCAAAATCTTTACTTCCAGATAAAGACAAATTATTAGCACCTGTATTCCTTACGTTTCACAGAAAAATTAGGAAGCGAAATATACTCCTATACGGTTGTTTCTAAATTTCCTGTATATTTAAATTTACCTCTAAACAAACACTACGCCCACCGATATATCTTAAAAAGCTCAACAATACTATGAAATCGCGTAGATTTACTTTTAGATTCGGATTATTTAGAACATTTTAACTATACTTATATAATTTTCGAGTCAATAGCAGAAATATAGCTGATAAGCTAATTTAATGGACTTCTTCCAAATTAGTTATGATTTTGGTATTTTTGCCCGTTTAACCAAATTGTAGAAATATTGGATCAGTGTAAGGAAGGCTTGTGTGTAGGCGTACTAATGTGCGTGGTTGTGCACTTAATAGCGAAGGACCTGAAAAATTAACTACGATGGGTTATATATTTGGATTTGCTGAGTTAAAAACCTCTGAAAATATATCTTCGTTAATTGACGGGCTTATTCTTAAATAATACTTTTCTGCTACCCTCGAGATAGCTTCCCTTCCATATGTGTTTTCTTTCCTAGATTTCATACCCGTTCACGTAAATTTGTTTTAATAAATATTATATATTATTAGCTTCGTTTTTGGAGAAACAATCACTGAAAATGAATACCTTTGCACAGCATACATTTTACATTTTTCGGCTTAGTATTTATTCTTTGTGAACATATTTTGCCTTTATCATTGTTTCATCTTTAAGGATTTTTTTTTTACTCGAACTGAGTACAACACCACACCAAACGATATATAATAAAACCACATAAAATTGTACTAGATTGCATAATGGTAACTTTTACGTTAGCAGTGTTGAAAGGTTTTAGAAAATTCGAGAGCCAATTTATCCCTTTGTTAAGAGAAGGCAAAATATGAGAAGATATGGGAATTCCTAAATTTATACTTCCTTTTGTAAGTTACCCACCTTTTGGGGGATATTTTTCAAAGATTTCCCCCATCCCAGGCCTGTTTACATGAGAAAAAAACAGTTTTAGAAAGACCTCTCTACCGAACTACAATTGATGAAGATTTCAAATATGTTTGCTTAAAATCGCTTAAGGTTTTGTTAAAAATTCTGAAACATTGGCTGCTGTTAATTAATCACATGACAATATATCTACCAATTATGTATTTCTCTAGTAAATTCTGAATATTTAAAATAAAAATGTTTTAAATTAAAAGCAATATTAAAAAATGAAGATGCGTTATATGCTTACAACAGAATGGTGAAACCTGTAAAATCCAATGAATATGATTGGATGACAATGACAATGAATATGAATTTGTAAGGAGTAATAGTTAATTCTTATATATGTGACCGGGTGTGTTAGTGTTCTTTTGTGTCACATTAAAGTTTATTAATGATTAAAAATCAGAAGGATTTCGGTATTGACACTACGTCACCGTTTGTTTAGATTCTAGAACTGTCTTTCTTTCTGCCGTCTAATAGTATCTGAATAACGTGTTACACATAAAGTACATACCTCAAGGTGCAAGGCTAGCCGTCAGCCAAAGTGAATATCTAGTATTGACGTAACGTAATTTCTAATAGCTATAGTCCTAAGACGTATAATACAAGATACGGTAATGTCCAATTAAGAGTGAAATGAAGCATGCGAAACATGCCTATGTTCGATGCCTTTATTCGACAACGTTTACATCTCATTCGAACAATATTCCAAGTCCATAAATATTGCAAACTCGACTAGATTACTATACTCTTTAACGAATGTCACATGATTAGGAACTTACTAGATAACGTTATCGCAACAGTGCGAACTTCAGCTAAAAACAACGTAATTCCATCAAACGTCTAAAGTAAGTGCACGAATTTCACATATTCTTGCTTGAACTTCGTATAGGCGCCCACGGTCATGCGCATACTACACGTCATCATAGACGTGTTACAGTATATTATTTTGACCACTTAGAAATGATAGCACAGTATTACAATATTACCTCTATCCTGCCGTCAGATCCACCTGCTACATATATATATTAATTTTTTTGTTAGTTTATTTGTACCTTTATTTGTCAATATTAATCATATGTGATATATGTACTACCTAAAGTAAATAAATAAATAAATAGCATTTTATTTCAAGAAAATTTTATTTTCTGAATTCCTTCTTTCTTTTCGTTTTCTCTCCCTGAAAGAAACAAATGGAAATTAAACAATGATGTAATGTCGATTTACGGGAACTGGTGAAATCTCAAAATAACGCTTCTTTGTAAATTGAAGAACGCAAACAAGGTGCTCTCATCGCATAACCACAGTTTAAATTTTCTGCAATAATAGATCCTTCCATTTTTCTTTCACGAAGGAATTAGCGTTAGCTCTCTGTTAAGGACAAAGGAAAGTTGGCATTGACATTGCAATAGAATAGGAAAAATGTAGCCTTTTAATTATTACTTTGTTACACGTTAAATCTTAGTTGCAACGGCATTAAATTGTAGTTTTTTTTTAATTATTACTTTGTTACACGGTAAATCGTAGTAGCAACGGCATTAAGTTGTAATTCTTTTTAATTATTACTTCATGACATGTTGAAATCTAGGTGGCAACGGCATTGTTGTCAGAGACCAAGAAACCACAAAAAACATTGTGGACGTTCTTTTTTACTAGTTAAGTTTTTGCCCTCGCCAGTATCTTTCTTTTCTTCGTTGCATGTCTTTGATTAAGGGTTCCTTGCCTCATGTGTGTATGAACCGACATTTCTTCAATAGTTTATTTTCTAATTAAACTTATCAAAAATGTATACATTCTACGCTTCTCATTTCAACATTCACGACCTCAGCGCGATCATATCAACGATGGTCATCACCGCCAATGAGTCTTAATAGTAACAAATTGCGCTTCGGTTTGAACCAACCGACATAGAAGCCAATCACTGTGGACCAACCACTCCCAATAATGGACAATCGCGAGATAAATAGAGGTTTCCCGTCTTCGGAGATGCACGTATTGATGCATACTGTGTGTTCCTTACAGGGGGTAACAACCCTGTATTTATAAACAAATCTCGGTTTGAAAGAAAGGATATAGTAACACACTGAAAAAACAATTCAAATGATATGTTAAATTGAATGCAATTTAACATATTTTTTCTTAGGATTACAACCAAGAAACAAATTAAGTTTTAGTTTTCATAAACTGTATTGTCTCAAAGCGAATTATCAATCACGTAATTGTGTTTTTTTTTAAATTAAAATATTATATTTTTTTTTTGCAATCATATATTTCAAATGTCATTTATTTGCTTAAGATGTTAAACGAATTTTAACACGCGTTCTCATCTTGATATTTTAAACCGAAAGTATCATTCTTAAATAAAAGTCGATGCTGGTAAATTCATGATTTAACTAATTGAATGATTCGAGAAGTCGACCAAGAAAACCCAAATTTGTAAGAATAATATTTCTGTTTCTTTAAAACCCTTCCAATTCTTTGCAACAATGAGGCAGATTGAGATATGCAAATGTTTACCCTGACATCCTAGAACTAAACGTTCCTCTTTAGTTTGCAACGAATTTAATATGTAAAAGTAATTTGTATTCAAGAGAGTGAAATGTCTTATAACAGCAGTGAATATAAATACAGAGCGAAAATGTTTTACTCCCCTGAGAGGGTTTACTTAAAATGCAATATCCGTTATTTATTCAGTCTTCGTTTACATTGTTAATAACATAGCTTTAAACGTAGCGTTTTAAAATGCCTTGAAAGAAAATGTACTTGTTGAGTAGGTAACACCGCTTGACATAAATATAATAAAAGCAATCAGACAACTTTGAGCGGTTTGTAGATTATTAGTACATGAGCCGGCTTTCGGCTGCCCTTTAGCGCAGCCGAAAGCCGGCTCATGTACCAATAATCTAACAAACCGCTCAAAGTTGTCTGATTGCTTTTATTATATTTATGAAAATGTACTTAATAGATTTTCTCTCTATAGCTACTCACGAGCTAAAAAGCTTATATAGGCAAAGTAAAGCTAGGAGTCATAATAATTAAGAGAATAGATTGCAATTAAATACTGGTATCCATAATGTGGAGACTGACGCAAATCCTTTAACCGGACATGGTGATAGCCTTAAAATAGACTGTTGCGAAGTATATAGTCATACATTGCAACGTGTTCGAATTAGCGCTTTCAAGAAAAAATTGTAATGGACGCACTTAGTTGCCAAACTAAATGGCCTTTATTATAATTGATCGTTATTTCACAAACCATTTGGCCAATGATAACATTGGCTGTGTAGATTAAATAATTAATAGCCAGATTATAAATAATTGCTTGATACAATTATTATTGGAAATTCAATTTGGCACAAAGTTCCTTTTTCGCAATATAAACAAGAAGTAATGAAACTACTTTGAGAGAGCTGCACATTTCATAAAAATAAGATCCTTCAATAAACTTAATTAGAGTTCAATATTATATTTCATATTAGATTAAATGCATGCAATTACTATAATATAATAAAGCTTATTTTTATTACGCTGTCATTTCACGTTTCGTAAGAAATTGTAAACTACAAATTAAAGCATCACTTAAATTAGTCTTAGAATATAATACATTACAAAACACGATCAGTACTGTTGTAACAATTTAATAAAGTTTTAAACATTTTTCGATGCCTTTTTGCCACCTTCTTGTTAAGTGCATCTCAGGGTGGGTTGATCTCCAATATCATTAAAATACGTTTGCTAATCAATTGAAACTTATTTGAAATTAAAGTAGGTTTGGATTTTCTGCAGGTAAACACGCTGGCTTATGCAGGGAGATAGTGATGGTGGTTTTAACCTCCATTGTGATGTTTTCTATCTATACATATGAATATATGGAGTTGTTGGTCTACCCCCCCCCCCCTCAATAGCATCTGTACGCCTTCCTCTTGTGACCATTCGGCGTACCCCTAAAAAAATAGGTGAACGTACTTTTGGTAAATATCCAACAGTTTCAATGAACGAAGGTTAATTTACACGTGAAGTTTTGCGGTTGCCTTTCAGTAATATCTGTGTTGAACAATGTGTGTGTGATATCCAGAGTTAAATGAATATTACTATCCTTATCGATAAGGGCATCCATTTAGAGAAATTTTATTTATTGCAGTATAAGGCAAAATTACTGTGATTTTCAACAAATACCTAAACCAAATGTGGATTCTAGTCAATTGATAGAAAATGATATTTCAGCCAAAGAATAATAGACTACATGGCCAGTTTTTATTTATCCTTTTTGAACTGCATTGAAAAGGCGCCAGAATGAATTTTATCAGCTGCAGTTCCTTAATTATATTAATATTTTACGTGGTGGCTTCATTTATGCAGGTTAAATTCGGAACAAATTTTAGTATCATTTAAAGCTATCTCAAATTATCTAGTGATTTGAAAAGTAGATGAGATCATAGCCACGAGCTCTGGAAATCCAAACAATGGACCACAATTTATGAATTTTCATTTCGTATTTACAAAAGGCAATCTGCAGCAAATTTTCTTGACATTCTTATTATTTCCGCTTCGGGGAGAAAAAAGAAGCAAATAAAAGAAGAAGAAATTCCTATTGCCTCAAAGAATCTTGGATTATAAACGAAATGATAGTAAAGACATCTTATTTCGCTTGTAATGGCCCACGGAAAAAGGTCATCTTCTTTCTGGAAAATCGCAAGGAAACGAATTTAAAACTTTTTCTTTGACGACACAATTACGAAGGGAGAATAGCGAAAATTTTTATAAAAAAAATCAAGAAAAAATATAAATTAATAGAAAAGCTTTAACGTATCGAACAGCTCACATACAATTGCCCAATTTTTTTCTTGTGTCCATTATTGATTGTACACCATCTTCAATCAGCAGCATAAATTTATTTCTACTGCTTGGCTCAATTTCCAAATACGTTGAAATCTGTATCTTTAAGAATCTCGAAGCTAGGAACTCAAAATTTTAATGGTCATATTTTTGCAACCCATTTATTTTCTTAAAAGAACATCTATATTTGATATATCATCTAATTTTATTTCTCTGCTATTTTTATCCAATACATACGGAACTTGGGTTTTTTACGCACACTTCTACCAGCATAATATGTTATTTTAATTTTATTCTTTCGGAAATTGTGTTGATGAAGGAAAAGATATATTTATCCGCTTGAAATATCAAGCACAAATAGCAATATGGCTAGTCATAACAAATATCGACTCGTAATTAATGGTCTTAAATAAATATTTAGCAGTAAAATTTTGTAAATGACGTTCTCCCTAAATATATAACTAACAAATGAGAGGAAATAATATATTGAATATTTTTCTTTAAGTTAAAACCAAATACATATAAATTTATAGCAATGGTACTTTGAAATAATGTTACAAATATATTTGAAATAAGTGAATTTTATCCTTGATGCAGTTCGAAGTCTTACGTTATAAAGTAAAATTTTCTGATTGAGTTGATACATTAGTATTGATACGTAAGTTGACATTTAAGCATTGATATATAAATGGACATATAGGTTGGCATACAAGTATTGATATATAAGTTGACATATAAGCATTGGTACATAAGTTGACTCATAAGCTTATATATTCATGAAGAGGAAAGTAGACTGCTCTTGCAGTGTGTGCTCTTGTGTGCTTCAAATATGGACGTTGCACTGATCAATCTTTTTATTAATAATTCGACTTCGTTCATGAAATGTGAAGTAAAAATAAGATTGTTCAAGTGGGTAATATGGTATGTAATTTATTGTAATTTAGAGTGAAAATATGGCAAAATGTAAAACATTTTTCCACTATACGTTTAAAAAATTTATCTAGAAAGCCAAAATAAAAGAAAATTAGCATAGTTTTCTTGTGAACAGATTTATAGGACAAAATTCAGATTAAAATCTGATGTAAGTTCTATTAATAAGAACTGTTTAATACAAGTTTTAATCTAAGTTTAGTCATTATTACAGCCACCTACCCTGTGCGTTAATTAATGTTAATATACATCTAAAATTTGAATAAATTTATTACAACTACAGACGGATTTATTAAAACGCTACATTCTGAAACGAAAACGGTTATATGAATACATTAAAGAATAATTTTAATAATATAGAAATATATATCTGATCTCGTAATCATATATGAGATACAACATTACTCATACTTCTTGTTTGACAAGATTTAAATAATATTTAATAGCACGAAGGCATAATCGTTTATTCATCGTTTTTGTATATTATCATCAAATGATCCGCAAGAGGAATATAAATTTCGGAAAATTTTGTGATTGATTGTCGTCGTGTAGAATTTAGATACGATTTTTACTTTGCAAATTTCACTTCTAAAGTGAAAAATGATCCTTGGAAATCTGTAAATCATTCATCATTTCGAAAATGTGAAATTCAATAGGAAAGGGAAGAATGTTTTATATTCCATCCGAAACTTTTGATCCTCGTGACTAAAACAAACATTATATAACAAAAACATTCCTATTCGAAATAGCATTTAAGTTAGCCCAAACTGACTACCAAGTCTAAAGAATTGTGATCAATTTACTTTTCCTCGAATCATTAAAGGTATCACATTCAATCACAATTATTGATACCACAGACAGACAGACAGACAGGCAGGCAGGCAGACGGATGGATGGATGGACGGCGTAATTTTAAGTGAAAAAAATCAATATGTATATATTTATCTTTACATTTGGTAGTACTGAACAAAAGAAAACAAAAGCCCGTGAATGGAACTGCAAGCATGAGCTAACAGCTGTATAAACCGACATGTAGTGGACATGTAGTCGATAATGCGAGAAGCTTTGACCGATGCAAGCACAAGTACGCAGTGAAAAGAATGGTAGGTAGATGCCAGAAACGTCGATATACGCAACTGGCGAACTTCGAGAGATTGGATTGAAAACTGCAAGGTGGTCAGCGCGTCAGATAGCCCATAACGTAGATCGTTCGGACTGTACTACCACTATACCTTCCAATTGGTCGTGAGCACCTGTCATGTGACGCTATTCAGACGGGTAGGACTGATGACTACGGAGGAACCAGACGCACCACGAGTAGAGACGATCAAATAATGGTGCTTCAGGTATGTATAGAGCTCACGGCGACTCGATCTGATACCGGCACAAGTAAGTGTATCTTATGTGTCCACGAACCATGTATAGACGCCTCAAGGAAACGAACCTCCGATACTATCGTCCCTTACGTGTGCTGTTGTTAACACGAGATCATCGGCGTCTCCGTTTGCAGTGGTACCGTGCCAGAGCAATGTGGAATGCCACAGAGTGTCAATGTGTGGCGTTTAGCGGTGAGTGCCGCTTCGTTTTGGGTACCGATGATCATCGTGTCTACGTTTGGAGGAACCCTGGACAAAGTCACAATTACAATCTCGATATCAATCGACCCATCAACCGCACTATAGGCGTTATGGTGAGGAAAACCATTGCCGATGACAGCCGATCCTCTCTAGTAGAAATACCTGGAACATTTACGGCCCAGCCGTACGTCCATGAGATTCTGTGGATCCATGTGCTTCTATTCATGGCTGGAATCATAGACGCGATATTTCAGCAGCATAATGAGCGGTCACACACACGACTCGGGTGGCCCACGCAAAGGTCCTATCTAGACATTTCCATGGCCTACTCGCTCTCCAGAGCTTTCCCCCTATCGTAACGTGTGGGACCAGTTTAAACCTAGCTACCTCGTTGCCGTAGTCTCTGGGATTTGGAGCATAATATCCAACAGGTGTGGACCTGTCTAACGTAGGACAACAGTAGATGTCTGTTCCACACCATGTCAGACCATATTTCCGGTTGCCGCAGTATAAAGCGGTTTGACAAACTAGTGAGAATGACAGGAATATGCACCACAGCTCCCTCCATAATTGTTCTGCTGGTCTATATTTTTGATCATGTACACCAATTATCTGTATCCTTCCGTCACTAAAATTTTACATTTTTCCTATGCTTTCTTCGTGGTGCGTAACTTCCATTGTCGGTGAATGTATGTACAAAATATAAAAAAGTAAAATGAAATCATTAACAATAACCGAAGACAACATATATAAATAAAAGATAACAATGATAATAAAGCTTAAGTAAACATTTAATAACAGAAATATAGATGTCGGGATGAGGATGAAAATAAAGGCAAATAAAGTCCTGACAAGTTCCCACCATCGCCAAGTAAGCACAGTGAGTGCCAAAAACACCTTTTTATAATTAGAAAGTCCTCGTTCGCCTCAGGCTCACATACTTGTAGCTCCCTAAATTTAGTTTCATAAATTAGACCCTATTTACCTGTTTCCTTTCGTTTAAGCCCATAAAAATATTTCTTTACCAAGCACGCGGGAATAAAGAACGTTATTTTTAAACAAACACGAAAATTCCATTATTGTATATACATTATTCAGCATCAAACAGTAACCAGAATTTAGTGTTAAAAGCGATATTAACGATTTGAAGTAAAAACTAGGCGTGCTTTCAATTATTTAAGCAAATATTAAACTTCGGACAGCTTTGCAAACTAATTAAACTAATTTTATGAAAGCAACAGCGTTCACAATTATTAATAAAAGACTAGGGGAAACTGTATATTTGGTTCTTTTTCGCCAAAGCCGCGCTGCGTCGTCAAAACTAACGCTGTACTTTAGAAATGAAGGGAAGAATTTTTTGTGACCACGCTCCGCTCCTATCATATGCGCAGAGTACGCGCACATTCACTAAGAATCGTCTAGACATAGCGTCACCGTCGCCATTTTGTCATAGAGCGGTATAAGTTGTGGGCGTTTGTTGTGAGCTGCAGCGAAAGGAAATGGCGGCCGTGTAAACTATTTTCGCACCACAAACCTCCGACGACAACACGTAAATAAGTACCTTAAATAAAGTTTTCATTTCAGTTTTATACAGAGGGAAATCAGGTTTGGTGAAAGGAAGTACAAAAAGGAACACGGATGAATGAGGGATATGTTTTAGAAGGAATTGGGGAGGAATGAGAGATAGATATTAGGAGTTGGGGAGAGGAATGAGAAATGGATTTTAAGAGGAGTTGGAGAGGGGGGGGATGAGGTATAAGTTTTAGGAGGAGTTAGAGAGGGGGAGGGAGGAATGAGGGATAGGTTTTAGGAGGAGGTAGAAAGGGGGAGGTGGAAATGTTTCATATACGTAGGTAGGTTTTTTAAAAAAGAATAAGAAATACAAAAAAAAAAGTCCGAAAATATAAAAGTAGGTCCGTTTGCAAACGGTATTCCATCATGGCGACCGAAAATACATGCAAAACGGCCAAGTCATGATGACGTAATCCAAGAAGGAAATGGTTGACACGACTGGCGACAAAACCAAGGATGTAATTTGAAGTTTTGGCCAAAAACTAAATACCTTACCAATACTGACAACTCTATATATTGTGCTCAATCGAATAAAAGAACTTAATATTTTGGATTTTTTTTCTTAAATTTCTAGTTCCGCCTTCAAAACTTATAGAAGTATGCAAGGTTTTCATACATTTCAATTTAAACTTTTGTCGAATATATGTTTCGCTTTATGTTTGCGAAGTTGTAAATTCTCTTTAAGACAATCGAAACACTATTTTGAGAATTCTTAACAAGTAGTCAATTTTGCACCGCTTTATTTTAAAGTTTATGATAACGTTCATACAATTATTTATAATCGTTAAAGTAACGATCTTAAGCAATAAAATAAAGTAAGCGGTTTTAAAAAATATTATATTTGTTTAAATTGTGGCAAAATAATGTGTTATAAATAATGAAGTAGATTAAAAAAAATACCCAGATATTAGGTTATAATTTTAAACTAAATTCTTTATCCTATACTAGATATCAAAATTTTATATTTAGCAAATAGCATAACATAAACAAAATTTTTGTTGAGTCTTTTATTCGTTCAAAAGCAAACTTATATTATATTCATATTACAGTGCGATTATTAAAATAAACAAAACAAACAAATTTCATTCACATGACAATTTCAAAATCCACAATTTCATTACTATTTTGTCAATTTTTTTCGAATTAGACTGTAATTTTATAACTATATAAATAAATAAAGTTCTCTTCAGTATCCTTCAAAATTATTCTTTTTATTGAAAAAGTATTTATGTTTTTTTTTAAAAATTCTAAGGTTTGTTCAAATATTATGTAAGTATCTTTGAAAGTAGGGGTTTGAGATTTGCTTATTTTTCTAAGGGCGGTATGTTTGAACCATTCTTATGTAAGTCACAGAAATATATAAAATTGGAATGTTTTCACAAAGTGACAACCGCCCTGACTGAACTGCCATACTTGGGCTTTTTTGACGCACCACGAATAGAATATGTAAAATGCACATAATTGTAGTTAAATATTTGATTATTATTTAAATCAGTGGTTCACAACCTTATTTTTGCTTTGTGCCCCCTCCTTCTAGGCTTAACGTGGCCCCCCCCCTGACATTTTTCAAATATAATGAATGTATTATTTTTAATAGATATATTTTATTAAACCAATTTCTTATTTATTCCACATAATTTACTTGCAACATAAAAAATATCAATAATAAAAATGCCTCAAAATACTTTATAATGCCACCAAATAACTATTAGCAGCGTATTAAAACTTTTTAAAATTTTTAAATACAATAATTTGTTGTGATTACTCTACATTTTCAACCCTTTCACTGCCAGCCGTGTGAACGGTCAAACAACATCACATCATACGCGGTATGCATGGTAGTAAAGTGGTTAAGTAAGTTTTTAATATTATAACAAACTTACTAATAAGTGCTCAATATTACAATAAAAATGTAAATAAGTATTATAATTTGCATCACACGTTGCATTCTTATTTCAAAAACTTTTTCCAAAAAATTTGAGAACCGAATTCTTACGTAAGCATGTAGAAGGGGGGGGGGCAAGCAATTGCAAATATTTTCATATAAGGGAAAAGGGAAGTGGATCATATTAAAGGCCAGAAATGTGCTTATGTAATACTTGAACAGCCCAAATGGCAGGTTCCAATTAAAGAATTGTGTATTGTATAAATTTGAAGTCAAAAGCTTTTCATAGTCTAGGAATTCCTAAGTAAAATTTTGACAGATAGCATTATAATACAATACAATATTTTATTTTATATCGGCACGATACTACACTGTACACTATCGTGGAATATGTACATCGAGCAATAAGAATTAAGGTTACATTAAACACAATTTGGACATAACAGTCACTAATAATCATCTCTCGATACAGGGAACATTAGAAAATGACTAGAAACTTGTCTAAAACGTCTAATACATATAAAACATTGATGACCTTAAAAATTATGCAAAAGATAGGACAAACATAATCATAGAAGAGACATATAATCAGCCGAGAGAATAAAGTTGCGAATCCGATTCCTAAATAAAGCAAAAGAGGGAAATGAAATAATGTCATCAGGAATTGAGTTCCAAATTTTAGGCCCAGTAAAACTGAAATTGTTACCATCAATGTGAGTACGAAAATATGGCAATCTGAATATCAAAAACAATATTTCTTTTTTCAGAAGAAAAAGAGAAATAAAGAAGATTCACCACTTTGCCTAAGAGCTGTGAAAATGTGCTGTCATTTTCAGTTTGAATAAAATACTTATATAAAGATTTCAAGGGTTGCTGGTTTTAAAGTATGTATCCAAAAATACACATAAGAAGTCTTGAAACGTCTTCCCTTGTTTTATTGAGATTAGGTTCTCTTTGAGAGTGCTACCGGTATCGATTTTTGCATGTACATTTTGTACAAAATCAATGCAATTTCCATTGCGAACATTATTTTATTCTTTTTATTTTTATTTTTTATAATTTCCATATACAAATATACTTTCTCTCCCATTCATTCCATAATCGATGTTCGTATATGTACTTTTAGGGATATATCGCATCAAAGCTGACAAATTTAATAAAGCTACAGAGAAAATTTAATTTAGATTGAATTTCACCAGATCATCTTACGAATAATTTAATTAGACATAGAAAGACGTCAAACTTTCGCCGCTAGATCCCCAAATTTCGTCCTGTTGCTGTTCTTCAGAGTTTTGGCAAAATTAATGGTTTACCGAGAAACAATATATTTTAAGATGTTTCGTAATGACATTAAGAGTTTCGTTTAGAAAACAACGCTTGACATACTTAGAAATATTTCCCCAATGAAAATGACTAATTTTGAATTCTCCTTGTTACTGCTGTATGAAGGAAATAGTTGTATTTTTAAATTGCTTTTTGCTAATCCCCTTAACTTAATAATATATTTTATATAAAAATAGATATACAATCTTATGTATAAATTTGTTCGGAATTCACTACATTTCGCCAAAATAAAGCAGGATGTTTACGACATCGCAACTAGTAATATGTATGCTACTGGGCAAAACGGGAAAGACTAGAAAAAAGATCAATGAAAGGAAAGGAATTGGAAAAAAATAAGTAAATTGCAAGAGAATAAAAATAGAAATTGTGAAGGAAAAAAGGAAATAGAAAAGTTATATTAGGAAAAGTTTTCAAAATATACGAAAAAAATGAAATATATAAAATAAATCACAATAAAGAATTAATAATGTAGTAAAACTATTTATATCGATCCTATTATTTTTATATTAATTATCGAAATTATAATAGAAAAAGAGAAAATGTAGACAAAAACCATGAAGGAATAAAAACTTTCACAGTTTTGAGATCTATTGTTCTCTATGTCAAGCAATAGGTTAAAAAGTGTGAATATCATACAATGATGCTCTTACTTCCGGATTTGTCTTCGCATCCGGGAATCCCTTAAGTTCCGAGTTTAATAATCAATTTATCTAAGGACGGGACGAAATTTTTCGAGTAATCCGAACCACAGCCTCATAGGAATCAAACACGGAAATAGGTGAAAACAGGATTTAATCCAGGGATTTCCGTATAATAAATTGAGTACTACTTTTGGTATATATTTTGTAGCTGGAAAATGTTGTACTATAAAGAAACCCATTTGAATATCAGGAAAAGGCAATAGACTCAATTGTATTTATATATATATATAAAAAGCATGTCGGATTAATATATAAAATTGATTCTTAGTATTACTGCGATCATAAACTTGTATTTGTGAAATTAAAAGTAATAATTTCCTGGGAAGGTAACTATCTCTTCTCGGAACAAAAATCTTGTATATAAAAATAATAATAATGATGATGATAATGATAATAATAATAATAATATATGATGGATTATTGCAATAAAAAATGCTAATCTGGATCTATCACAGAATTTAAATTAAGTAGCGGTACTTTTTGGACTCGTTTTAAATTTTTAATATATTATTTTCCCATTTTCAGCCCCATTTCTTTTCTAAAATATAACACTTGAGAGAAAAATAATCTAGAAGAAAGAAATTTCACTAATGGTTATACTGCTCTAATTCAAAATATTAGAATAACCAAAAAAGGCATTGCATTCTATTATAAAATGCATGATATCTGTAAAAATAAACAATGGGGACGAACGACAAAATTAATCAGTGTTTATAATAAGCTGACGTATTATATATTGTTCACATGTGTCTAAAGAATTGATAGAGATTTTATGAAAAATTATTGAAATTTTTCAAAGAATTAAAATATTCCCAGCGCCGATTCAAAATATTAGAATATCTGTAAAATGATGTGATTAGTCAGCATTGATGATGAAATTTGCATAAATGGGGCCACTGTAGGGCTAGTACGTCTATAAAGGCTTGTTTGAAAGTCAGCTTTAGTTAGTTGGAAGCTAAACATGAGCCGAACGAAAGATATACGACGCAAGTAAGACTGCGATTGTAACTCTGTGCAATGAGGGACTTACTCAAAAGATGATTGCCGAAAAAATGAAATGCTTTCAAGAAACTGTGAGGAAAATTTTAAAAGATTATTCTAGAAATCAAAATTTTAAAAATAATCGTGCAAATAGTGGTCGTAAGCGAATAACCATACTAAGACAGGACAGAATGTTGAAAGGAATTACTAGAAAGGAATGACTAGAAACCGCTTCAGGAGTCTGAGATTTATAAGTAGAAAGTGTCAAAAACAAGGAGTGGGTACCTCAACATCTAGCATAATGCGACGACTCCATAAACCTGATTTCCAATAACGTGTACCGAAGAAACAGCCGCTACTTACGTGCAAGCAAAATAGGACCAGAGTGCGGTGGTGCAAAGACAGATTGCAATAGGGCATTCAAGATTGGAATGATGTACTTTTTAACGATGAATCGATGTTTTGCGTTTCCTGCTGTCATCAGGGTATCCGTGTTTGGCTTTGCAAGCAAGAAACTTTTACTACAGATTGCTTGAAACGCTCAGTGAAGTTTAGTGCCTCTACCATGATTTCGGGGTTTATGCGCACTAAGGGCTTAGGAATGCTGTGTATTTTGACAGGAAGAGTAAATTCCGAAGTATGCAAGCAAGTACTAGAGCATTTTATGATTCCATCATCGGGAGATCTATTTTAGGATACCTTTACCTTCCAACAAGACTCTGCATCTTGCCATAGTTCAAAGGCCATCACTGCTTGGCTTAATAAAAATAAAATCAAAGTATTTCCTTTGGCCGACCAATTCGCCCGATTTAAACTCCATCGAGAATATGTGAGGTTTAATGAAGAAACACCTTCAGGCTTTAGCTCCAAAGGACAAAAATGAACAAAGGAAAGTGTGAAATCGGTTTGGACAACTATCAGTAAAGATGAGTGCAAAAAATTTGTGTATAGTATGCCAAATCAGTCTGCATGACGTTAAGGACAAGGGAGATGACACCAATTATTAACCATTCACAATATTTTTCGTTTAAATGAATTGTGCTACTTTTTTGCATGTTATTCTAATCAGAGTGTTTCGTTAATCGGTGTAACCATTCAAAACGAAAATTTATAGACTTCAATAAATTTGATGAATGCATCGCCGTGTTCAGAAATCGTGAACGTTATTTGAATTATAATTTAATAAAATTACATACAGTACAATAATAATA
The DNA here is from genome assembly GCA_006491805.2 of Dysdera silvatica. Classification (NCBI taxonomy): domain Eukaryota; kingdom Metazoa; phylum Arthropoda; class Arachnida; order Araneae; family Dysderidae; genus Dysdera; species Dysdera silvatica. The sequence goes on from QLNU02015003.1 coordinate 99,025,780, forward strand.
CAGTGTGTTATATTAATGAAATGATGACATTCAGATTATTTTTTTTTATTTAAGAAAAAAGTCCAAAAGAGCCAATTGCCTTGATTTCAGTCGCATTTCTTGATTATTTTTCTATTTTTTCAAGAAATTGAAACGAATTAATTTCTATGTCGGATAATATAATATACCTGCGAAGAACATAACTGGCTTCTTTGAAACTTGAAGGAAGAGGGGTTTAATTCATCCTCTTGTTTTGTAATCCATCGTATCTTCATCTGAATCAACAACCATTTTTACTTTTATTGTCTCATCATAAATTTAACTCACACTTCTTAATTCCATTACTGAAATATCTTGGCAAGGAAACAGAATTCGATTAAACGTCGTTTCAGTAAAAAAAATGGGGTGTTTCAGAAATACGTTAACTCTATGAAGAACTTGTAGGACCACGAAATACGGCCGTTAATCGGAAAGTTTTTTATGTAGAAGTACCTTATTCACAGAATTTACTGTTTTAACATTCACTCCATACTTTTTCATGGGACACCCTGAAGATTTTCACTCAGTTAAGTACTAGAAAGTATGTAACATTATTCCATGTACCTTTTCTCTATCGTCTTTCATTATTACTGAAATCTTATATCATAAATAGTTTTTTTTTTCATGATCAGTACAACTCTAAAGATGAAAATACTCGACATCAAAGATTTAACTTCGCTAATTTTAAATCATCCATCACTGACAGAATGCGCTGTCTTATTATCCCAACATGGTTCATTTTTAAAATTTGGAAGGCAGTTAGATTCTGAAAAAAATTTCTTAACCTTTTTTTTGCAAAGCTTGAAAAGAAGCAATTTCGTAAAAGAAGCAATTTTTTTAAAAGGAACAATCTTGTAGAAGAAATCTCGGTATTCAACGAAAATGTATTATGATACGATATATGTACAAAACAACGTACAGAGGATAAAAGGTTATTTTTATTACATTAGCCTGGCTTTCGGCTGTTCCATTGGACAGCCATCATCATCGGATGCAGAAGGAAAATGATTATCGCTTTAATTATGTATTATGATATAATATAAAAACCCATAATATTATTAAAAAATAACATTAATATAAATGGACATGATTAAAGCAAGAATTTATGTGGACAGTACCATGCCATGTGTAAACAAAAACAAAAATTTGTTTACTCAAATAAAATCCAGTTTTGAAAATTAAATTGTAATCATATTTAAGTGGTTTACAAGGTATAAAAACAACATACGCAATAAATAAAACAGTTTGATGAAGTAATATAAAAATATATAATATGTTTATACAATTAAATATGAAATTTATATGGATAGTGTTTAATTCCACGACATTAGATTTTATATGTCCGATCATATCGGTGATAATCCTTTTTTTTTGTTTTTGTACTTTTGTAAGCATACAAAACGATATGGTAAGAAATCGTAGAATTTTAACAATTTTATTTAACTAAAAATAAAGTGGAAGGTCGTGGGTTCAGTCGTTCCTTATCCTCCGCGATTTTTTCTCGCATTTGAAGGGATGGAACGACAGAATTTTATTTGTTTCTACTAGTACGGTAGGCGGGAGGGAGGGAGGTATGAGCGTAACTAGCTTCGAAGTCTAAGGGGCCGACCTATTTTCTAGAGGGCGGGGCGTCTGAACGGCATATTTCAATGCTTAGAAGAAATTTTCTAAGATGTGTTAACCCCCCCTAGTTGCTCCAGTGGAGGGGGGGAGGCGCCAAAAATCGGTCTGCCCAGGGCGCCTCATAATCTAAATCCGGCACTGATATATGCTAGTTGCTACTCCTTTGAGGTCAATAATGGTCAAACTGATATATGTAATGAATATATGACTACCACACGACTGATCACAAAGAAGTGGCAAGGGTTGAAGTAGGAATTTTCTGCAAGTTATATTCTGTAGCAAATGAAATTTTAATTGGTGGAAATTGGGTAGATTTTATGGCTAAAAAATAGTAATACCGCCATCAATGATGCTCACATTAGCATTGGGCAGAAACATTCATTCTTCGTATAATTCAACGATTTAATTCATCAGTATATAATGTGAAAAATGGTTCAGCGGTCACATTGTTGAATAGCTCTCTAACCATTACAAATTAAGAGTAGTATTCTTGAAAATTGAAAATACAGCGAACGCTCAATTTTGAAGACACCTGCGAACCCCCAAAAAAATGTTCGTAGATGATTAATAATAGTATTCCTATGGGATATTTTCCGGGTCCAAAACAATAGTAAATAAAATGTGAAATTTTAAACGGAAGGTTCGGAAAAACGCTATTCCGTTGCGTTTAAAATTTGATGTCTTTTAAGCAATTGCGATTGAATAATCAAACACTTAAAACATTTCTATATATTTTTCTCAAAAGTTTTCTTTCATTTTTATTAAAAATTAAAAGTCACTAAATCAGATCGTTATAGACGTCATATATAGCTTAAGATAACACAGCCGTAAATGTATGAAGTATGAAGTGGTTTCACTCCATTATAGGAAGTTATTAAAATTGTTCAATAAATGAAAACTCTTCAAGTAAATATAAAGTCTAAACTGTCAAGTGAAGCCAGGGAGTTAAAAGTAGCTCAGAGAAATAGAATCCAACACTTTATTACTAGCATCCATATCCTAACTTTGTAGTAGGATGCGCAAATATTATTTCAGCAGTTATCGCGGATTTCCTGGCGCACCGCAAACTTCCCTCATTTAATGTTCCGTGTGAGAAATTCCATCTTTGCGGTGCGAAAAGCGCCTTTCAACCTCTATTAACCAAACACGCCTCAACCCCAAATGATAAGAATTAAAAGGTAATATTCTCCGAAATTAAACTCAAATGTTAGCTAATAACAGCAATGGTAGCTACCTCTCAATGCGTTTGCGTAATTGACAGAAGCTCTGAATCGATGTCACCCGTTGATTTCGCAAATTGCGTTTTGGATCAACACATTTGTCAATAATTAACGCTGCCACCGTCCAATCTCATAATCCGTTCGAATATCCAATAGGCGATTATTCGTTCATTAAATTATAGGAAAACTAATCGCCCCGCTGCGCATCAACATATTTACTTATTAATTCTATGAATACAACATTCAGACTTCAAATATATAATTTCAGCCATGCGTGACGTCGCTCAAGAAACAATATTACAGCTGTGTTTGAAAATAATTCATTTTTCATACATTTGTTGCCTGTGTCATATTGTATATTAGTAATGGTGACATAAATGATTTCTCTATTTAGTTTTAATACATCTAAATTTAACCCCAGCTGCAAGATTTGCTAATATAATTATATTTTAAATTTTAATCCCGTTCAAATAAAATTAAATACAGGTTCGCAAGGAATTGAACCGTATTTATATATCACCGCATATTTTCTTCTGAAATATGGTTAATGAAATCAAATCAAATCAAAAATAATTTATAGGTGTATAATTACAGTTGGTCATATATAGGATACAGGCCAAAACAATTGTTAGTATGTCTGCAACCAGTGGTAACAAATTAATTTTGATTATTTAGTATTTTTTTTTTAATTTTGATTTAAATTTGTGTTTAGGTTTAATTTCTCCAATTTCAATAGGTAAGTTGTTCCATAATACTATTCCATAGTAGTTTATATTATTTTTTCCAATATTTATTCTTATATTTTGTTGTTCCAATTCCGTCTTATGTCTGGGGTTATAAGTTTTGTTTAATTCGTTTATCTTAACAGATTCATTATGACTATTTTCATTTATTCTTTCGCAAATACGAAATAATATCTTTAAGATATGAATATTAGATTTAGAATTTTGTATTTTTTTATTTCTTTGTTTTCTTTAACTACAGACTTATTTTGTTAAATGTTTTATTTAGCAAGTTATTTAATTTTCTTGAATTAGTTAGTGATAGATTTCCCCATATTATTTTACCGTAATTAATATAGCTAAAATTTTCGAATAATATACATTAACTTTTATGTTTAACGATAATAATTTACTTAGTTTATTTAATATTCCATTTGATATTCTTATTTTTTGTTAATATCTTCAATTTCGTTGTTCCAGTTTAATTGATTATGTATATATATCGTTAAAAATTTAATAATATTTACATTTTCAATAATTTCATTATTAAAGGTTATATGGTTTAGTTGATTTTTATAACCTTATTTTTAGTGTGAAAGATCAGTTATTTAGTTTTATTGGTATTTATTATTAAATTGTTGTCCTTAAACCATTTTTCGATTAATTTTAGTTCTTCAGTAATTTTTATAATTATTGAGTTTGCATTTGTTCGGTTAATTGTCCAAATTGTATCTTTAGCAAATAATAGTAAATTTTTATCTAAATTTTTTAGATGGTTAATTGCTATCAAAAAGAACAAAATTCCAAGTGTTGTTCCTTGTGGAATCCCTAAATTATATATTTTATTGTATATGTTGTCAATTTTCAACAATTTTGGTCTATCAGTAAGGAAATAATTTAATAAATTATACATTGGTCCTCTTACACCATATGTTGTTAATTTTTCTTTTAATGTAGATCTATTTATTAGATCAAAAGCCTTTCTTAAATAAAAGAAAAAACCGAAAGTTATTTCTCTATTTTCAAGATTTTCTTGTATGTTAGTTATATTTCTAAATAATGTATCCTTAGTTGATTTATTTTTTTTGAAATCCATATTCATTTTGATGAATTATTTTATGTTTGTTTAGGAATTGGAATAATACTTTATATATGATATTTTCAAGTACTTTAGAAAATATTGGCACTATATTTCTATAGGACAATAATTTTCTCTTCTGGTTTTATTTCCTTTTTTGAATATAGGGTTTATTGCAGTTGTTTTTACTTTTTGTGAAAATATCCCTGTTTGAAAGATATCATTAAATATATGTATTAATGGAGTTTTTATTACATGTTTATTGAATTTTATTACTTTTGGAGAAAATTCATCAATTTCCGTGTGTCGTTTATGTTGATTTTATTTAATTTTTTCTCTACTTCTTTCTCAGTTATTTCGTATAAATAAATAATTTCTAATACGTTAGGATTTAAATATTTTTTAAATTCATTGTTTAATTTTGTATTTATTTTTAATTTTTTTCCACGTTAGTATAATAGTTATTTAACTCTTCTGCAATGTTTTTTTGTACTATCTATTTCCTTTTTTATTAATTTCGATTATCAGTTTTGTTTCTTTCTCTTCCTTTGTTTTCCATAATAATTTATTTATTACTTTCCATTTTTTTTGTATGATATTTGGTTGATAGTTATTCTAAGTATTTTTGTTTCGTTAATCTCGCTATTTAACTCGTTTCTGTATTTTAAAAATCATTCCTATGTTCGAGTGATCTAGTTTGTATAATTTTTTTATGGAATTTATTTTTTGTTCTTATTTTTTCTAAATTATTATTAAACCATTTCTGGCCTGAATTGCTTATTCCTTCACGTATCTAGTTTTACAAGCTACATTGCAATTCATTTTCTTCTAAACTACTTGACCAAATATTTATTCCAGTAAATCTTATCATATGCTTAATGGGTAAAACACTTGAACGACAATCAATAAGATGTGGATTCATCTTCCACCAGGCCCCGAAAAATCATTATTTTCTTTGCGAATATTTGATAATCGAATACTTAACTAAATTTAATGAAATTTATGTCACATACAACAATTGTGTAAATACCTTTCTAAGAAAATGCTAATAAATGAGGAAGGTTTAGTGTAGTAATAGAATATAGAAGCTAATTCTAATTCAGATGAACCCCGTTTAACCGAACTCCGTTTATTCGGACTACGGTTATTTGAAATGTCCTGATGCACATCTGTTTCTTTCATTATTTTTTTAAAGCTGACACTTGTTCAATATTTGTGGTAAAAATGCCCATATTTACGTTTTAATGTATTCCGATTTTAAGAGAGAAACCAATGCAAGTGTTGTTCAAAAACATAATAATAAAACAAAATGTACAAGGGGAAAAGTTGAGTTCTGTTCGCCTGTTTTTTTCATCCACCATTCCATCTACGACCACACGTACCCTTGCTGTGGTGAACTCAGAATATTTCTAAGGGCGGCCCAGTTGTACAAGGAATTTTAGTAGAGAAACATGGTCAGGGGCCATATCAATTACATTTTTTGTACTCATCTATCACCATGAACTTACTTATAATTCTACAATGCAAGATACTTGAATAATTAAAAATAGTAGTAGATTTTGTTTATACAATTTTACAATGGCCAGCCCTTGTCTCCCACAAAAGATCACTGTTTTAGTAATAGGTTAAAAATAACCCTATTGTGCAAAACTTGCTTTTGCTTGCCCTCTGTCCACTACTTGATCTATAAAAGTATTTTTTTTCTTTCGTGACGTTTTAAAAGCCCATCGGTATTGTGAAATAAATCCTCATGGTAGAAAAAAGTTCTTTGTTGGCTGAACTTCTCCAAGGTCTTCTTCCAATTATTAAACTCTTTTGAAACAAGTTCATCTGTGGCTTGTGTCGATCTTAAACCGACTACATGGGGTGAAAAGAGAACACACAAAATTTTCTATAGGCACTGTCTTCTGCCTTTGGGTAACCGTGGTAGTTATGCAGGGAATTTTTATATCAACGTTAACCAGCAATATTTAGGAATATGAATATTATTATTATGAATATAATTATTCATAAATATTGCTGATGCGTTCTAACGTTGTTATAAAAACCCTCCGCATTTACACGTATCGAATCGTCATTTTTTACCACTGGGTAGTTATGCTTACTCAGTTCAGAAGAGCAGAACTTCCGACTGTGGTGAGATTTTCCTTGACTTTATACAGCACTATTGTGACTGTCGTGAGAAAATTTCAATTTGCATATGGTTCCCAAAGACTTTTTAGCACTGTTATCCTATCTTCATCAGTGAGGTTAGATTTCTTGACATAATTAAAAATATCTGCAGTCAGAATTTCCACTTCAACTGTGTTTGTCATTGTATCATGGTCTACCTTTATCTCCTTGAAGACAGTCCCTAGCCACCGCTGTTGCTTGCCTCAACAGCAATTTCATCAATATCACCAGAGTTCAGGAAAACGTCGTTGGGATCGTCACTATCAATTTTACTACTTTAATAAAATAATTTCAGTGTCTGTTGGCGTAATAATTTTTCGCTTTGTTAGCCCAAGGGGCCACATCGGCTCCCTACGTGAGTGAGACAGTGTGCCCTTTTGGTGTAAACATGAAAATTTCGGAAACAGAAAGCTCTGATTTTTACAGACATATCATACGTGCAATTTCTGACAAGATTCCGCTGTACCATATCCTACGTCACAGATGACACGTAAATCCGCAATCTTGAGCACTTTCTGTAAATTCTTTTTTCCAAACCGAAATGCCCCTTAAGTGGTTAGGTGTTAACATATTTTTAATAGTTGCTACTGAAACAGTTAAACATACTGGCATCAGATTCCGGTGGGGAGAAACGAAATGGTGAATAAATAACTCCACAAAGGGAAAATCGTGACGTTGTAACCACAGCATGTTTTAGGAAAAATTCTTTGCACCATTATTCTGAAATTCGAATTGCCAGATTATCCAAAATAGGCTCGGCACCAGCCATTTCAGATCATCGGGGTTCTACTGTAATAATTTATTATTAAATAGAATAATTTATACCAAATACAATACAATATTGCTTAAATACAATTCTGCTTAAATGCCATATTACTTAAATATGACTGATATTTTATTATATTGTGAGGCAATACCTAAAAGTATAAAATACTAAAAAGTATGGTGAATTATTACATTTTGGCAATCTCCATTTTATACTCAACCTGAAGATTATATGACCTGTCACGAAAAACATCGCATTTTGTTAAACAGTCCCATGAAAATTATACAACTGCTCTCCTAATGTGGCTTTGTGCGTTATCCAGTAGGTCATTTTGTTATCCCTAAAAAGGGTAATTTTTTCGTGAAAATCAAAAAGTAATAGAAATATCGCGTGCATACGTATTCCCATGATTTGTGCATAGAGTAGGTTTCCATACGTTTGAAGCCTAAATTCGTATTTTGTGAAGTCCAAATCCGTTTATTGCCGAAACCAATATGCATGATAGAGCCATTATTTGTGATGCAGATGAAAGAACGATATCCGTTTAGCCAATGGTACGTCCTAAATTTTGTGAATAATTAACATGCATTTTCCTATATACAGGACTAGTATTGCTATAGACATTGCCAGCAAGTCAGAGTTGAAAATTATTATGTTTATGTAAAGAGAGAGAGAATATCCAAAAGTGAATATTATCTTCACCACATTTAAATAAATATTTTGATATGCCGCTGTTTATTTAAGAACTAAACGTCTCTTTTCATTTTACAGGATATTGCAAATTCACGAAACTGAAAATATCTTGTAACATTTCATACATTTAGGCATAAAATCAGAGAAGCAAGTACTGTTAATGTTAAATGAGAATGAAGGAAAGGGATTTGAGAAGTGCAAGACGTATACGCTGTGATTAAAGTCTAGTTCGAAGATTTTATAGAAAAATTTTGTTAGTGAGGTCCACAACAAATTGAGTATGAATATGGAAAGATCAATATTAACTAATCTGACGAATATTGTTGTTCGAAATAGAATAGTTCAGAATTACCAAATAAAAAAAATGTAAACAATTGAAAACAGAAGTCGTTGATGCTTAAAAGTAAGAATTTTTTGAAGAATCATTTGAAACAAAATTTCTGAAATCGAAAACTCAAATAAAATTTCAGATTATATGAAAAAAATAAGAAAGGCTTGCTTTATTCGGTTGAAAATTGGAAACTGGTGATGACCGGGGACAATTTTATTAACTTTTCTGTATTTTTTAAATATTGTAAGGACTTGGGGGGGGGATCGGGAAAGAGCTAAACAAATATTTTCGAAAAAGCATTCATGTATAAATTCTTGAAAAGTCAACTTTAATCCTAAAGTATCTTTAAATTCACTCCCCAAACAAAGCAGGGTTTCAAATAAAAAGAAAATAGAGGAATTTGAAATAAGCGAAAAAGGTAAAATACGAAATTTCTGAGAAACTATTGAATAGCACTTTGGTATAAAAATTGAAAAATAAAACAAACTAAAGAGTTTTATTGAGCGATTGATTTATTGATTGATCGATTGATCGATCATTAAAGGCTTTTCACTTAAACCTAATCATCTATCAGCGTCTTTCAATCTCAAAAATATCGATTTTTTAACAGAAAATATCACCAAAATATCTGTACCCAGATCGAATATATGAACAAATCCTTACTCTATTTTATTTCTTACAAGTACTCTTTCGCGTTTTAACACTTCTATTAAATATTTGACATTATTAAATTAACGAAATAACAGATCACATAAAGGTTTTGTATTTTAAGAAACACAAAATGGTAAAAATTGAGTAAAGATTTAGTTTTTCAATTAACTATAGAGCAACAAATACCATCTTCATTTTTTTTTCCATTTCTTTCTATTTTTGTTCGATCCTTTACTCGATTGTATTAATCGTAAATAGCCGCTTACCGCAAATTTCCATTTCAATAAATGGGAATTAATAATTTAAATGAGGTAACAAATAATAATTGTTCACAAAAATTAGGCTATCCCATCAGTTATGCAGATATCCATCCTCCATGCCTATCATAAATATAATTCTCCTCATAGTGATATAATTAAGTTCGGCGAGAGATGGTTTCGGACTTCTGAAACTATTTATGTATTCTTTATGTGCATAGAACTTTGCTATTTGTTTGTGCTTTAAGGAAGTATGTATCTATCATTTCTATCATAGGTAGATATATTCCATCCTAATTAGATATTATAGAAGAAAATAATGAGATAACATTTCACATATTGAACTTCGAATTACTCTAAATCACAATAAATATGAAATAAAATTTAGGTATATTATCTTTTATGATTAGGATAAATACTTTTCATTTGTGTTCATTTTCTTCGGAAAAACTATTATGCTATGTAATGTGTGACTGAAATTTCATTAAAATTTGTCAAATAGTAAAGAAAAAATGAGCCATTAAGCATGGGAAATTCGCTGAATAATTTACTGTTAAATTAAAAATTATATAAATATGAGCTCTTCAAAATGAAATGATAAAATTGTATCCATTTATAACTAAAATAATGGATAATGATTCTCATTGTGAGGCAAAATGGCCTATACGAGAATTTTTCAGAACGCAACAGGTTATATGACACAGAACCGTCTGCAAATTTCGCATGAATATTAAAAGGTCAAAATCGTTTATTGGAGTGCTTGTTTGTTTGTTTGTTTTGTGGTTTTACGGCTCAAAGACTACAATGGTCATGCTGCGCCGGGACCTACTGTTTTCCGAGGAATCCGAACCTCTTATGGCCTAGGGAACCAAACCCCGGACTACAGTGAGCAGTGTTATTGGAGTGCCTTTGATATCTTTGGATCGAAGACAATACGAGGGATGTTCATTGCATTTTGCGAAAATAAAAATAAAAAAATATTTGATTTGCATGATAACTGCTTAAAACTTCGTATTTACAGATGTGAAAGTAAGCATGGCCTGTCGAATTTTTAATTAAAAAATATTAAATTGATAAGGGGGGGCGATATTATTTTTACGTTCAGGGGGCCAACAACGGAGCAATTCTAGTAATGCAACACAGGTAATACAACGATAAAATAGAGCCATCCATAAATTGAGATTGCAACTCTAATAGCACTATGTGTACAGGTATTGTGTAATGAATAAACTATTAGTTTTCCTACCATTTAATAAATAAACGACTGTATATTAATATATTGACTATTTTAACGATTGACAAGCTTTGAAGATGACAACCCTAATTACTGACAAATGGCTTGTTGTTCCGAAACGGCATTTACGAAATCTACGTGTGACACGGATTCGGAGTTTCTGTGATTGATCTCTAATATTCCAGTTTTAATTTCAGCGAATGTTGTTTTAATGCCCATCGTTTATGATTGATTCCCGTTTAGCTAATAATTAATGAAATGTGCTTCTCCCCTTGCTAGGATGCAGGGGCGGATACAGACTTTCATTTTGAGGGGTTAAGGACAGAATTTGCCATGGTCTTGGAATAACACCCTTCATTTATCATGAAAGTTGGAATTTTTTACAGTGAAAAAATATATTTTGGGGTCATGACCCCTGCAACCTTTCCCTGTGTCCGCCCTTGATAGGATGAGATGTCTCACAGGAGGCTTTGAATAGGGGAAATTTTGCTGCGCACCAAGATACTCGTGGTAACTGTTGAAATATCATTTTGTATTTGACAATTTAAAAACGTTGCGGCGGGTAATGAAGCAGAATTAGATTTCTCAGATTCAAGTTTTTAACTTTTTGGCCTCAAACGACATTTTTGGATATAGACTTCCAAGAAATAGTTTCATTAATAACTTTAATAACTTCCGTAGAAAATTCTTCTCAATCCTTGAAGCTTTTGTTATCTTAAGCTATTTATTATTTAGAATAATTTGATTCAGAAGCTTTTTAATTTCAATAAAGACGGAATGAAACTTTTAATAAAATTACATAGAGTCATTTCTTCCAATAACGAATATCAACAGACTGAGAACCACTGTCGTTAATCGAAATGTTTTATTAAATAAGGAAGAATTTTAATGCTTTACCTGATTTCCTTTCACCATAGCAGGTTTAGTAACTTTAATGGATTTGATAAAGCAATGGTTCGTTTAACAATTATTATTATTTGAATTACATCTTATAATTAAATAATGTTACACATAATGTAATAATGATAGGGTGCATTATAGTAATTAAGTGATGAGATATAAGTTGATTAGAAAGGCGTTATTGAGAAAAGGTTAGGATTGCATCATTTGCTATTGAACATTTACCGGAACAACGTCGAGAAGATACAATTGTTAAACAAAGAGATTCGTTCATTACGAGGACGTTATTGATAGAAATAACTGCATTTTATCGCAGATATATGTTTCAATGCTTTTCATATTTAATGATTCAAGCGAGTTGGTCATGGAAAATTATATTTCAAGTCATTCCATTTACAACAATAATACTGCAAATTAAGTGTGGGTAAAATTTTCACCGGCAAAATAACAGATCAGTTTTACACGTTATAAACCGAAGCAAAGTATCGTTTCGTTAATCAATCGATAAACAACTCTGTTGAGGGCTAATATGGCTATCATTGATCGAGATATTCAGCATTCGCTAGCCGCATACAAAAATTATACTACACGCACACTATATAAAATGTTAGGTCAATTTATCTAGACTACCAATCCTTCACCTGCGGGCCCCGACCTGATACAGGGACGAGAGATGTTATCCTGGCTGATCCATGGGCAGTACTTGTTGTAGAGTCGCTAGTTGAAGATTTGTTACCTGACTTATTATAAATATTACATTTGAGAAAAGAAAATGGGCTAAAACTGAAAATGGTATTGTAGGGTTACCAATTGCAGTTTCTACATTTATAGATTTGGTTATCGTTCTATGATGGATTGCAGAACGATGGAGCGGTGATAGACTCCATAATATCACCGATAGATTATAAGTTATATCAGAAGGGTTTTAGCTCCTGCGACAACTCACGTGGATTGTTACCCTGGAACCTTATCGAAATTGACTCAGGGATACCAAGATACAGATGAACCATGTAGACAGCATGTCTCTGGGTTAAACAAATTATTTACAATCGCATAGCAAAATAAGTTAAATTGTTACGATTAAGAATTGACATTATTATTATAAGACATTATGAATGTACATCATGGGCAGCGTGACCATCTCGCTAAGAGTCCTACCGAAAGAATGTCTTTTATTGGTGTTCGCCTCATCGTCTCTACACTCGCAATGATCTTATTGGCTGTTCACCCTTTTCATACGCAAATGTTCATTGGTTACCCCTTTAACACTAATTGATGATTTGCTGTTCCACTCAAGGGTTCGTGGTGTCACACTCGGAGGGTCGTAATCATCATGTCCAGTAGGGGAGCAGGAAATGCCGGTTAAGGAGTTTGACGAAATAATACTATAAATTTATCCTTGCACCGTACCGTGTTGTACACTAAACTCAATCGTCGCCTGCAGCCAATGTCTTTTCCGTGGCCGGGAACACAGCGAACCGCTGATGAGTCGGTCCATCTGGATTCTGGATGGGAAAAGCGTATGTGCGGGGAAACAAAATGGTGAACATTAAATCATGATTAAACCTTTTGGAAATGTGGGTTCATGTATCAATGATCGTTGATTCGTGAGTTCCTACAGTATATTCAAATTTGAGAAAGCGCCTATTTTAATTTTATTTTTCTACATGGCCAATAATGCATCCTTCACTACAAGAGCGGATCTAAGGGGGAAATGGGCCATTCGCCCCTCATTGAGCCGGGGCTATATTATGGAAAATGAAATTAAAAGTACCGGACACTTGGCCAAAAATAGAAATCTGAAAAAATCGGCCCTCTTGAAAGATTTCTGGATCAACCCTTGCACTGCTATAAGTTTATTTGACGAGAATTTGGACAGTATGAGCTTCCTCAGATGTGAAAATCTTTTGCCATTGCTGCCCGTCCAAAATTTTAATAGTTGTGCTGTACGTTACAACGGTTTTTACAAATCTACATCTTTACCATTTTTCATGAAATAAAGTTTGTTATTTTATTATTAATTGCTTCAACTTCGTTTAAATTTTGAAGTCCTAAGGTTTGATATTTATGTTAGTAAACAATTATTAATAATATTTAAAACTATTTTTTCACAGCGGAAATGTGATTTCCTTAACAAGAAAATATTCTTTTCCAATTTACAAAATTTATAAATTTATAAACGTAATAATTCTGAGAATCAATTGCATATTATGGCACTAAACTATTAAAATAAGATCATTACCTATTCCTACTGTTTCGATATTTTTTGTGGTGCATTATTTTCTTATATTTTCGAAATTTATGGTAAAGCTACCATCAAATTACACAACGAGTCTCATCATTGAAACAAAGAATATTTTCTAAATTACGTCGCGTTAATATAAAAATATCTTTTTGTTTAAATTATTAGGCTCGCCGCGAACCCCTGAAGTAGGTAAGTACCCTGCCCCCCATTTCATCTCTTTGCAAACTCGAAAAAATCCGTGTAAAATATTTCTATTTTAATAAAGGTTCTATAGACTAGGTCTCTAGGATAATTTACCTAGATACAACGAATTACTCTATTGCACGGAAATTCCTTGTTTGAATTCCTTTTTCACCCTAGTTAATGGGTTTGCTTTCCAATAAGGCAGATGTTTGGATTACTTGGTGAACTCTAGGTCTCTTCTCCTGGTAAATCCACCATTGGGGCCATAAGATGCAGGAAGCTTATAGTGCACAAGGATTAGTCATCATATAATAGCATCACATTCTTCTACCAGATGACTTTTACATGTAATCTATAATTATATGCAATTTTTTTATATATATCTGGCAAGAGATGTACTGGTAATTAAACATTCTGTCATTAAAATATGTGATTTTCTTGTACTAGAATGTACGATACCTTTGCTCTAAAATTATATTTTTGCACTGGGATGTACGATATTCTTAAGATAGAATGTGTAATATTTTTGCACTGATATTAATATTATTCTTACACTGAAATGTACAATATTCTTGCACTGGAAAATTTCTGATATTTTTGAACTGGGGAATGCATTATATTCTTAAAATTGAATTCATTACATTCTTACATGGAAATATACTATATCCTTGCATTGAAATGTATGATATTCTTTTGAATGAAGTAACTGCATATAGATGTGAATATATTCACAAGGAAATTTTATTTACTTTTTTTAAAAAATTTAATCAATTTTCAATTATTTTACTATCTCCCACCTTACCATACATCTTTCATTAGAATTGGGCCATCGTTTCCATTCGTTTTGCTATTGATAACTAGAATGTTTTGATCAGTTTACGTACAACTATTTATACATTTTGAGCAGTATTTCTTAAAATTCTACCGCAAGTGTAGAGTATGTCCCAGAAATGAGAGATCACCTTTTGTGTATCGCCGTCTAGGAAACTTAAAAGCTCACTATGTGGAAATTTTAATGCTTTTGGAATACGGTATCTTCTGATACCACAGACATTGTATTTCAACGTTAAAAATTAAGGTAAAAAATATAAATTTTAAAATTTTCTTTTATTTTAAATTTTATCTGCCGTTTGGCAAGCATTGATATTCATTAGTCATTTATCAGCTCATTGTGTACTTCAAAGTCGTGTAAAGACATTTTAAAGTTAGAGTGACTTGTTTACTCGTAAATAATAAATCTTAATTTTTTTTGCAGTTTATGGTGAAATGGCCGGCCAAATACCAGAAGAGGTACATATCCGGCATTGTATGCTTTTTGAGTTTCACAAGGGTAGTAACGCAACGGTTGCTACCAAAAACATTTGCGATGTTTATCCAAACGCATTAGACGTTCATAAAATCCAAAGGTGGTTTTCTAAGTTTAAATCCGGTAATTTCGATTTTTCCGACTCGTACCGATCAGGAAGACCAACAACTTTAGACAATGACATGCTAGGGAGGAAGTGGAAGCAAATCCACGTCAGACAATCGAGGAACTGTCAAACACTCTTAACCAACCTTGGTCGACCATCCAAGAACATTTGCAGCAGATTGGTAAAGTAAGCAGAGCAGGTATTTGGGTCCCAGATAATATGCCCGAAGAAAACAAAGCTAACCGATCCATCACATGCAACTTATTGCTTCAGCGGCACAATACAGAAGCGTTTTTTGATCAATTGATCACTGGAGATGAAAAATGGGTCCTCTATGATAACCCAAAACGCAAAAGGCAGTGGCTCTCTCCAAATGAATCGCCACAAAGTACAGCTAAGCCAGGTTTACACCCCAAAAAGGCGCTTTTGTGTGTTTGGTGGAGTAATCGCGGGTCGTTCACTTTGAAGTGCTGAAACCTGGACAAACTGTGAATGCAGACCTTTACTGTGAACAATTGGATCGAGTAAATCAATCTTTAATTGAAAAGTGCCCAGCAATTGTCAACAGAAAAGTTGTTATTCTGCAACAGGATAATGCAAGGCCACACTGCGCAAGATGAACCCTGGAAAAAATTAATGAATTGGGATGGAAGGTATTGCCTCAAGCATCATACTCTCCCGATATTGCGCCATCGAATTTCCATTTATTCCGATCGCTACAACATTTTCTAAGTGGCAAAAAATTTGAAAATTCAGATGATGTCCAAAATACCATCTCCAGATATTTTGCTACAAAACTAATTGAGTTTTATCGATCTGTCATTGAAAATTTGCACACTAGATGGCAAAAGGTTGTTGATAACGAGGGTGATTACATTATTGATTAAAAATAAAAACTTGGTAAAAATTTATCTGTTTGAATTTAATGTAGAAAAACGACATTACTTTCCGGTCCCCCTAATACTTTTTGAACCGTATTAAAAACGCTGTTTAATCACCTTTCCGGCAAAAACCAAAATTATTGCATTTTATATTTAGTTGGCCGTTATCAAGGAGTTGAATTTAAAAAAAATCATGAATAGAAAAGCAGCCCCACAGTTACCGATTGAAAACTCATATTTTTAGAAATTAGGTGTAATTTGCTTACATAACAATTACTTTTTAATAATTTTTAAAGAATTTTTCATCACAATGCAGCTGTTCAAAATACTTACCAACTACGGCTATGAACATATCTAATTTTTCAATCTGATTGCTTTTTGCATTCATTAAAAATGAATGGAGATTCTAATTTGTATTTATTTACTTTTAGAGTAATTAATTAAGCATTATATTATGTTAAGAACTAAAAATTAATCTGAAGAATAATTTGTTTCATTAGAAATGATGAAATAGGCTTTTTTCTTCATATACGCTTTGCAGAAACTACATTTCCTATGCTGATAGATCTCCTATGCATCATGAAATTAATCCACACGCATATTTATTGAAAAATCCGCTTGTGCATATCAGTGCATGGTAAAAAACTTTTAACAATTTCCGTAAAATAAAAAGGTATTTTTAAATGTATTTGCTTCACTAACCAATTCCGCCAACTATTTCAAGAAGGTCTGAAGACTTTTAAGTGAGAAGATGCTTCAAAATTCAGGGTACTCTGCAAAATTGAACTCGTAATAGCTTTCATACTATTTAACATAAGTTTCTCATTTCAGCATCATAAGAGAGTCAAATTTTAGTTTTAAAGCAAAAAGTATAAAAAAATTATAATGGTGATTTTCAATGCAATTCCTAAGTAGGTACACAAGCTACAGACACCGGGATATCACATATTGCGGGTTGGTAGCACAGAACCGAAAAATTAATTATTTATCATCACATATTACATAACACTACTAGTTAAATGATAGTTTGAATGATTATGCGAAAACTCACCTTCCCATATAAAAGAAGTTCCCATATAAAAAAAGAGTCCGATACGTCTGATTTCGTTTTTCACAATTTTTTTTTAATTTTGTTACATGGACAAGAGGACGGCTATATAACTGTAAAAGAGGGGGGGGGGACGGAAATTCCCAAATCCGCGACTCTTCCCTACATCCTTACGCCCCTTCTGGGATATACTGAATATCCTCTTGCAAATATACTTAGCGGTATATTAAAGAAAATATGATCAAAATATTTTTGAATATGGTCCTTTTCGTGATTTATCAAAATCGATACTAATCATTGGAAAACTTTGAAGTCAAGTTAGGTTCAGTTAATTAAGATTTTTTACGAAAAAGTTTTATTTATGAAATATTTACTTCAGTCACAAAGACCCAAAATTTTGAATGGAAGTAGAATTGGGACCGTTTTAACATATTATGTGGACTCCAGATTTCATCACGCTTTGAAGCCCTTTTCACACTAATTTCAAATTTCCAAATTTTTGCAATAAGAAAGTATAATGGACAATTGGTCGTCGCAATTTGAGGGCCCACTATTTTGTCGTATTTATAAGAGTAATTGTAACTTTTTATGTCATAATGGTAACTGGGCCCTGCTTAAGGGGCCGAGTTACCAACGCTGGAGACGACACTGAATGTAGTATACATATTAGCTTCCCTTTTCCTCCAGGATGTATCGCATTTTTGAAATGATAAATGAGTTGCAGATCTCCAAGAATGATTCTTCGCTTTAAAAGTCCATTTTCAAAATATAAATCATATCTAAATTACTTACAACGACAATCAATCACAAAATTTCCCAACGTTTCTGCCTCCCTGTGGATCAGCTGATGATACACAAAAATGAAGAATAAACGGCTATCCATTCGTCCGATTAAGTACTCTTTTCAACTTAGCACGCAGATGTGAAATATGAATACTGTTGTCTCCTTTTGCGACTAAGATCAAATATATTTTTTACATTATCCTTGATAAATTTACACTACCCTGTTTAGCTCAGAACGAAACGCTTCGGTAACCTATTTTATAACTTCAACTAATGGTAATTAATTCGTAAAAATGTATTAATAATTAACTATTGCGAGCAAGATAAACAAACATGTCTAAAATTTAAATTCAATTAAGATATGCCAATATGTGGTATTATATAACAGTATATTATATTAAGATATGTACAGCTATTCAGCAGTGTAACTTTCATTAGAGTTTTAACTCAACTTTTCCTTGCTTGTACTTTCCACATATAGGAAGCACCTCGGCGATTCTTTTTGTAAGTGACGCTTTATATATTTCCTTAAAATTTTTATATGGTGTTGAAATACCATGGATGCCCTAAATCTAAAGGAAAAGCCATAACTAGTAAAATTTGACACTGGTCGGAATATACGAAATACAAATGAAGAAGGTAAAAGATATTTACCATCTGCAAAAATATTCGCAACGTTTCGAGAACTACTGTTCCCTTCATCAAGCGAAAGTGTCAAGGAAGTGTAGGTGTTCGGTATTTATACCCCAACTTTGGTTTTCCCCAAAGCTATCCCGCACTCGGGTTTTCCCCCCTGTCAAAAGCCATATCAGCTTTCGGTATCTTTAAGAGTTGGAGGAATTTGGTTTTCGGTATCAACCATTTGGCTGACCATACACACATTTTTAAATTTTTGCAAAGTACTGGCTTTTACAACAGTCTTTGATTTTACCATGTTTGGCGCAGTATAGCCTAGATGCTCTTGCGCCATAAAAAATCCAAACAAACAAACCGTTCAACCTTTTCGTATAGAGCAATCAATTTGTCAGATAATGATGTGAAATTTTCAGTTGTTTAGTAAGGCATGATATCAAGGGACTTGCATCACCACAAAGGCAGAGATTAATCACTTCGAACAACATTTGGTTGGAAACCTCTTTTAACGCATAAGAGATCTAGAGAAACAGATTTACATCTTTGTTCCACAATTTTACTGTCATGAAACGTAAAAATTACATATTTCATTTCACAAATTTCCTGCCAGGAAAGCTGCAGTAACATCTAAACATTACGTTTCGCACGTTTCCTTTCATGAAATTTGAAAAAATACGTATGCCTGAGTCCAACCGGCTTGGCAAGCGACGTAGAGACGAGGACTCTTATTATGACTTTAAACTACTTGTGTGATGTCAAATTAACTTTGTGCATGAAGTTTTTCCTTTGAAGTGAGCTCAAGACGTTTTATGATGAGTTTATTTAGAGAATTATTTAGAGGTTAGGTTTGTATGCAATAATTATTTGTCGAAATGACATGAGCAACCCAGAATATGTCCGTAACATGGGTTTATTTGCACTGATGTATAAAAGCGTCGTCGTCCGAAACGGAAAACAAAAACAGTCCGTCGCAAAAATACACGTTCTCTTCGGTAGAGATTTTGATGTAGCTTAACTAAGGGGATATGGGAAATTAGCCCACCGCCTAGAAATATCCACCTTCTATAAGAACGAGAATTACAAATAAATACAGAATGTAAGATATTATTACCCTTCACAGGGATAACACAATTGCCAAATATTGGTCAACACACAAAGCCACCGGGGCGAGATTTTTGTGAGTTTTTCGTAGGGGACTTTTTTTATTACAAATAAATTTGACACCCACGTATTAGTAGCTCAAACTAGAGCTATTTTTGTTTAGGAGAAAAAGAGACGTTGTCCTCATCCCGGATTCGAACCAGGTTCGGGATGAGGACGGCGTCTCTTTTTCTCCTAAAACAAAAATAGCTCTAGTTTGAGCTACTAATACGTGGGTGTCAAATTTATTTGTAATAAATGCACTATGGGGCGCATTGGAGTGGATAGCTTAGTTTTCTTTTAAAAAAAAGTAGACCCTTAAACTCCGAGGCCAGTTATACCAATAGATTTCCATCTTAAAAGTAATTCTTTAATCTTCAGAGCAAGAGATATGGACGTCAAGGCCCCAATGGTGTCCTGCCGCCTTCTCCGAGAATTTCCTACCACTGGACCCTTCATTTCCAACATCTTATGTGGTCTTAGAATTTACCATAGCCAGAGGCGACGAAAGGTTGGCAGCATGGTCTGCAGCCCGGGGACCCGGATGAAGTATAGGGGCCTGCGCTGGCAACGACCTATGTTGTGGGGGCCCATTCACCCTACTATTCAGAAGGCCAGAAAAATTATTCTCTAAATCCAATAATAAGATTTTGTACACTTTTAATGTACATTTTTAATTATTCTTCATCAGCCTGTCTAGATTTTTAAAAATAAATAATAATAATAATAATAATAGCTTATGTTAGTTTCTTTTTTCAGCAGCGATCCTGTAAAATGATTAAGTCATAAGTAAGTGCAAACAAAATGCATTCTTATTTCATACTTTTGTTTATCTGGGGGCTCGATCCCCTTGGCCCCAAAAGAAAAAATATTTATGTTACTGCCCAGGGAAGGCGTCATGGAGGTCCGTCGAAATGAGCTGGGGGAGCCCGCGTGGGCTCACTGCGCCCCTGATCATAGTGTCCAGAAAGTGACAGTCATGCCGACATATTAACACTGACCTGTAGGTCAGTTATGTATTAAGCATGTAGTTGCTAATAAATGATGTTCGTTGTGCAGTGCATAATTATTTTCTCCTGTGCCATTTATATATATATTATATTATACATTATTATATATTATATTATTATATATTTTGTTAATTTCTTAGATTATTTCTTCTTTTGCCTCTTATTGCTCGACGACACATTTATAAAGTTGGTGATGAAATGAATTAAACCACGTCTAAAAAATACGATGTTTAAAAACTGGTTTATATATGTGGAATATTTTAGATCGTCATGGAAGCAATACCAAGAATATATAAATAATATATGAATAGATATATAATATATAAGAAAACGTTTTGAAACACGCTTCCTTCAAATTGTTACATTTCCCTTAGGGACCAATGTTTTATATTCAAATTGCCAAAAAATTATCCTTCTTGTAAATTGGTATTTGTTCCCCAATTAAATGTTATTTATATATAACATTGTCTCTCCAACGTCCATTTCTATTGTATTGATACAACCTCTGTGATACAAAGCTACTACAAAAGATTTTAATTAAAATTTTCCGCCAAGACCAGAAGGGAATTTAACTAGTTCTCTCTAGTTTGCTTTTATGAAACGACAATATGCGTTTTTTTATGTTTAACTATTTCAGTTAAGATAAGATCCCCATTGATATTTCGAAAACATATTGTTTCTTTCTTAGAAAAAACGGACATTGTAAATTTCTAGCGATGCTTTTATTAAACTAACCATAGAACATTACTAACACCTTTTCTTAAATAAATAATATGGTGAGCTCGTTGTCGCGTGTGGGGTGAATGATGCCAAACAGTAGCACATAATTAAATAAACATACGAATAAATGTAGATCTGTTAAAACAATATTCAACCAACAATAAGGTCTGTGTAAACTTCCTCTGAAAATGTGAATGGCCATATACCGTGAAATGTTGCATAAAAGTCGTATATTAAAATGCTCAGTTTAACAGCTAACAGTTTAATTAAGCTAAAGCATCTAAACTACAAAAGGTTTAGCCACTAATTCTTGGTTAGCTTACTTTGTTGGCGCTAAACAGATGGTATCAATATAGTATAATACAAATGGTTTAGCATGTATCAAAAAAAGCATGTAAGTTTATATACCAATTAAATAATATGGGAAGAGTGGCCAGCGTTAACTACCTATGTAATCCATGTTTTTAATTTATAAACTAACCATTAAGGTAAAAACATTTAATAAACGGAGGAATGGCTCACGTTATATGTTATGGCTCGCTGTAGGCTTCTCTTTGTCGCTGCGTTACAGATAAGCTCTGGTGTAAAGCGTGAAGGGGTAATGCTGTTCCTGTCATCTTAGGAAGCACCGATGCCGCTCCTGGCACAGAAGTAGGTGTGTCACTGGTCGTTGTCACAGCAACTAACACTATCGATATGGCACTTGCGTCGCGATGGCGTCGTAGTAGTGCAGGCCGGAGTGTCGTAAGATGCAGTTGCGATAAGGCTCTTGCGTCGAAAGTCGTCGTTAGCGTGAAGTCAGGCGTGTCATAAAGCAAAGGTGCTGTTGATGCTCCGTACGTTGATGCGAAGGCTTAAACGTCTGAATGACGGTTACGGTTTGTGAAACCGCAACGTAGTTGTTATCGTTCTGGGGAGAACTTTGCCTCTCCGAGTTTTCTCCTGAAACCTACAGCCTTCCACTTGGGAAGTCTGACGAAGATTGAAAAGAGAGACTGGGCCAGACTTCCACTTGGGAAGTCTGGCCCAGTCTCTCTTTTCAATCTTCGTCTCCAGGGCAGCTGTCAATCACTTATCCATTCTCCAATCGTAGAGAGAAACCCTTAACTCGACCAATATCTTTCTTTCTTTCTTTCTTTTTGGTTTTACGGCTCAAAGACTACAGTGGTCATGCTGCGCCGGGACCTACTGTTTTCCGAGGAATCCGAACCTCTTAAGGCCTAGGGAACCAAACCCCGGACTACAGTGAGCAGTGCGATCTTTATGAGATCTCTGAGTAAGCGTTCTTTTTGCACTGCTGGGAGTCGAACCCGGATTAGCCGCGCAATAGGAGAACGCGTTACCACACTGCGCCACCGCAGGGCCGACCAATATCTAAGTTTTCAATTAACCACACTCACCTCCTAGGAACTCTGTGATTGGCTTAGGCTACACCCTTTTTTCCCCCGGTTTCATAACGTAAGTTTAAGTACCGCCCGTGCTTTTATTGGGGAAAGCGAAATACAACTACTATAAACTCACGGACGTTTATGTTGCTTTCTTTTGTAAAAATAGCTTTCCATTGCGCCTAAAAGGAAATAAAAACTGTATGGTATTTTTCTTGTCTCCGCTTATACTTTTACAGAAAAATACAAAGAAGTAAAGAGAGAATACCACCGTTTGAGGAAGTAATGTGATAAAATGTACAAGACAACGTAAAGCAGGTAAAATTTTATTTTACCATTTTAATAAAATTTTATTAAAATATTATCATTATTCCTATTCTGCATCTGATGATGACTGTCCATTTTAATAGCCGAAAACCTGGCTCATATTTTTAATGAAAGCATTTTACCCGCTTTAGATTGTATTACGCATTTTATTGTATTAGAAAAATACACGTTTAAATAATAATAAATATACAGTGAATTAAAAAAACGATATGAACAAACAATAATCTAAGTGATGCGAAGCATAACTGTATATTGTGAAATGTTGTTAGGATAAAAATATATATTTCCAGTACTTGATAGCTCAGTTTTCGAAGCAGTTCAACCTTTATACAAATCGGACACTACGCAGATTAAATTAAGAAACAATTTTTATTAACATTTTTTAGGCGTTGTAATAGTAACGCCGATGTTGTGGCATGGTTCGTAGGGAAGAGAATGTATTTTTATGTCTGGTGGGACACGATCCCCTGACCTTCTACTGTTCGGGTAGTACTGCTTGCTCTTACCAACTGAGTTACCAACGACATACACTCAAACATGAAACGTCGCTGAAGAACGTGAAGAACTATACATAAAGATTGCGAAAGGTGCTCTAGAATGCTATGTGAATAAATCTAAAGATTTGCTTTATATGACGCAACTGTCGATTGTGTTAATAATTGGATTCATAAAAATAGAAAGTGAAATTTTAGTTGTATGTATCCAACGAAATTTGGAGTACAATAATCAGTTTGACTGACTATCAAATTGTACACATCCAAAGAATTTTCGAGCAAAGCGAGTCATGACGATCGCAATCCTTCTATTAAATATTAACTACAAAATGCATGTTAAAGCAATAGAAACCAGTTCGGATCCAAGGAGGATAGGGATGGAGCGATCATCCCTCTCCCCCCACCTTTGAGCCGGGATTATATGATGAAAAGTGAAATGAAAGTTACGCTTAAACTAAGAATTGTAAACAAATCGCCCCCCAACACACCCTTGAAAGATTTCTACATCCGCCATTGTTCTGGTTTCTTCCAAATTGAATACACTACTCTAAAAGGAATAAAAATGTACATTTACACATTCGCACATGAATTCCATACCCTTCATGGCAGCTAAACTAAACGTTACCAGCCTATCACCCACAGCAGACAGAAGCCCGGGGTGATGTTCTCAATATAGTTATAAGAACATAGTTAATGTTCTCAACATAGTTATGAGAACATAGTTAATGTTCTCAACATAGTTATAAGAACATAGTTAATGTTCTCAACATAGTTATAAGAACATAGTTAATGTTCTCAACATAGTTATAAGAACATAGTTAATGTTCTCAACATAGTTATGAGAACATAGTTAATGTTCTCAACATAGTTATGAGAACATAGTTAATGTTCTCAACATAGTTATGAGAACATAGTTAATGTTCTCAACATAGTTATAAGAACATAGTTAATGTTCTCAACATAGTTATAAGAACATAGTTAATGTTCTCAACATAGTTATAAGAACATAGTTAATGTTCTCAACATAGTTATGAGAACATAGTTAATGTTCTCAACATAGTTATGAGAACATAGTTAATGTTCTCAACATAGTTATAAGAACATAGTTAATGTTCTCAACATAGTTATAAGAACATAGTTAATGTTCTCAACATAGTTATAAGAACATAGTTAATGTTCTCAACATAGTTAAGGCGAACACCAAGCGATATGTTGCGTTCGGCCGCTGATACGGCGGTGATAAGCTTTCAATATGTAGCTGACCGACAAGGCATGCACGTAGATCACCGAGTAAATAATTTTTTTTTTTTTTTGTACTTCCGTCTTCGTTTTACTTCACTATAGCGCCACCTGTTGGTGAAATTTTGAACTATGTTTTTCCGAAGTAAACCTCGACCCCATGATCTACATAACACATATTTGAAGTTTCATCCTGATCCGTTCAGCAGAATCGGAGCTGCCGGCCTCTGAGTACCGTCAGTTTGATTTTAACTACCCTGTACATGAACGCCAACAGAAAATGCTTGTTATGCAATTATATATAGAAATCGCCATTCCCGCATGTTTAGTCTAGCAACTACAGTCTGTTGAAATCATCAGTGAGAATCTCTGATCTCATAAAGCCTGTTTTATTCGTGTCAAGAGGAGGGAATTTTCAAAGGACCACATTAATTATTAGTTCATTTTAAACGGTATTTCGTTTTAACCATGTTCGTATTAAAGAAAAAAATGACATGGGGATCCTACATAATTTGACGGGACTTCTGAAAATGGTTCATCTTAAAAGACATTCGTCTTGAGCTTGTTCGTTTTAACGAGGTTCGTCTGTAATACATTGTTCTTCTTAAATTTTAAGTTAATTTAAAGTCAAATATTTTTATATTCATATTATGTGCACATACGTTACATATGCAGAATTTATCCCCAAACTTTTGAAATATTAAATTCCAGAATTAATTTAAAGATGGTCCGATATAGCAAGAATTTTGGTTGTTCTAAAGCTTCTTTTTATAAACGGGTCCCGATGTGTATGTAAAAATACAGTTTATATTAAAACATGGTGCGAAGGAAAACAAAGAGAGTATTGATGGGATAAATAATAGAGTGAGAAATATCTAAGCGGATGCTTGATTTTTTTTTTTTTTTATATAATAATAATGTTGATTGCCGGTGGTCATAATATTTAAGTACGTTGAAGGTCCCAAATCTGTTGTATCTTGTTTGTTTGTTTGTTTGGCTTTTTTATGGCGCAAGAGCATCTGGGCTATACTGCGCCAAACATGGTAAAAATCTAACGATATTTTCTTGAGACCTTCCATAGTGCGGTCATGGGTTTTTTTCCTTTTGCTGTGCTGTATACTGACTGTTTATACGACTGTACCAGGAAAGAATAAAATTAGTGTATTATTATTATATTCGTCTGCTACATACATTGAATATACTTTCCCTGATTAATGTAATTAAAATTAGCGATATTTCTTAAATGTTTATACATATTTGATTATTTTTTCTAATCTGTTTTCTAGTTTTTTAATCATATCAATTAGTTCCATTAATAATTTTAAATTATTTATTTTAATGCAATTATAATTTCTTTGATTTATGTACCATAAGAAAACAATATGAATTTCATATAGACCTAAATGTATACGATATTATTTTTTGGAAAGTGAGAACTTGCACTGATTTTTGTCATAAAGGTCACTGAACTTTTGGTTTCTGTTTAAAATTTAGAAACCAACAAGCACAGACATTGATATTAAATTACTCGTAAAGAAAAGAATGATTTTCTGGCGCCTGGTGGGACCCGAACCCACGACCTCTTAATTGCCGGTCAGGTGCTGTACCAACTAAGCAACGGTATCAGTTATTTTCTTCCATTACGAGCATACATGTGGCTTTTTATGGACAGGTATAGTGGAGTATAATAAATAAGTATAGCAAACTGTAATCAAGACATCGTTTGTTCGGGTCCCACCAGGCGCCGGAAAATCATTCTTTTCTTTACGAGTAATTGAACACTCATTGTTACCACCTCATCGGCTAAAATGAAGAACTGTTGATTTAATACGCGCAAACATATTTTTTCCGTGGTTTTTTTACCATATATATTAACTTTGTTAACTTCAGAAATTTACAATTCCCATCGGTGGCCTACAAAATTATATCGACGCAGTCAAATGAGATTTTTTTTACTTAATGTGTTTGCTAAAACTACGTTTATTCAAAAATACGCTTGTTTTAAACTACCTAGTTTTTACTTTTTTTAAGTAGTATACATAATTTCACAACATATTGAGAAATTTATCCTCATAATTTAAATACAAGTGTTTCATATTTTAACTTCCGAAACGAAGGTTCTTTTTAAAAGCATTAGATCATAAATAGCATGAGAAGCGTTATAACTTTTTCCCTTCATTAATTAATTTAATTAATTATTCATTAATTCATTTAAGGATTTTCGAATATTTCATTTTTACCATGAGAGATAGAAATTAAACATTAAAAGAATTTCTGATCTGACTTCACATCACCTGCGATTATATCAACACTTGTTTCTTCTTATTTAAAAATATCGTACAGAAAACAAGTGTCCTCTGAAAATTTTTCACAGGGAAACTCACCTCATCCTTCTGTCGCGTAGTTTTTGAAATGGGTTCTTAATCACTCAGTGCAAAAATATTAACTAATTTCTTCATATCATCCCTTTATATTTTATCAAATATTTGTATCCTGCAGCTATATTAAATAATTTTATATCTGCTGCATATACATTCTATGAATGAAATCCAAATGTATAAAGGACAACAATTTGTTTATAGAGCCAAATTTTCTTTTATATTTTTAATTTTAGTTTTTTTCTCCAGATTTTAATATTTGCTTTTTATTGATAATATATTTTGTAAAATGCGCTGCCTGAAAATGATTTATATTTTGAGGATCATTGAATCTTCTGTTATAAATTATATTTTAAGGGAAGCCTGGGGCTTGTCAAATAGTTATTATTTACTTTTTCCCCAGGCTTCCCGTGGGCGCTTTGCCCCTACAAAGAAATCATAAATAATAAATAAATAAATAAAAATTTAATCATAGAGCACTGTATAAGGTACGGAAATTCACCTTTGGTTGAGAAAAAACAGCAATATAAACATCCAATGTAACTTCAACAAATGAAATCTGTTAAAAAATTGTGTAAATAGTAAAATCAATACATTTAATGACGACAAATTTGAAGCGCCATTTAAAGGCACAAATATTAAATTTTTATGTTTTTTGTGTTTATTTTAAATAATATTGTCCACTCATTATTTATTTGTTATGTATACATCCTCTAGAAACGTTTCCACTATTCTGCTTGAAAATATTTAAATAATGCTAGACAACTAAAAAGGGTAGAAGATTTCATCACAAATGGTATTGTATGCAAATAAATCTCATTTCTCCCTTTTTCAGTAATAGTGCTCAAAGAATAAAAACGAAACAAAAATTTCAGCTTCTCTAAAACGATGTATGTAAAATGAAATCTTTAACAGTTGAATGAAAATACCAGTAAAATGAATCAGAGAGGAAATAAAATGCAGATACATTTTTTAAGGAAATAAAACCGTTGCAAAGATATTGTTATTAAAATTTCCATTCCCTATCTCCAAATTTCTGAAAGATTCAGGTTTTAACATATTAGAAACTAAACTGAGCCCTAGGATTTTATGCTGACGCTTAGATTGTAGCGGAATCGATAACAAAAAAAAAAAAGAATTGGGCAATCGCAGGTGAGTCGTTTGTTGCACTCGAACCTTTCCAACTTCATTTTTTCTTTGGTTTCTTTTCAAAATCATTCGCTATTCTCTTTTCGTAATTACTTCGTCGAAGAAAAATTCTCAAATTCGTTTCCTCGCCATTTTCCAGCGTTAGAATGATCTTTTCCGTGAGCCATTACTGGCAAAGTAAAATTTGTTCCATCATTTCGTCTATAATCAAAGGTTCTTCGAGGCAGCGAGGATTTTCTCCACTATTTCCTCCTTTTCTTGTCCCTCCAGCGAAAGCTAATGGGAATGATAAAGAAATGTTTTTCTGCGCTTCGGTTTATGTAGATATGGCATCAAGATTTGGTGTTTGTCTTTAAAGTATCTGACACGGCTTCTGGCTATGATTTCTCCTACTTCACATTTTATTGACTAGTAGCGATTAATATTCAATAATATTAAAACTTACATCGAACTCACTCTACATAATTTGTGACTTGAAATAAAATTTCGATACTATGAACAGTAATAATGTTCATAGTAAAAATTCGATACTATGAACAGTGAATAATGTGTTTAGTATTTTCTGCAATTATAGTATATTGACGGAATTTTAATTACTAATTTAATATAATAATCACACACCGCTAATTATCATGACAGGCTATTAAACTAAATTAATTTCGGTCAGTGGTTTAGTTCTAAAAAAGTAGTCTATCGCTCTTTTAAATCCGGGGTGGATCCGTGGGGTGACTCAGCAACCCCCCTCCTAACCAGTCAATAGACCATTAATCCTATAAGGGCAGAAATTGTCATTATATATATGGGTTGTTGATCTGGCATTCCAGGACCCCCACAAATGTCCCTCTGGATCCGTCTCTGTCCGCAGTATAGAGTTTCGGGGGATATAAGCTTAAAATAATAATAATAATGTGATATAAAAGCATGTGCCGAATCCAAACTAACCGTGAATGCACCTCTGAAGTGAGCTAATAAAATAAAGAAAACAATTGAAAAAAATAGCCAAAAGTCCACCTTTTCGCCCTTGTCGCCATTATTGTGCCGAACAACGCATTGCGGATTTTTCTACTTTCGGAACGCAGTTTATGACACGTGTTCCAAGCTGTAATTTCGTTTAAATTCCAAAGATTCTCAGTTTCTTATTCTAAATTTAAGGGTCATTGCTCTAATTTTTTGTTTCTTAACAGAATTGTAAAATCCACATGTTTTTTATTTAAAACTTTAGCAGAATTTTGTTTGTAAAATATATGATTTCCTAAAAGTTTACCCTAGCGCCACAAAGCTGGGCTAGGCCTCGACTGCGTAACTGACTTCAACACAAGAGAGATCACGTTATTTCTTGTAGATTTATCAATATATATCCACGCATGAGATGCATATAAAACTAACAAATTAGCAATGATGGCAATGATATTCCTTTTTGCTTAATTTACTTTACTTTTCGTGGTAAACTGCGACAATTTACCCAGGTGAGAAACATATGATATTCAACTACATGCAAAATCATGTCGACACATTTTATATACGTTACATGGAAGGTTAACACTTATATATATATATATCATCATATTCAACCATTATCTATCCACTGCTGGATGAAGGTCTCTCCAAATGCTTTCCACACAAGTCTATCCTGAGCAATTCGCTTCCATGTCACCCCAACCTGTTTTCTTATTTCATCCACCCATCTAGTTTGAGAACATTTTCTAGGTCTTCGATGGTCTCTTAGAATCCAGTTCAGAGTTTCTGTTGTCCATCGTTGATTAGTTCTTTTTGTAATATGCCCAGCCCATCGCTATTTCAGCCCTTTTACTTTAACAATGATATCCTATACTCTAGTTTGCTTTCTCACCCAAGTATTCCTTTTTCGATCTCTCCTAGTTATTCCAAGCATGCACCACTCCATGCTCCTTTGTGTTGTCTGTAACTTTTGTATTGCTCCAACTGTTAGACTCCATGTCTCTGATCTATTCTCTGATTCCAAATGCACTTCAACCAAGTTTAATACGTCTGTTGAGTTCTTTCATAATGTTGTCATCCATTGAAATCAGCTGGTCATGGTAAATATATGAATCAGCAATTTCTGGCTCAATGTTGTCAACCTGTATTTTTGTTTCCTCTACGAAATTATTGAACATGATCTTAGTTTTTTGTAGGTTCATTTTGAGTTCAACTTCTTTACTTCTAGTTGATAGCTACTGTACAATGACTTGGAGTTCTGATGGGTTCGTTGAAAAAATAACTATGTCATCAGCAAACCGCAGATGAATTTAACATTCACCATTTATTTTTATTCCCTTGTTATTCCAATTTATCTGGTAAAAAATCATCTGTAAAGCTAAAGTATATATATAGTTTTTCTTGTCTTTGACATCATATTATGGTAGGAAAAATATCATTGAGAATGGTATTCTCATTTGTAACAATGAAATAGGAATTTGCTTCGAATATTACCGATTCACTGTTAGGCTTATGCATACCAACAAGCTACAAATCGAATATTTGCTCTGTTAAATGTTTTAGAATTGAATTTTTGTTATGATATATTTGCTGGAAAGTTAGATTTTGCGTTCAGCGTCGTATTTTGATCGTGTTTAGAATTTACGTTGGACTAAGATTGTGCTTCTTGATGTTGGAACATTTAAAATTGTATCTAGTATTTTGGAATGGCCATGTCATTTTCTGGGTTTAAAGTAAAACTGGACGGAATCTATACTTAGCTAAGGCAAATAGCAAAAAATTAATTGCTCTTTCTCTGTACTGCAATAAACTAGATTACTCGAGGTGGGTAACAATATAATTTGCTAAAAAAAAATAACGTTCATGCTCTCTTAAACGCTGAATGTAAATCCTTACTTTAGCATTTACTTATTATTTTTGATAGTAGAATCCTTATTATCCGAACCTTTCCTTAACCAAATTTCAGATTAATTCTTAAGGCCTTGTTGTATGTCTTTTATTATTATTAAAGTTATTATTTTTTAAATAGATACTAGCAACTAGTATATACTATATATAACAGATACTAGTTATATATTATATACAATGTATACTAGTTATATACTATATGCAATAGATGCCAGTTACATACTATATACAATAGATACTAGCTACATATTATATACAATAGATACTAGTTATATACTATGTACAATAGATACTAGTTATATACTATACACATTAAGCACCAGTTATATACTATATACAATAGATACTAGTTTGATTATATGTTCTAGTGTACTTCCCTTGCTTTAAAATAGGAACTATTACATATGGAAGGGATCTAATTATCTCTAAAGCACGTAATACCTTAACTTTCATATACATTTTATTTGCAACGTTTTTCGCTATGAGTATATTAGTTTAGCAATATGAAATTAAACGTGGTTTTGCGTAAACGTTGTAACTTACCTTCATCTTTACACTGAAACTGAATTTCCGGATAATTCGTAAATTTGCTCATCAGAAATCAGGTCCACCCCTTTAAACCGGATAATCAAAATTCTACTGAATTATTATTAAAGGGATACCGCAAAATTTCATACGCGTATATATCTTCATTTATTCAAACCAGTTAGTATTTACTTGCAAGCTACGTGTTGCAGTTGGTTGATTTTTGACTCTTTTATCAACTTTTTGCGTTCTTCGTATTATTATATGGTAATATTTCATTCTGCCGATAAATACCCGCTTTCGTCAAAATTATTTCTTTTCATTATCTATTGTAAATATTCACACCTGCGAATTTGATTACATTATAATTTGTCTCCTTTTTTAACCTCATTCTTATAAAATCTAGTTTTAATAACATAAATTTATGTTATTAAATATATAATTATATTTATATAATTATATAAGTATTGTCAGCCCTTCAATTTACACGCTCTCCACAGGCTGTTGCTATTGGCACTGCCTAGCAACGCAGCTTTTATAATTAAAGTGTAGTCATCGGCAACGATAAAATTATGTCTTCAATCACTTTTAAAATTACTTTTTTATGTTTTGTAACTACTGTACACTATGTAACTTTTAACATCCGGCAACAACGTATATAACTGTGTAACGTATTCAGTACAAAACATCTTCAATTTATCATCAACATGTGCATACTCATCAACGGAGGCTCTGCCAAATGGCGAACAAAATTATTTTAATATTGTATTCCAAATATTTTTCCGTTGGCGTTAATTCTTCTAATCATCAAGGGTTCCAATAAATAAACTATTTTTAAACTCGACGAAACTTGATTGGATTTTTTCATCAAAATTCACCTCGCTACCACGGCTCCTTCCTTCAAGTCAATTGCACTACAAATTCTTCTTGTCAAATACACTACTTAAATAAATTATTCTTGAAAATATATTATGAAGTAGGCTCAAAATTTCTATCGCTACTGATTTTAAACTTTTTTCAATAGTTTTCAAACACAAGGAGTTGAATTTATCGATCAGTGAGAATCATAAGCGTCCAAATAAATGGGGAGGGAGCTCGAGCCCCCCCCCCACTCTAGCCTTTCAAAAATTGGACATTTTCGATTCTGTAATAATCCATTTATTTAAAAAGAATTGTCAGTCACATTTTAAAATAAGATACTTTTTAGTTCATTACTAATTGTCAAGCAGTATCAATTATTTTTGTAGCATTTTAGTATCTTGTACAATCACTAAAATGTTTGACAGCCTTAAGAAGGAGGTAATAATTTTTCTCAGCCCCCCCACCACTAGAAATTCTCATATGGGCGCCAATGATTAGAATATTATTCTTCTCATTAAAATTTTAAATTACATTTATTTGTTCACTAAACAATTACATGTATTTGTTTACTAAAAAAATTACATGTATTTGTTTACTAAAAAATTACATTTATTTGTTTACTAAAAAATTACATTTATTTGTTTACTAAAAATTCACGATAAAATCAAAATAAACCCTTTCAACTGAATTAAATTCCAATTTAACATATGCCATCTTCTTATTATACAATAAGGATTTTCATTTTTATATTATTTTATATAGGAACATATTTTTTTCTAAAACAACACCAAATATATCAATTTCACTTTTTTACCAAAATCGATTGAAAAAACTTTTCATGAACGTCCAAGGAGGTATAAAATCGTGATTTAAAATTATTCGTTTTTGGTTTCTCAATTTAATATATTACATGATTGGACAATGAAGTCAGAAAATTAAAAAAAAATTAGCTTTAAATTTATTTAAGTTAGATGCAACAATACAAAAAACCACGAATTTATGATTAATTAATCAACTAATTAAAACTTATTAGTAAAATAATGTTAATTATATTTTAATATATATATACATATATATATATATGTGTTGTAATAATTTTTAGTGTGCAAACCCATACAAAACTTCAAAGAGCAGATTAATAAATGTAAAATTTTTATTACGTTTTGAAAACTGTGGATTTCTTGGAATTATTTTATGTATGTACTACAATAAAGTATAATGTCAAATTTTGACATATTTATTTAAATATATTACGTTTTCTAAACGCATAGATCTCTAAGTGTGGTTTATTACTTCCTGTTTACTATGAAAAAGAAATCCTCTACGAAATTAAATTTCTGATAAGAAGGATATCAAGTAATTATTTATAATCTATCGATTCAACACTTAATCGCCGCCACCAATGTTACTAAAGCCCTCATAGGTCGCGACTCGACAACCAATTAAAATTAAGACTACTCGTGTTTAGCAATTAAATTAAAGTGTGTCCATTATAACTTCTGCTAGAAAGCGGTAATTCAAGCACGTCCCAATCTGCGACTTTGGACTTCGCGACAGGCTATTTTACGGTTAATTACAGCAGTTAATTTAAAGGAATTGTTACAATCTCCACGTTATGGAAGTTAATAGTTAATTAGAGGTCTCCCTTTTCTTAATTATTATAGCTTTCAGGCCTAATTTGCATATTTAAAGTCTTTAGCCCGTGATTGTCCTCAATAATAATAATATATTAGATGATTCATTTTTATTAAGGTTTTTTTGAAAGCGAGTAATTTTAAAGCTATGACAGGTGCAAGTAAACAGCCATTCATATTTTTGATATAGATTAAACATATTTGTTAAATTGTAGGTTATCATTATAAATATTGACATATTTAGATACAATTATCAAATTATCGCAAAAAAATTGTAGGGAATTTTTAATGGGAAATAATTTTCCTAAATTTAATCTTTTCTTTTACATTATGCATTTAGTTCATTCGAAATTATTTGCATAGCCCTTATTTAGTAAGAAATTTCATATATTTAACATATTGTAATTCAAATAAATATTGTACGTGTAGTAATGTTACAGCTTCATAAAAGCTAATAAACTTTGATTCAACTGGCAAAATGTAGTATATTATTTTATATACAAAATACTTTTGAATACAAAATTCTTAATTCACATGGGGATAGCACTCTGTAATAACTAAAACTTAATGGAAATCATATTCTTTTGCGTATCTCTTGGACAAACATTTAAATTCAAATTAGAATATAGTAGAGCTTCCACATATCAAACTTCGGTATATTAAAATACTTTATATGTATCCAAGTACTGTTGAACCCCCGGATTTGATTTATTTATAATTCCACAAATTATTGTTTCGATAAACAATTTTAGGAAAATTATTAGGAGGGGGATAGAGTGGCTGATAAGGCTGATGAAAGATTTTTGTTTATAGGGGTTTGAGAAGAAAACTGAATTTGGTGTGGGGTGATTAATTGATAAGAAATTAAAACGAAGCATTAATTATAGCATTAATTATAGCATTAATTATTATTAAAAATGTTGTAGATAAGTGACAATTTGTTTCTGAAAATTAAGATTTCTCTAAAGGATTTGATTGCAGGAGATGCAGCAATATTAGTAGCTATTAGAATGAATCATCAAAATGATATATTAGAGGAG
>QLNU02015003.1:99069423-99088781 GCA_006491805.2 Dysdera silvatica
TGTCTCAGCTGATGTTAAGTAATATGATAGCAAGTACTCATTTAATGGCGCACTTGTAAAAAAAAATCCATCGCTACATTTCTACCACTGTTAATAATGGAAGATGTCGAGTCATCAATTACTTTAAAACCCATGCTTTTTGAGGTTAAGGCATTGACGTCCTTTCCAATACATATTTTCTCATTAATGGTGTATGCATTTGTAGCGACAGCCATCCAAATAATTTAAGTCCCATATTTGGATTATTTATGGGGCATGTACTATTTAAATGGGGAAGCATCTACGATTGCCCATCAAATGTAACAAATTGGCTTGGAACATAATGTTTTTTACAGATTGAAGTAAAAATATTCTGAATATAACCGTATGCTGCAAGTTTATTATTCTCTAAATGGGATGTGCTGGTTCGTTTATCATCGAAATGCATAAAATGCAGCTAAATAATTAGGATTTGATTCTTGGCCAAAGAGACCTCGGGAACACCACAATTTTTCTTAATGCCTGCAAGAAGAAGAAGAAGAAAACCGAGAAAGGCAGTTAGTTTTTCATTTTCCACGTCCCTCTACATTTTCCATTTTTCTTGAGAAATTCGCATCTCTTCATTGTTTTTAAACAGACAGATTTCATCAAGAACATCGGAGGAAAGGGAGTAAGAAAAAGTGCTTACGGCAAGGATGCGTACTCCTCTAGATAGATCACTATGAACTGAAATAACATTATTACAAAGTGGTTGACGTTGAGATGATGGAGGCGAAACATTCCATAGTATTCCTGATTTTGAACTCCTAATTGAACTTTTATCAGCTCGATAGGTCATATCGTCGTATACCCCATTTTTTGCTATCATTATAGCAATATATATCTGAAATTGAATCACTGCTCATCTCCTTAGAGGTTCATATGCATCATCCATTTCTTCATCTTCGCCCATGGATAACAAGCTTTCTTCACCTTGAAATTATAAATCAGTGATTTCGTCTTCAGATAACGCATTATGTGAAAAAATCAGTTAGGTGTAACGTTAAGGAAAAAAAAAACCTAATTACCTGTAGCATACGAATCACTTCAGCTTCTGAAACCCCAAAGAGGAAAACATAAACAACGTGAAAGCGAGAAACGAATGGACAAAAATAACGCAAACCAAACAACAAAAGCATGAAACAACTTTTCAAGCACGTGTTACTCGAAAGTGGTTTGACTTGACTGAAAGATGTGCGTAACATTGTTTCCTTCCAAAGAAAAGCAAACAAACAAGAAACAAACAAAAAAATCAATTATTAAAGATAACACAAAAAGGCAAATATTGATTTTTTCATGTATTTTAAATTGGGGTCAAATTGACTTCAGTCATGCATTAGTGGGGTAGAAGTTGTAAATAGCATATAAAAAATGTTGGTATTATTCAAAACAATTACAAATAGATGTAATAGAGGCAGAAAAGACCAATCTTTGATGTTACGGAGGTATACCGACATATTTTGAAAATATTCTGAAATTTTAAGGTTTGATGACCTATTGGGGTCAAATTGACCACACCTGTGCATCAGAGGGTTAACTAACTATACCCCAGATTTTTCTTGAACCAATCTTTGAATGACAAGAATTGGGTGCTTTGACCCTAGAGTATGGAACCCACTTCCTTCTACACTAGAGATTTTAAATGCTCTTTCTTTATTTAAAAAATATCTTACTGATCACCCATTAAATAAACATCCCTTCTCTTTATTATTTATTATTATTTTCTCTTTTTTGTTTAGAGGTATATATTTTAAAAATAATTAAAACAATCACCATGGGCAGCATGGGCTTTGACAGACATAATAGTCTTTATCCATTGCTGCCCAATGAGTCAAGTTAATTTTAAATATATTTGTTGTATACCTCACTCAAAATTTGTATCCTATTCGTCTAAATAAAGAATTTGATTTGATATTGGTTTATGATACAGTTTCATATAAAAAACATTGCATATTGCTATTTAATTTTCTTATTTTGATTCATCTTTACATTCCACGCGCCTGCGCGTTATTGGCAGCACAGGTAACAATTTTACATGCCTATCAGTGCCAACCACGCGCTGGCGTTCAGTCATAAAATCGTATGATTAAAGGCTTACATAATGCTTAGCAATCAGTGTAGTACATGTAATCATATTTTATTACCACATTTAAATCATATTTCTTATAATAAATCGGCACATGGGATCAACCTATTTCTATGTTAAGGCACTATCTATCAACACAACATCACATGAATGACAGCGAACATGCTAAGTTCACCGCTGTAGGCACAATCATCCAATGTAAAGAACTTGACGAAAGTTGGTCTTTGTATTAGTGTTGGAAATTAAAATGTGTAAAAAAAAAAAAAATCTTTCATCTATTTGCTCACAACCGCTCATTTCTACCGTTCAATTTTAATACTGTACTTTCATTTCATTTATTGATATTTTCAATACACAAATAAAGTTAAAAATCATTCGCATATAAAAACGGCCCAATATTTTTTCTAAAAATATAGCGAAGTTCTCTTCGGCAGAACGTGCTGGTTCAAAAGTTAAAATAATGAAGATATTGTATCAAAGTGATTTCGTGGGCCCAAGAATATTGAACGCTTTACATACTTATATTAGAGAAATTCAAAATTTGCACTTATTCAAGAAAAGAGGCTAAAATCTTATTTGTTGGCAATTGGTATAATAACTGTTATGTTTTTGTGTGTGTTTGCGTGTGGGTGTTTTCCCCTCTAGCTATTTATCATATATTAATTTGTCAAATAACGATATCAATTTTGATATCTTTCAAGACCAATATGTAATATAAGTGTGATGTATTTGTAATCTTCATAATTTCATGAGTGCATTATATGAAAGTTAATCTGTCATCTTAGATATTTTTGTCGTTCTTATTGAAATATGTTTTATGTGGCCTGAAGAATCGCTTTCTTTAGAGTGATTTAAGATTTTCATTGACGTGCTGGTTAAAATCTACTCGTACATTAAATTTCTGTCTGTGTTAAAATTTTAATGTTTGATCTCGTTTATAATTCTTTGTTGCTTGATATTATATTAAATGGTGTACATCTCTGTTCTCCTGCTTTATTTTCGTGGCCAGGACTAGTCAAGCCGTTTTTGTGGACTTTTGTCCTGCTTCCCCACTTCAATACACCTTAATACAACTCATGATATTGCATTACTTTTGATCTTCAACTGTATATGGGTACTGATAAATAAATGAAATGAAAATAATGCAAGTAGTATTTTTTAAATTAAGGATGATAATGTTGTGAAAATAGCGTCGTCTAAATAATATTTTACTTCCGCCAGTGTCAATTTCTGGATAAAGAGGTAAATAACAAATCATCATATTAGTAACAAATTATATTTACAACATCGTACAAAGATAGACTAAGGCTTACCATAACTAGTAACAAATTTGACACCGGTCGGCATATATGAAATACGAATGAAGAAGGAAAAAGACATTTACCATCTGCAAAAATATTCGCATCAATTTTCAGATGGTAAATGTATTCTACCGCCTTTACTTGTATTTCTTATATTCCGACCAGTTTCAAATTTTACTTGTTATGAAGTTATAATTAATTATTTGTAGAAAGTGGGGCAACTTAACGAGCTTTTCAAGGTGAAGAATTTCATTTCTTTTAAATAATTATCACTGTTTGGCAGCCCTAGTTCCGCGAGTCGAAGAAAAAGAACTTCTTTATTTCCTGACAAAAATCGGTTTCTAACCACGTGTCGTTTTGATGTGAGCAAAGAATATAATATCTACATACTTCGAAGTTTTCTGTTAACCTTTGGGAAAGTTTAAGATAAGCTATAGATTTATGCGATAATTGTAAAATGATTTTAAGTGTAATATTAGCTGAGTAGTATTGAAACTTGCACATTTTTTATCATTTTGGTCAATAAGAAAAAGTTACTAATGTGAAATACTAAGAGGCACAGTTAGGAGTAACTTGGCGAATTCGTCACCTTGCCCCTTTATATGAATATTGGAGAAACTTGACGAATTCGCCATCTTGTCCGAGTATACTAATTTTGGGAAAATGTCCCAGATTCGATATTTAGTGTAAATTATTATTGTTGCATTTTTTATTAATAACTCCTATATTATTAGGTAATTATATTTATTATTATAATAATTTATATTCTCATTGTCCTTATTACATTATTTCATGTTAGCCTATTCTAAGGCAGCATCAATGGGATCAGTGGCTATAAACGGATATCAAGCATCAGAAATCGCACCATTCAATAGACACATTTTCAGTGATGCTGATTTTGCAGCCGCAATTTCTGCAGAAAAGACCGAACACGAGGAAGAATACATTCAAGAAGTGTGTGATCCAATCTATGAGCAGACTGATGCATAGGAAGAAACGTTGCACGAACATGACTCTAGAATGACTGTTCAATAACCTATGGCCCTTCCCTGGGCAGTCCGGCCCCCCCGATTGCTCATCGAGTAAACTCGAAACAAAAACGCACACCAAAATCAAAGACAATTTTTAAAGAAACTACTTAGAAAGAAATTTTACTGTTAAAAAATACCAAACAGCTTGCTGCCACTAAACAAATAACGCTTGCAAAGAGAAAGTTAAATCTACTAAAAGCTGTTAAAAGGAAAACTGTAAAAAATATGTACAAAAGCTCATTTGCTGAAAATTCATTTAATTATTCTGGATGCAATGAGAGCTACACTGATCCTCCGCAGGAAGACTGAATTCCAGTGTAAAGTATGCCGAAAATGGTGGCACGATCTCTGCACAAACGATGAGCAAGAGGGCGACTACATTTGCGATCGCTGCTAAAACGCTTAGGGGAATATGGTTTACGAATTGTGCTAACCGACTTGCCCCCATATGGTTCGTAATCATGGCCCTGGCATGCGACAAAACAACGAATTGTGTTCGTTTGCTTTTTTTATATTATGTAGTTGCAGTTTCCTTATTTTAATGTAAGTTGTCCCTCAGATGTTCACAAACCCAAGTATATCATAAAAATATGTTTCCAAAGCAAAAACTGTTCTTTACATTTGCATCTTTTTCAATCGGTCGTAAACTTGCCCCACTTTTTCGTATGTGAAATAATTTGGTTACTTCCCATTTTATATTTTAGTCTAATATTAGGTAAGACAAACTTGAATTTAAACAAATTTTTTAGGCAATTTATTTGAGAATTAGAATAAATGAGAGAATCTACTTCACAGCATTTATTTGAACAAAGTTGTTTACTGTCAGTGGAACCTTATCAATCTATAGTGGAACATTGTCAATTTCTGCTAAAGAATATAAGTAGTCGCCATGGTATACCCAAATAACAACATTCTCGATCACCCGTTTTACAGAATATAAAAAAATATTCTCACACATTTTACACTGAAAGGAAAATAATTGAAAGCAACAGATAATTGGAATGGAATGCAGACATATGTTCATGAAGAATTTAGCTGCACATCTGAATACAAAGGATAAAGGTTTGTATGACATTAGCAAGTATGGCAATGCATTTTAAAGTTGAGGTTTTGAATTTGACTCCCAGGTTTGTGATATATAAATTAGTTGATGATAAATAAGATGGTGTAGATGGCACAGAATTTGAGTTATTAGAAATTTTCTCCAAATTTGTAAGCTTCACATACGAATAGGTGTGCGCAACAGAAGGAACATGTGGTACTGTAAACGCAAATGGAAGTTGGAACAGAAGGGTAGGAGTGATTCAAAGGAAGGGTGTCGATTTCTCCACTACTGCCGTCTTAAATTATCCAGGGTTGGAAGTAAGTGACTTTTCCTTTCCTTACGACGTGGACATCATTTCATTTATGGTCAAGAGAGCCGGACTCTAAGCAACAAATTATTATTTTGCTTATCTGTTTCAACTTTCCGTATGGATATGCCTAGCCGTTTCCATAATAGGAAATAGGCCTAGGAAAGAATTCTTATGTATAACCTATATCGATGAATAATTCATCACTAAGAATTTAGAATTTATTTATATAGTAGGACCCTTATATAAGCGAACCTCATTAAGATGAAGGTGACGGTTCAGCACGCCCCAGTCCCAGCAGAAAAATCAACAGGCCCCTCTTATGAATTTCTGAAGAAGTGGGATGGACAGGTAGCGAGATATCTTCGGCGGGAGTAAGGAAAAATGAGAGAGAGCAGGCCGTGAGGATACACGCCTGTTTTTCCGGTCCCATCATTGGGACCTTTCCGTTCTTGTTTAAGCGGAAGGCTTTGCCGAAGGTGTGTAATTTCATCCCCGATTTTTCGGATATAGTGTCTTTATATTGACATCATAATTGCATATACGTAGTACGATTAAAGTAGCTGATTAATCACGGTGATGCCAGCGGTTGTGCTTTTCTTCGTAAGGTGCTTCAGCCGCATCATACTTTGGATACCAGAGGATACCCTTAGTTTCGTAACATGCCGTGGATACGAAGTATTGCCTATGGGCACCTGGTCGCAGCAAATACCTACCCAAACGCCACTGCTCCTAAGGTAGTGGGATTAACACCTTTAAGGACGCGCTACAATGAACATCGAGGGCGAATAGAAAATCGATTCGTATCAACGATAATTCGTATAATCCGGTAAGGATGGTTGAAATCGCTTTACTAATTTATTTATTCCATTTCCGGTTACCATATATATATATATCCTCTGTTCTGACTCTGTTCCGCACTCGTGGCTCCTTGAAATACTCAGCATATACAAAGTGCATCCCTCAATCATCCGATTCCTACAGAGCAGCATGAAACAATGGAGAACCCGGTTACAGCTAAACACGCCAGACAGTAAAATAGAAACGGCCGAGATCCCCATCCGCCGCGGAATCTTTCAAGGAGACGCACTAAGCCCCCAGTGGTTCTGCTTGGCGTTAAACCCCTTGTCAAGGATGCTGAACACAAGTAAATACGGATACATGCTGAAGAAAGACAAGAGAAACCTACATAAAGTCTCCCACCTCATGTACGTAGATGACATCAAGCTATACGCGCCAACAATCACCCAACTCCGACAACTCATCAGTATAACAGAGACATTCTCCAAGGACATAGGAATGGAATTCGGCCTCGATAAGTGCAAAATACAGAAGAATAGCAAAGAAGATTTACCAGGCATCGAACTCGAAGACGGGAGACTACTGAAGACCTTGGACGAGGGCGAAACCTACAAATACCTAGGGATAATGCAAAAACGGCAGCAGGAGCACAAGAAAGTCAAAGTCCAGCTCACGCAAGCATTCCAAGAAAGACTTAGAAGCATTGTGAAGACGAAACTGAGCGGGAAGAACACCACGCAAGCAATTAACGCATATGCGGTACCAGTGCTCACCTACTCCTTCGGGATCATCAAATGGTCCAACACTGAACTAGAACAACTCCAGCGGAAAATGAGAACCATCCAGAGAAGAGCCGGACAACTACACCCTGCAACGGCAATTGAACGGCAAACACTACCCCGGGAAGAAGGAGGACGCGGACAAGCGGACCTCAAAGACTTACATGACAAGCAGATGCAAATTACACGCCACTAAACCTGTGTAGTACCGAAGAGCGTGTCCTCGAAACAGCCAACGAACAGAAACTGAGAACTTGGGCCGGAAAACCATTACATGGCAGGCACTACAATGACCTGCAACAACCACACGTTGACAAAAAGGCATCAAATTCTTGGCTGGCCAAAGGCACTCTCCAGCCAGAGACAGAAGGATTCATGCTAGCCATCCAAGACCAAGTGATCGCAACAAGGAACAATCAGAAATTCATCCAGAGAAAAGACATAGAAAGCGACAAATGCAGACACTGTCATGCGGCATCGGAGACAATCCAACACGTGATGGCAGGATGCAAGATCCTTGCGCAGTCAGACTACAAACATAGACACGATCAAGTAGCGAAAATAGTCCACCAGAAATTGGCAGCGAATGCTGGCTTTCTGACAGAAAAATGCCCGTACTACAAATATGAGCCAGAGACCGTGCATGAGAACGAAACACACAAGCTTTACTGGGATAGAGCAATCATAACAGACAAGACAGTCCCACATAACCGTCCTGACATAACCCTCGTCGATAAATCGAATAAGACCACGTACTTAATCGACATAGCAGTACCCAACACCAATAACATACAGACAACCTACACAACGAAAATCACCAAGTACCAAGATCTCAGACATGAAGTACGAGATATATGGGGTATGGAAAAGATCCTCATCATCCCGTTAGTCATCTCAGCAACAGGGATAGTACCAAAAACGCTTGCGACGAATTTGGAGATACTCAACATTGACCCAAACACCTACATTGAAATAC
Organism: Dysdera silvatica; assembly: GCA_006491805.2. Taxonomy (NCBI): domain Eukaryota; kingdom Metazoa; phylum Arthropoda; class Arachnida; order Araneae; family Dysderidae; genus Dysdera; species Dysdera silvatica. The sequence goes on from QLNU02015003.1 coordinate 99,077,768, forward strand.
AAAAAGCCACAATCCTAAACACGTGTCACATTGTCAGGAAGTTTCTAGACATGGCACATTAAGAAGTGATGTAAAAAGAGGCTTGGGAACATGGCGCTCTGCCCGTCCCAAAGCCTGTTTCCGCCAAGAATGGGCGAGGAAAACTTTTATATATATATATATATATATATGGTGTTTCTACACCAGGGTTGCAAACATCTAGGAGGGATAGGGTACACTTAGACGAACAATATTTGTCATAGAACCTAGGGTCGCAAACCACTCGCAGTTCTAAAACCGTCCAGCAATCACAAATAGTGACAACCAGTGCATGAGAAGCGCAAAATGCGATGTCCTAATCATCTATGCACTTGAGCAGCTGACCTGAGTTTTACCTGGTACTTTTCACGCACTGGTTGTAAATATTTGTGCATGCTGGACGGTTTTAGAACTAGCGCTGTGAGTGGTTTGCGACCCTAGGTTCTATGACAAATATTGTTCGTCTAGGTGTACCCTACCCCTCCTAGATGTTTATAACCCTGGTGCCGAGGCGACTTTTATATATATATCATCATCATATTCAACCATTATCTATCCACTGCTGGATGAAGGTCTCTCCAAATGCTTTCCACACAAGTCTATCCTGGGCCATTCGTTTCCACGTCACCCCAACCTCTTTTCTTATTTCATCCACCCATCTAGTTTGAGGACGTTTTCTAGGTCTTCGGTGGTCTCTTGGAATCCAGTTCAGAATTTCTGTTGTCCATCGTTGATCAGTTCTTCTTGCAATATGCCCAGCCCATCGCCATTTCAGTCCTTTTACTTTAACAATGATGTCCTCTACTCTAGTTTGCTCTCTCACCCAAGTGTTTCTTTTTCGATCTCTCCTAGTTATTCCAAGCATGCACCTCTCCATGCTCCTTTGCGTTGTCTGTAACTTTCGTATTGCTCCAACTGTTAGACTCCATGTCTCTGATCCATAAGAGAGGACTGGCAATACACACTGGTTGAAGACCTTTCTTTTTAGACACAAAGGCAATTTCCCCTTCAGGATAAAACTGTTTCTTCCAAATGCACTCCAGCCAAGTTTAATACGTCTGTTGAGTTCTTTCATAATGTTGCCATCCATTGAAATCAGCTGGCCAAGGTAAATATATGAATCAGCAATTTCTAGCTCAGTGTTGTCAACTTGTATTTTTGTTTCCTCTACAAAATTATTGAACATGATCTTAGTTTTTTGTAGGTTCATCTTGAGTCCAACTTCTTCACTTCTAGTTGAGAGCTCTTGTACCATGTCTTGGAGTTCTAATGGGTCCGTTGAAAAAATAACAATGTCATCAGCAAACCGCAGATGATTTAAATATTCACCATTTATTTTTATTCCCTTGTTATTCCAATTTATCTGCTGAAAAATCATCTGTAAAGCTGAAGTAAAAAGTTTTGGAGAAATGGTATCTCCCTGCCTCACACCTTTACCAATTTTAATAGTTTTGGTATCTTTATGTAACCGAAATTTTGCACTTGCATTTTTATACACACATTTCACCATGTCAATGTACACATCCTCGATGTCTGCTGATCTTAAAGAGTTGATGACTGCTGATGTTTTAATAGAGTCAAAGGCCTTCTCATAGTCAATAAATGCCACACACAATGGAAGTTCATATTCATGTGTTCTTTCAATTAATTCTCTTAATACTTGAATATGGTCCACTGTACTGAATCCACTTCGAAATCCAGCTTGTTCTCTTGGTTGAGCTGCATCTAATTTTTTCTGCAGGCGATGTGTTAGCACTTTTGTGAAGATTTTATAAATAGCAGGTAACAAGCTAATTGGTCGGTAATTTTTCAAATCCTCTTTATCACCTTTTTTATGCAAAAGAATTACTGTTGCAGAATCCCATTGGTTTGGTATGTTACCACTGTTAAGGCATTTGGTAAAGAATTTTGCGAGTATGTCTTCTACATGTTCTCCAGCTTCTTTTAAGATATCTAATGTAATGCCATCATCGCCAGGGGATCTTCCTTTCTTCATACTTTTTATTGCAAATGCTACTTCTTTTAAGATTTTAGGAGCTGTTCCTTCGACTATCTCAGAGTCTTCGTTTAATCCACTGTTTCCTTCATATAGTTTTCTGTAGAATTCTTCAACTCTTCTAAGTATTTCTTCCCTATTTCTTGTTACAGTGCCATCCTCTCCTTTTAATGCAATGATGTGTTTCTTCCCAATAGACAAACTTCCTTTAACAACCCTAAGGCTCTTGTTGCTTTCAATGGCCTTCCTTACTAACTCACAATTGAATTTTCTTATATCTTCTTTCATGTTTTTGCGCAAAGTTTTGCAAAGTTCTACATACTCGATCCTGCAACTGGTATTTTGATTGTCCACCTTCATAAGTCTTCGCCTTTTCATGAGTTGTTTCGTCTTCTCAGATAATTTGCTATTCTGCTTTTTACATATTACACCACCAATTTCCCCAGCAGTTTCAATTATTGTCTTAACAATGTTTTCATTTGCTTCTGAGATGTCAACTTCTTCAATAAGTCCTTCCAGTGCAGAAAAGCGATTTTTTAATTCCAACTTGAATGCCTCGGTATTTTCTTTTAATTTCTTTAAATCCACCCTCTTACTTACTTGTTTCCTAATGAGCTTCTGCCTTTCTAGTTTAGTATTTAAGTGCATTTTACATCTCACCATTCGATGATCACTTCCAGTATTAAATCTGTTCAGTATGCTGCAATCTTCAATAATTGATTTCTTGTTTGCCAGTATATAGTCAATTTCGCTGGTTCCTCCATTGGGGTGTTTCCATGTCCATTTTCTTTGCGGTTTCTTCTTAAAAAATGAATTCATGATGCTAAGATTTTCAGCTTCGGCAAATTCTATGAGTTGATCGCCACGTTCATTCCTTTCCCCGTATCCGTATTTACCAACCGATGTCTCTCCTTGTTCCTGTTGTCCAATTCTTGCATTAAAATCTCCCATGATGAGCTTGATGTGTTGTTTCCCCTTGGTATGTAGCTGTTTGATTTCTTCATAGAATTCCTCAACCTCCTCGTCGGTATGGCTTGATGTTGGTGCATATGCCTGTACTATCTGAAGTTGGTATCGCTGGGTTAGTTGAACAACGAGCCTCGCTGCTCGATCTGACGTGCTTTCGACTTCAAGAAGGTAGTCTTTAATTCTTTTGTTGATTAAGAAGCCAACACCACTTGTTCTTCCAGTTTCCGTTCCTCTATAATAAAACAAATGTCCACTTTTAAGTTCCACCAACTCTTCACCTTTTCTTCTAACTTCACTGAGTCCTACAATGTCCCATTTGATCTTGTCAAGTTCTTCTTCCAATTCTTGAAGTTTTGCTTCAGAAGCAAGGGATCGTCCATTATACGTTGCCAAGGTCAATAACAAACGGCAGCCTGGGCCATTCCAGTGATTCTTAGCACCCCCTGCTTTCATGCCACGCTGACCGCTGCCTTGATCAGGAGCACTCCAGCACCTGGAGACTAGGGGCCATGGTTTTTGGTGTATTAGCATATTGGAGGAATTAGCCATCATTTCACCACGCTGGCTAGACGGGTTGGTGAATTAGCCCTCCCCTTCCGCCTTTCCATCCGTGCAGCAAATATTAATTTGCCTCTTGGATAGAAAGCCCAGCCTGCACCACTTGAAGGCGGGGTAGGACACTAGGTTACTGGCCCGGCCGGTTCCACACATCGTCACATACGTTCAGCGTGTGGGTCTCCTTCCAGTTAGATACCAGCAACCCTTTTGCAGGCCATATATATATATATATATATAAGCCTATAACCCTCCCCCTTATGAACTTCCTGCCTACGCCACTGCTTTCAAGAGCACCAAACCCTGGACTACAGTGGGCAAAAAATTCACACACGGTCTGCGTCACCGTTGGTAATCGAATCACAGTTAACGTGAACGGTAGATGAATGCATTGCCACTATGTCAACGTCATGGCAGTGGACCGACATTAATCCAAAGAGCTGAACCTTTGAAGGCCTAGGGAACCAACCTCCGGACTACACTTACACACTGGACTACTACGGACATACTGTGCCGTTAAGTCGGCGATCCCACCATCTCAAGCGGTTCGTTCTGTCGTTTGAGGATGTGAGAGGTGACAGATGTTAAGACATGAACAAGCCAATAAATGGAAAATATCTTTGTTCCCGACACCAAGGTAATTTTCATGGTGAAAAAAAACACAGGAAAGTACAAGATTTGAACCTTGAAACATTGGGATAAATTATTTTCAGTAACTAGCTCTCGAATAGGAAGACGATCAATTGAAAAGCACGGAATTGCGTGTCAGACAAAAATTTTGGGGAGAAGGAGGCGGGGAAAACTCGCCAAAAAATGGTAGCCATGCAAACAGCAAGTGGTCGGCTTCCTCATCATCAATAAAGAAGGTGGGACCGCAGGATGCAAGAAAGGCTGCCAAATGGGAGTTGATCAAGTACGCGACTTTAAGCGTACACCAGTTGGGGTTGCGAGCCAGAAGTTGCGATCTTACCCCCCGATCTCTTTGTCTCGCAAACAGCCAGATCTTAAAAACTAAATTGCGATCTTTTGCTCATGCCCAATCTATGATTAATACAAAATCTCCCACCACGTATATATACAATTTTTATATTAATGAAACTGAAAATTAATATTTATTTAGAAATTTTATACATATGTAAGCTATAACACAATACGACTCGAAAGGCTGCCCAAAAAATGGGCATAAACATCAACTTGATAATGAAGATGATACAATTATTATTATTGATTATAGGGTTCAATCAGTTATTGGTAATAGTGCACTATCCGTTCTCACTGGAAACTAAATAAACCTTAATTTTTCGATAATTTAAGTCAACCTCAGCCCACAGAAGAGCGCTTTACTCTAACGATGAAATATGCTGTCGAGATTTTGCACAGTTCGAAACGGAATTTTAATTTTTAACAATTTTTTATGATTTTAAAAAAGCATCAAATACACATACTACTTATATCTAATTTCTAAAGTAAACATTGAAAACTTGTAAAGAAAGGTCTACTAAAATTTATAATTTCCCTTCTCACTAATGTTTGGCGCAGTATAGCCCAGATGCTCTTGCGCCATAAAAATCCAAACAAACCTACCTTACCATTGACTAGATCAGCGATTCTTAACCTTTTCCATTCTGCAACACACGAAAACTAATTACTAAAATTCGGCCATATAAACTGTGGCTGTTGCCATTTTATTACTTGAAAATCTCGGAGAAACGAAATTAATACCTGTGACTAAATAGTCGGGTATTGCATGTTTTAAAAGTTCTCGCGAATCACCCATGAATCTCTCGCAATACACCAATGTGCCACAAAAACCCCGTTGGAACTCGCTGGATTAGATGAAGACTTAAATCAGTGTAAAAAAACCGTGATACACACAAGATATACCCTGGGAATCTCTTTTGAATACATTTCTAACATCAAAGAACAATTTCCAATTCTCAAAGAAAAATTCTCGCGAATCACACATGGATTTCTCGCAAAACACCGGTTGGAACTCACTGAACTAGAAGGAGACTTAAATCGTCGTAAAACAATCGAGATGTACCCTGGGAATCTCTTTTGAATACATTTCTAACGTCAAAGAACAATTTCCAATGTCGTTTAAAATTGTACACAAAACAAAAAATTTAAAACAAAATCTTACAATAATTTATTTGGAGAAAATATGTTTTTGGGACTGAGCCCTGGCCTAACCTGACTACGGCTCTAAGTATGATCCAGTACTTTCACGGGGTACACTGAAAATACTGAGTAATAATCATTAATGTACGCAAAAGTACCGTAAAGGGAGGGGACGTTACAGAGAGTAACAACGCCGTATATTCATAAGTATATATGCAAAAGTGCATGGCAATGGGGGTTATAACTCCCATCCGGCCCCCCCTACGTACACCAGTAGTAATGGCGGAGAAAGGTACACATGCAAACAGTGGAAATTAAATGTGTTAATTTTTATTAAAATAAGTAAGTATGTGTGTGTGAATTCTTAATCCCCTGATCTGTGTTTTTTTATTTAATATATATAAATATTTAATTTATTTATTTTTTAATCCCATTGTTAGCCTCGATGTTTCAGGTTATAAATCTGAAATAACAGCAGCAACGATATTATACAAAAACATTTCTTACAAACGCTAAGGGCATTACTTGTGGGCTGCCAAGCAAGGGCGAACACAGAGGGGAGGTCACAGAAGTCGTGACTTTCCCCAAAATTATTAATTAATTAATTAATTGTTATTTTTTCACTGTAAAAAATTCCAACTTTCATGATAAATGAAGGGTGTTATTCCAAGACCATGGCAAATTCTGTCCTTGACCCCCCAAAACGAAAGTCTGTGTCCGCCCCTGCTGCCAAGGGGTACGTAAGTCAGTGGCGTAAAAAAGGGAGGGGTTCTAGGTCCCCATTGGATATCAAAACATTATTTTCTCATAGACCGCATTATAAAATCTTTAATGGCACTTGAACCCTTCCTCCCATGGGCACCCATATGAGTATTTCCAGGAGGGGGAACTGAGAAAAATTATTACTTTCTTCTCAAGACTGTCAAAAATTTTAGTGAATGTACAAGATACTAAAATGCTACAAAAATAATTTATACTGCTTGACAATTAGTAATGAGCTAAAAAGTACCTTATTTTAAAATGTAACTGTAAATCTTTTGAAAGTAAATGTATAGCAGAATCGGGCAAATCAAATTTTTAAACGGCTTGGGGGGCTGGAGCCCCCTTCTGCCCGAATATAGGCGCTCATGCTCCCTCCCCCGTGAGTTTTGAATTGCTGCGATACTGATATAAGTGGAAAATAGTTGGGAACTAATAAACTGACGAATCCAGTAGGGGGTTGCAGTGAAAGCTCTCGATAAAAGCGAGCAGTGATTTATAAAATGAACGACACTTTGATAGAGCGTTAACGTTTTATCAAGTTTATTGATTGATTGATTGATTGGACTTTTTGAGGCGCAAGGATCAATCTGCGTCATCAAAATGAGTTGCACATATAGCAATTAATCGAAGTTGAGCTTCTCTTCTCAAATCCCGGATCTGACACTGTGTGTACCTGTGTGTGTTTTATCCATGACATTATATGACATATTATTTATATAGACTTTTTTAATAATAATCTTTGCTTATTTTTTTCAAATTAATTGCATGTCAATTGCTATGGTATACGTTTCTTATTATGTACATGCGTATCATTGATTGTAGAAAACTGGTAAATACTTGAAAGTCTAGCCCGCTTGTAACCGCAAGCAATTTTATTTATGGAATTTTTTTTTTTTTTTAAATTTAATTGTTTATAATTTTATGTTTGTGACGGAAGTTTGACCTTGTGGCTCAAATGCAAGGGGAGGTTACAGGCTGTCTAGAGACAAATTTATCTAAAACATTATCTGCCTAAAAAGTTATCTCTGCAAAAAGTCGTTATCTCTTCACAAAAAATTGTCGATAAAACGAAGTTATCTCTGTCTAAAGATGACTTCGTTTTCAGCAGCTTTTCACTCTTCCGATCTTTCTTGAAAGAGTATTGTAATTTCAAAACGAATTTATCTCTTTTATAAGATCGCATTTTACAGTATAGTTTAGATTTTACAGAGTACTCAATCCATAGGTTAAGGTGGGAAAAATCAGCCCTGAACTACTATTAAAAGATCAGCAATACGACGTAGACAAATATTTATTGTTTGTTTGGATTTTTATGGCGCAAGAGCATCTGGGCTATATTGCGCCAAACATGGTAAAATCGAAGACTACTGTAAAAGCCAGTTCTCTGTAAAAAGTTAAATATATGTGTGTGGTTAGCATGGTCGTTTGGAATGTCAGAGAGTGATGAAGAGTTAAAAGTAAGAGTGCGGGCAAGTCTATAATAGGGGCATTGAGTTAAAATGTGTAAAACACTCATGGGTTCACTGCACACTTGGTAAATTGGTGCTGACAAGTATTTATTGATACGATGTGAAAAATCTAATAACAACATTGCTAACCACATGTTGTCAAATTGACTACTGTAGCAGAAGTAGCGTAGCAGCTCAAAACCCATGGGGGTAGGGGCTAAAGAAGGCGGCATATACGGCTTTAAAGAAGATAATGTGATGCGGTCTTAGGGGAAATAATGTGTTTTGATATCCAATGTGGTGGTGGTGAGTCCTCCCCCCCGAGTCCTTCCTTTTCCTTCGCCACTGCATAGTATCTTACAAATAAATTCACCAGAACTTAACCTGTTAACTGGGTATGACGACATTTTTCGTCATGCCCGGAAGACTACCAAAATGCGAATGACGACATTTTTCGTCATTGAAATTAAATATATTTAATATCACTGAAATTAATTAAATATAATGAATATAGTTAATATCACTTAAATTAATTAAATATCACTGAGAAAAAAAATTGTCCCCAGTGTGAAACGAGTTTCACAAAATTTTATTCCCCGATTAACAGGTTAATGATCAACATGTTGAGTTAATATAGATTAATCCAGCAACACATTAATGAACTTGACCACATCAGATCCGATCGCGAATTAACCAACTTGGAGTTAATAATATAATTGGATGTTTGTGTGCATGTGTAGGGTTTTGGAAAAGTTGGCCGAGCTAGCGGCGCTGTGTTTCCAGAATATAATTGGATATGTCGTTCAGTATTTGCAACGAACGACGCAACACGTCAGCAATATTCCAAGGCAGCATCGTGGCTTTATTCCAAACCAGCATTGGCGACTGTTTCGTTACACAAGTTTTGGCCAATGTGTACGGAACATAATTAACTGCGGGATTGCGCCAGAAATGACAGTGCTCTCGCACTGTTAAACACGCGAATTTCCGCAGAAGATGTCGTCATGAAAATTTGGATAAAGTAAGAAAACAAGCTCTCTGCGAAAACAAACGCCACTGCGAACGAAATGGTAAATATTACCGAAAGGAATGCTGGGAGTTGCTCGACAGGGAAAACGGAGGAATGTACTCAACCGAAGCGGGAAAAAGTTTTCTTTCGCCTTGGCTGCTATCTGGGGGGGGGGTAAAGGCAGGGATTATTTTCCCCCTGTTTGTATGCGTTGAGGAGGAAGAAGGAAGGGAGAGATCAGGAGAAGCAGCAACAGGCTGCAGAAGCTCTCAGGATGTCCGTGCTTATCGCATTCGACATATTCAACAACGTTGGCGCCAGATTGGCCGAGTGTTTGGCGAGTAATAGGCCAATAACACGCGTTGATAAAGCGGGCGTTCTTCTTTAAACGCCATGTTCAATACGTGGGATATATAAACGAGGATTTATATCTCGTCGAAACTTGGGATCGAAGTGCGATGATATAAAACAGCGATGTCCGATTACAGCTCGTAGGTGAATCAATATATATAAAATGTGCGTTGGCCATGGGCGTTCATATCAATACTTCGTGGGGGGGGGGGGGGAAAAATTATTACCCTCTTCTCAAGACTGTCAAACATTTTAGTGAATGTACAAGATACTAAAATACTACAAAAGTAATTGATACTATTTGAATTGGTAATGAGCTAAACGGTATCCTATTTTCAAATGTGCTTTTAAAACTTTCGATAGTAAACGTATAGCAGAATCGGGCAAATCAAATTTTTGAACGCATAAGGGGGAGGGTCGAGCCCCTTTCTCCCCCATATGGTCGCCTATGGAGTTGGCTTTGCTCAATATGTTCATTTAGGGGTGGGGGAACCTTTCCGTGTTGGAAGGCTGCATTAAGTGAGTTATAATCGAAGAAGGCCGCAGTCAAGAAATTTCAATTAGACGTGAGGGCGCAGCAATTCATAAATAATGGGGGGGACACTTAGCCCCCCCCTTTCCCACGCCACTGGTAAGATTTATAGTAGAGCCCCGACTATTCCAACTCCGTTTAACTGTACTTATTATTTTAGTAAATACTCGTTCAATGCTTTCAGTAAAAATTTTCATATTCGCTTTCTGATGTACCCGGCCTAAGAGAAAAATCAATATCAATGGTAGATTTGGCGCAGTACAGCTCAGATGCTCTTGCGCCATAAAACATCCAAACAAACAAATGGTAGATACTGGACATATATTTTTTTTATACAAGGTTCTTAGAAAAGTCCAAATGCGGCCAATAACTTTTGAACCAAGACAGATATTGCAAAGAAAGTTAGATATTAGTTAATAAAATGACTATGTACTATCAGACGAGATGAACAGCAGCGCCCCTGGTGGCGAATTGAGGAAGTTAAAAATTTTATTTCGAAAAATAATAAAGATAGGAAAATATTTTCAATTAGAAAGTTGTAGAGCATCCTTCAGTTAGTAAGGAAAACATACGGCTTACATGCACTATGTACACGTACTGCCACAAAAGTTCCCAAAGTTTTAATGCATGGCTTTCAGTTAATGCTTTTCGATGTTTTAAAAGTTGAGTTGAAGTTCTCAAAGGAGAGAGAGAGAGAGAGATCATGGTTTCTTTCCTTTGAGAACTTCAACTCAACTATTGACCTTGGCTACGTTTAATGGACGATCCCTTGCTTCTGAAGCAAAACTTCAGGAATTGGAAGAGGAACTAGACAAGATCAAATGGGACATTGTAGGACTCAGTGAAATTAGAAGAAAAGGTGAAGAGTTGGTGGAACTGAAAAGCGGACATTTGTTTTACTATAGAGGAACGGAAACTGGAAGAACAAGTGGTGTTGGCTTCTTAATCAACAAAAGAATTAAAGACTGTCTTCTGGAAGTTGAAAGTACATCAGATCGAGCAGCGAGGCTTGTTGTTCAACTAACCCAGCGATACCAACTTCAAATAGTACAGGTATATGCACCAACATCAAGCCACACGGACGAAGAGGTTGAAGAATTTTATGAAGAAATCAAAGAGTTACACACCAAAGGGAAACAACATATCAAGCTCATCATGGGGGGATTTCAATGCAAGAATTGGACAACAGGAACAAGGAGAGACATCGGCTGGTAAATGTGGATATTGGGAAAGGAATGAACGTGGCGATCAAC
>QLNU02015003.1:99088881-99112528 GCA_006491805.2 Dysdera silvatica
ACTTCCATGCACATGCCAGCAGACACTCACCCGACAGAAAAATTTGCCGATGGAGGAGGGAGGAGGGGTGACCATAAAAAAAGGAAATATAAATTGCGAAAGGGTTTTCGTCAGGGGATTTGTATCTGATCGTACAAAGGGGGTGACCGCATCCGAGGGATGTCCGTTAAAAGGGGTTTCACTGTGCATCGCTACATGTGTTCGATCCAGTTGATCACTTTCCAAATAATGATGACTTACATTTGCAAGCAAAGATCAGTTTCATTAGATCATCAAATCTATTTTGTTGAAACCCTGTATTAAAAATAGTTTTGCTTTCCGGGTAAGAGTGGCGGATGGAAATGGATTAGATAGGATATGCGCACAACCCACATTCACTACCTTGCGCAGCGAGTGTCAAGCAATCACCATGATCACGCGGCCATTCTCTTCGCTTTGTGAGTAACTGTGTCATTTTCGAGAGTGCCTTTTCCAAATCCAGTCTATTTCTGTGACTAAAATCAAAGGGAAAAAAAAAGTGACCATACTCGTATATTCCTGACGTGTTTGTTTTCATGGCCGCAGGGGCGGCCACATGCAATTAGTGACGGCCGCAGTGGTCCACTTTAGAAACAATACATAAATTTAATTTCATGAATACTTAGTATAATGATCGTGGCCGTAGTCGAATTAGAACAAAAGTACCTTTTACTCAAATAAAAATAATTAAGATTATTTGTAAGGCAATAATCTCCCCCAATTAAATTCTTATTAACCATATTTTGTTTGTATGTAATCCCGAAAATTAACAAGCAAATAAATAGGAAAATTCTACAAATAAAACTTCCCTTAAAATATTTGTGACAGTTTACAAAATTGCTGTATTATTATTATCGATGATATTATACTTTCCACATTAGTGGCGGCTTGTCAGGTGACGCGAGCGAAGCGGCACTTCACCTAAAAAAATTGGATGGTCGAGCAGTTTTTTTTTATTTAAATTCTAATTTCTTTTTACATTTTTGCCAAATTTAAAATTTTATTAGAAAATTAAAATTCGAAATTTTATTTTGAGCCCACTATTTTTTTAAAATGTAATTCCTTTAATATAACTAGAGTTAAATTAATTAATTAATCACTTTTTCTATATTGCGCGCAGATTATCTTCAGATCTATGCGTACTAGAGTTTTGAAATTTTTAATATGCTTTTATATCATAAATACCTATATTTTAAAACCAACTGACAAAGTAAAAATATATTTTCAATAATTTAAAAGAAATATGATATTTAAAATATGTCGATTTTTTATATAATTGCTATATATTGTTTTTTATACATTTTAATGACTTATTTCTTCCATATTTTCTGGTTTTAGGTTAAAGCTGGTACCTTTCTTGGTAATTTGTGTGTGTTTATGTGTGATAACATGAACTGAATCATTTACAATGTGAACAGAGGGTATACATCCATTAATAAGCCTGTGAAATGAGTAAATTCCGCATTTCTTTTCCCCCTTTCCTTGCAATTATATGCTACACTGTACCGCACCATGATCGTTTTAACACACTAGAAGAATAGCGAGGAGCTTGCTAGGAAGGATGAGACGTCCTTTCCACTTTCCTCACGTGACTAATGAATTACGTTTAACGTCACGTGATGTGGAGCCGCTCGAAGAGCAGTCGTTAAATTGGGGACACTGCTGTGTCCATCTTTTATATGGTCCAAAGTTCAGATATGCGCACTATGCTACAAGTTCTCAAACCGCCTAGGAAATCAATATTTCCGTTACTTGATTCGTTAGGTTAAACTTAAGAGGTTCCTTTACAATATGACGTTTCCCTTAAATGACCAGGTATGTATTTTTATTAGAAACCCCATTTTCCAAGCGGAATAACGATGATAAAAAGATTTTTTAAGTAAGGAAAAGCCCATGATTGTAAGTAAAGTTGCAAAAAAAGGACAAAGTATATAATTGGTATTTTAAGATTTCGTGATATTCGGAGTTTGAATGGCTGTGTGGGAGTTATTATTTAAATAAACTTTTTTGTATGCCATGTTTAATCATTGGTGTTAAATCAAATGTGTGGAATAAGAGTGGTTTCGAATGATTTTGGTAACGTTACCCGTGCTCTTCACAAACATGAAGGTTTTTTTACCATGTGGATTGTACATTATGTTTTTCAAACTTAAAAAAAAATTTAAGTGGTATTGAGGATGCTTTAAAAGAATACTTTAGGCAATATATATTAAACGCTTCAACGAAAATATGCAGCTTAATGGACGTTTCATTCAATTGCCCGCCCATTCGTGCTGTTCTTTACTTGGGGAAGCAAGAATTAGCATTTCGTGGTCATCACAAAGATGTAACCTCCACTAATCATGGTAATTTTAAAGAATTGTTAGAAACCTTTATTTCGATAAGCCCTGTGGACATTCATGAGCACTTTTGAAAAATCACACCCATGTTTGCCGGCAATTCTAAGACTATTCAGAATGAAATAATTGACTGCATTTGGCAATATATCAATGAACATATCGAAAAAGAAATAAAGGATTGCATTTTTTTCTATACAAGTAGACGATTCCACAGATATTGTCCAAAAATCTCAATGTAGTATCATAATTAGGTATGTTATTGCTGGTGGAAAGTCAGTGAAAAGATTTTTGGGATTTTATGACGTCAGTTCCAATCGGACTGCCGAAGCATTGTTTAACCTTGTATCAAGATGCCTCGAAAAATTTAACTATAAATCAAAACTTATAGGAGAATGTTTTGATGGGGCAAGCGCAATGTCAGGGCACTTAAATGGTCTTCAGTCCAAAATTAAAGAAGTAACGCCACATACAGTTTTTATTCACTGTTTGGCACATCGTCTGAATTTAGTGCTACAACAAAGCTGCAACAGCATTTCACAGTGTCGCATAGTTTTTTGCAACTAAAAGCGACATACCTGCATTTTTTCATCATTCTGCCAAACGAACTCACGTGGTCGATACAGTCGTCGGAAGACGAATTCCTACTTCTGTTATTACGCGATGGACATCAAACTCTAAAATGTTGAGTGTTATAAATAAAGAATGGGATTCTTTAAAAGAAGTATTTACTGAGATTATGAACGATCCAACCTCCGATCAAACTTCGCTTAGGCAGAGTGTCGGCTATTTAAATATATTTAACGACTTTGAATTTTCACTTTTGGTTGTTGTTTTTAACCATATTTTTGGACTTACGGATGTTCTCTTCAATGTACTACAAAATAAGTCATTTGACATTAATTTTTGCATCTCACAAATTAAAAATACGCAGATTCTTTTAAACAGCAAACGAAAGGAGGATACGTTCGTGGAAATTTTCGAATTAGTGATTTCGAAAACAACAGTTCCAACTGAACACCGTGAGGGACGAAAAAAAGTGACGCTCACACAAAATAAAGTTCTTGCAAAATATAAAATTCATATTTTATGAAATATTAGATAACCTTAGATAAATTACCACACGTTTTCAAGATATGGAAAAGCTTCATTTTATTACATTAATGGATACTTCAAAATTTGTAGAGTATTCCAATAAATTTCCTACGGAAGTAATAAATAATTTAAATGTGTACTACCCCAATATATTTACTGACTTCCAAAGATTGAAAAATGAATTAAAACACATATATCTGGATAAGCAGTATAGAGATATGAAATTACAAACATTCATGGAAATTTTAACAGAAAACAGATACATTTTTAAAGAAGCTTATAAACTTTTTTGCTTAATAGTGACTATTCCGTCCACTAGTGTTTCCGTAGAACGGAGTTTTTCTTGCTTAAACAGAATCAAAATCAGTCTACGTAATACGATGTTTGAAGACAGACTTAGAAACTTGTTAAAAATTTCAATTGAAAAGGAACTACTAAAAGAGTTAATAGAAACTCAACCATTTTTTCACATCATCGACAAGTTTGCAAGTCTAAAAGAATCGAACTTATATTCAAAAAATAAAGACTGGGTAAGCATATATTGCATATTTTTATTTTGCTTGTTGTCTCCACATATAACAAGACCCTTCTAAATTACTAAAATATTTTAAAATTAATTATATTCTGGGTTTATACTATTTTTAACTAATTTTTGATCAATATTGGTTCATTCAGTATTAATCACTAATCTTAATTGTTGTAGTCAGAAAAAGCAAACCAATAACAGGGATTTTGTGCGGTCCCTGATGAAGAACAAAATTCTTGGTATTGTTTAATCTTTTACTCCTCTTCACCTTTTACTACTCCAATTGCATTTTTTATTTTAATCTGTTTCTACTATTTTAATTTACTTGGTTTTACTACCTAGTGTTATATTACTTTTCTACTTTAACTTTGTCTAAATTAATATACAATTAAGTGTAGTATATTTATGTATATTACATTAGAAAGTACTACATGTCACAATCATACTACAATTTTGCTATATATCATCATCATCATCATATTCAACCATTATCTATCCACTGCTGGATGAAGGTCTCTCCAAATGCTTTCCACACAAGTCTATCCTGAGCAATTCGCTTCCACGTCACCCCAACCTGTTTTCTTATTTCATCCACCCATCTAGTTTGAGGACGTTTTCTAGGTCTTCGGTGGTCTCTTGGAATCCAGTTCAGAATTTCTGTTGTCCATCGTTGATCAGTTCTTCTTGCAATATGCCCAGCCCATCGCCATTTCAGCCCTTTTACTTTAACAATGATGTCCTCTACTCTAGTTTGCTCTCTCACCCAAGTGTTTCTTTTTCGATCTCTCCTAGTTATTCCAAGCATGCACCTCTCCATGCTCCTTTGCGTTGTCTGTAACTTTCGTATTGCTCCAACTGTTAGACTCCATGTCTCTGATCCATAAGAGAGGACTGGCAATACACACTGGTTGAAGACTTTTCTTTTTAGACATAAAGGCAATTTCCCCTTCAGGATAAAACTGTTTCTTCCAAATGCACTCCAGCCAAGTTTAATACGTCTGTTGAGTTCTTTCATAATGTTGCCATCCATTGAAATCAGCTGGCCAAGGTAAATATATGAATCAGCAATTTCTAGCTCAGTGTTGTCAACTTGTATTTTTGTTTCCTCTACAAAATTATTGAACATGATCTTAGTTTTTTGTAGGTTCATCTTGAGTCCAACTTCTTCACTTCTAGTTGAGAGCTCTTGTACCATGTCTTGGAGTTCCAATGGGTCCGTTGAAAAAATAACAATGTCATC
The DNA here is from genome assembly GCA_006491805.2 of Dysdera silvatica. Taxonomy (NCBI): domain Eukaryota; kingdom Metazoa; phylum Arthropoda; class Arachnida; order Araneae; family Dysderidae; genus Dysdera; species Dysdera silvatica. Next base: position 99,094,097 of record QLNU02015003.1, read on the forward strand.
AGCAAACCGCAGATGATTTAAATATTCACCATTTATTTTTATTCCCTTGTTATTCCAATTTATCAGCTGAAAAATCATCTGTAAAGCAGAAGTAAAAAGTTTTGGAGAAATGGTATCTCCCTGCCTCACCCCTTTGCCAAGTTTGATAGTTTTGGTATCTTTATGTAACCGAAATTTTGCACTTGCATTTTTATACACACGTTTCACCATGTCAATGTACACATCCTCAATGTCTGTTGATCTTAAAGAGTTGATGACTGCTGATGTTTTTATAGAGTCAAAGGCCTTCTCATAGTCAATAAATGCAACACACAATGGAAGTTCATATTCATGTGTTCTTTCAATTAATTCTCTTAATACTTGAATATGGTCCACTGTACTGAATCCACTTCGAAATCCAGCTTGTTCTCTTGGTTGAGCTGCATCTAATTTTTTCTGCAGGCGATGTGTTAGCACTTTTGTGAAGATTTTATAAATAGCAGGTAACAAGCTAATTGGTCGGTAATTTTTTAAATCCTCTTTATCACCTTTTTTATGCAAAAGAATTACTGTTGCCGAATCCCATTGGTTTGGTATGTTACCACTGTTGAGGCATTTGGTAAAGAATTTTGCGAGTATGTCTTCTACATGTTCTCCAGCTTCTTTTAAGATATCTAATGTAATGCCATCATCGCCAGGGGATCTTCCTTTCTTCATACTTTTTATTGCAAATGCTACTTCTTCTTTTAAGATTTTAGGAGCTGTTCCTTCGACTATCTCAGAGTCTTCGTTTAATCCACTGTTTCCCTCATACAGCTTTCTGTAGAATTCTTCAACTCTTCTAAGTATTTCTTCCCTATTTCTTGTTACAGTGCCATCCTCTCCTTTTAATGCAATGATGTGTTTCTTCCCAATAGACAAACTCCCTTTAACAACCCTAAGGCTCTTGTTGCTTTCAATGGCCTTCCTTACTAACTCACAATTGAATTTTCTTATATCTTCTTTCATGTTTTTGCGCAAAGTTTTGCAAAGTTCTACATACTCGATCTTGCGACTGGTATTTTGATTGTCCACCTTCATAAGTCTTCGCCTTTTCATGAGTTGTTTCGTCTTCTCAGATAATTTGCTATTCTGCTTTTTACATATTACACCACCAATTTCCCCAGCAGTTTCAATTATTGTCTTAACAATGTTTTCATTTGCTTCTGAGATGTCAACTTCTTCAATAAGTCCTTCCAGTGCAGAAAAGCGATTTTTTAATTCCAACTTGAATGCCTCGGTATTTTCTTTTAATTTCTTTAAATCCACCCTCTTACATACTTGTTTCCTAATGAGCTTCTGCCTTTCTAGTTTAGTATTTAAGTGCATTTTACATCTCACCATTCGATGATCACTTCCAGTATTAAATCTGTTCAGTACGCTGCAATCTTCAATAATTGATTTCTTGTTTGCCAGTATATAGTCAATTTCGCTGGTTCCTCCATTGGGGTGTTTCCATGTCCATTTTCTTTGTAGTTTCTTCTTAAAAAATGAATTCATGATGCTAAGATTTTCAGCTTCGGCAAATTCTATGAGTTGATCGCCACGTTCATTCCTTTCCCCATATCCATATTTACCAACCGATGTCTCTCCTTGTTCCCGTTGTCCAATTCTTGCATTGAAATCCCCCATGATGAGCTTGATATGTTGTTTCCCTTTTGTGTGTAACTGTTTGATTTCTTCATAAAATTCTTCAACATCTTCGTCGGTATGGCTTGATGTTGGTGCATATACCTGTACTATCTGAAGTTGGTATCGCTGGGTTAGTTGAACAACGAGCCTCGTTGCTCGATCTGATGTATTTTCAACTTCCAGAAGACAGTCTTTAATTCTTTTGTTGATTAAGAAGCCAACACCACTTGTTCTTCCAGTTTCCGTTCCTCTATAGTAAAACAAATGTCCGCTTTTCAGTTCCACCAACTCTTCACCTTTTCTTCTAACTTCACTGAGTCCTACAATGTCCCATTTGATCTTGTCTAGTTCCTCTTCCAATTCCTGAAGTTTTGCTTCAGAAGCAAGGGATCGTCCATTAAACGTAGCCAAGGTCAATAACAAACGGCAGCCTGGGCCATTCCAGTGATTCTTAGCACCCCCTGCTTTCATGCCACACTGACCGCTGCCTTGATCAGGAGCACTCCAGCACCTGGAGACTAGGGGCCATGGTTTCTGGTGTGTCAACATAATGGAGGAATTAGCCATAATTTCACCACGCTGGCTAGACGGGTTGGTGAATTAGCCCTCCCCTTCCGCCTTTCTATCCGTGCAGCAAATATTAATTTGCCACATAAATAGAAAGCTCAGCCTGCACCACTTGAAGGCGGGGTAGGACACTAGGTTACTGGCCTGGCCGGTTCCACACATCGTCGCGATATATATATATATATAAATCTGTCAATAACGGTATTCCAAGTGTGGAAAAATAGATCCCTATAAACAATTTATTGTTATAAACAAGGTTGAATTTGATATATTATATTGGGCCGGTGGATAATATCGTTATAGGCAGGGTAACGTTATAAAAAGATTTCACTGTATTATTCTCAAAGGAAAGTGCTGTCATCAGAAAGACGACGGTAACCAAAGAAACGTTTGAAGCATTGTGTACTGGAAAACATCTTGTATTTTATGATCTCTGTGAAATCTCCACGTTGAGTTTATCGCCTGCATGGTGGTTTAGAAAGCTGGTGGATAGCTTCGTAATTGCAAAAAGTCTTTCTTCAAATGTCCTGGGAAATTCTGTCGCAGTTTACGACTTCTGTATAAGACTCTAACTCTTTTATTGGAGAGGGTCCCATACACCGAAGTGACAGCAATGAACCCAGCAATGAAATAACTGGGATAGAAATAGAAGAGGAAGCTGGTTTTTTTGGTTCTAATATCTAGGTCTTGAGATTTACTTTTGCTAGATTTGGTCTTCCTAATGCTGTGAGTAACTTTTTCTTATCATTGTGTATCCCGATATTATTCTCCAGAATTTGTATATTAAAAATTCATAACGTAGCTATAGTAGCTTTCTATTATTGTGATCTTTATATAAATTCGGAGCTTAGAACTGATTGGATCTTAAATTCATAGTTTTCTATCAGGCCTAATGCGAAAATAAATTGTTTAGGCCTAAAGTTTTAGGCATCTAAAGCGTAGTAGGTAAGTAAATCTGTTAAATAAAAAAAATTGGATAATAACAGCAATTCTGAAAATGGTCAAATGATTTAAGGCCCGTCTTATACACTATAGTATAATAGACTTTCGAGTTTACGAACCCTACAGACTCAAAACGGGTTTATAGACATAAATTAATGACACTCTTCAGAGCCACAATACCAGTTCGTAAGCATGTATATTTAGTAAATTGGATGTTTATCAAATGCATGTCCCCTTTATTAGCATATATTTTTAATCCACGAATGATCAATCCAATATTAAAATAAAAACAAGTTGATTAAGAATGTATAAGAGCGGAAAATTGATTAAAAATATTTTAAATAAATAATGCCATTGAATTTTCTTTTGTCGTAAACACCCAGATCCATTATGATATATTTAATTTTTAAAATTATTTGAGATTTTTATGTTCCATTAGGCCTTAGAGATCATGTTATATGTAATATGATCTATTATAGTAAGCACGTTTCCAAATTTCAAACTTTTCTAATTCATTTCCGCATTTCTCATTAAGGTTTTCCACCCTATTCCCGGAAACAAAACTCCATTAACAATATAAATGTTATTTAAATTGTTTAACGAAGAATAACAGAAACAAATTATTTTCTTCGAAATAAATTACGAAATTTTGCGTTTCTTTATGGTTATTTTGTATTTTAATTTCATACGAAAATGAAGCGTACTCCATTGAAGATGTCTAATATATAATTTAATACTTGCATCGTGTTATTTTATACAAAATTCATAAACGTGGTACTTAAACTATCATTAACTCTTCAAGTAAAATTCATTAACATCATTTACTTGGCCGTTTAAAATCCTTCGTAACAGGAAAAACGTGATTTCCTTTGATTTATTTTCACGTTCATCTTAGTTGATATGCAAAATTCGATGTTTACCGAAACGCGTGGGAGATTTAATGTGTTTTTTTTTTTTAATTCATGAGGTTCAAGTTTTTGAAATTTTCCTTCATTTTCTCTTTTCTTATTATGCATATATTTTCATGTTTTCGGCAATTTTCACTTAGGCGTACTTTCACAAAATACTTTCGGAAATGAGTTGTTATTGAGATCAGAATTTTCCAAAAGAATCTATTAACCGTTCAGTGTAATCTGTCTATAGCGACACTGTCTGTAATACAGGTAATATATCTCTGCAATTCTTTTTCTATTAGTGAAGATAGATATGTAGTCTATCTCGTTCAACCTTGTATATAACGATCTCTTTTTTTCCCAGTTCCTTATTAGTAAGGACTGACTTATCTGTATTACTTAAAAATTACATGAAATGAACAGTAGGAAGATTTACATGGTCATCAAAACCTAACAATTTTAAATGAAAAAATTATCCTAACCATCATTACAAACTACAATGATCATTGTCATGCTGAATCGATAATTAATTCATCATTTTATTGGATTATGAAAAGTTCAATACATTTGCCATTCGAAGTTATTTCTTAAAAATGTGCTAGCTAATCATTGACCAACCTGAAAATAAACTTAAATATGTTATAAATAGCTGTTTAATTAATTTTTTTATTATTAAATAAAAAATAAAAAAAATAAAATAAAAAAATATTTTATTTTTGGCATTATGTAATAAACATCGTATATATGAATTGAAGAGAAATATTTGAGTGAGAGAGATAACAAGAGGAGGAGATATTATTTTTAAAATAAAAGAACTGAAATGGTTATGGTTTGAAAATATTTCAAAAATAACTAATCTAAGGTGAACAACAAAATCTATTGGCCCAATTTCGAGGAAAAAATGTTAAATTTCTCGCGTTTTAACATCAAAAGATGTTAAACAATATATTGAAAATACATCATTAATCTTACAATGTAAATTTGGAGGCACATATAATTTTATCCATATCATTTATATATATAACACTTGGCACCGCTTATCCCAAGTCTACTCATCCAACTATAATGGCACGCACTAGGGCTGGGGGCGAAATTTATTGGCAAGTTTATATTATTAATGTTCCATGCCTGGCCCTGATTAAGTTCCCGGGCCCCTGGGCATTTGTATCTTGCCCCGTCTATCGCCGGCACTGCTGGCACTCACAATAGAAATAATAATAATAACAATAATATTATTAATAATAATAATACGTAAGTTTATAGAAAACTAATTTAGGCGCAATACATTACTTTTTTTTAATTTTCCTTTCTTAGTATGCCATAGAAGTTAAACTGTAAGTAGTTCTCAAACGATATAATTCAGTCCGTCCATCCATCCATCCATCCATCCAGACAGACAGACAGACAGAAAGACAGACATATAACTAAATCATTTACATAAGCAAGTCATCAACACTATCAAATTTTGCCATTTTATCTCCCAACGGCAGTTGAAGTATTGAACAAGAAAAGGGATTTGCAATGAAAAGAATAAGCGAAGATACATTCCCCAACTAGCAACCAACGATAAAAAAAAGGATATAGCATCAAGAATAACTCCAGAAACTTATTTCCAGAAAAATTCGCACAGCTACTATCTCCCAAAAGACGAAATCGAGAATTGCCTCATAAGTGATGGCAATATCGTTACTCCCAGCAGCTATTTACGGTCCTTGGAGGATGGTAGCCAGAGCACATTAATTTGAAGTCGTATTGTTGTCGGATGTAGTTTTAGGCCCAAGTATTGCTCTTAAAATCCGCTGGGTTATTTTCAGTGCAAATATTTGGAACATCGGTGTTCATGTTTTTTACTGTGTGTGCGTTTTTCCTCTGCAATATTACACCGACCGGAAGAAAAGTACCTAACTGCACCATTGTGAGTTGGAGTTTCGCTTTTGAAACGTTTCTTATCCATTATGGATGACTTCAAGCCGTAGAAACCTCTCTTATTGCCTTATGTTCTCTCAAAATTCCATATAAATGAAAATTTGTTCCTTGTAACATGGACCACGGTTTAAAATCCATGTTGTTGCTTTTAGCTTTTATCAGGAGATTGCATTTTTTTTTCAAAAATTCGATAGCATTTGTTTGCAATACACTCAAATCCAATTTAATATTGAGACTGGTCTCCTATAAAGTGTGGCGATATGTAGTTCACTACATTACACTATTGCATTTTCGTGTTTGGTATCTTATACAATTATATTATACTGTTTAGTACTTATACAGAGGGTGTTTGCACATTTTTAGAATGATTTCGAAGCCATTTTCTTAATGTTTAAAATGTAAAGATTATTTTTTTAAATATTCCATCTGATAACCTTGTTTCTGAACTGTAAGTGTGCATCATGTTTTCCATGATAGAAGGGTTTTTTGCAACATTTCCAGAGGTACTGCTTGTCATTGTTGTTCCACAACTTTCCAAAGTCCATCGATGGTAGTGGGTTTGCGCTTAGAGAGAGCTCTTTTCAGCAGACCAAAGGCACAATAGTTCATAGGAGAAACAACAGGGGACTTCTCAGGAATATGTTGAAAAGGTATTTATGCAATACCTATATCAATTTTCATTTTTTCAAGGAATGCAGTGGTAGTTTTCGAGGTATGACTGCTGGCTTTGTCTTGATGCAGTTTTACACACTGAAAATTGTTGGAATAAAAAAAATGGAATTTCTTCTGTAAATATCGGATGTAAAACATTCTCCTGATAATATGATGAGTTGATTTTAACCTTTTTTTCCACTTTTTAATTTCCCATTGTAAGAGAAACCTGCGACAATCATAAATCCTTTACTGAAGTTTTCTTTGCATTCTCGGAACCAAGTTTGGACATTTTTTTCCCCGCGCTTGCGACACTCAGTAAATGAACCTTTTTTGTTACAGTTATTTAGGTAAACCCATGCGCCATCAAGAGTCGCAATCTATTTCCATTTATCTCCTACTAAATAATTTTCATACAGGATTCTGCAACATGTCTTGCGTTGAACCACATGTCTCGACAAAAGACGGTGAAGATTATGTTTTTTAGCTTTTTTAAGTTATAAATCTTGGTTTATTATTTTATTTACTGTTGCTACAGAAGTATTTAAAGAGTTTGCAATTGATTTCTGCATCGGTGGATTTTCTCTTGTTACCAGTGATCTCACTTTAGAAATATTTGCAACACTACGTACCTTCAAATCAAACAACAATATCAATCAACGTTTATTGTCTTACGCGAATACGCATAAATATTTGCACGAAGAAATATTTGTATATACGCAGAAATATTGTTTTCTTTAATATATTTGTATATATATATATATTGTATATATTTAATATATTTGTATATTTTCTTTAAATATTTATTTTCTTTCGAACGTTTCACCATCTAATCACGCCATACCATCGGCGCTGGTATCACTACGCCAATAAACGTTGATTGACATTGTTGTTTGATTTAATCTGCGTAGTGTTCGATTTATATAAATAAAGAACGTACCTTGTTCGGGTATACATTTGGAGTCCTCTTTTTATGTGGAAGTTTTGATTGACGGTCTTTCCTTTTTCGATTAATAATGTTGCTTATTTTGCACTTAGAAATATTTATACCATGCGTTTCACAACGTTTTTAATAGTGGAATAAGAATATTTCTCTTCGGAAAGCGCAAAAACGTATTCTTCGATCCACGGCTTGTTTACAGGCGCCATTTTGAATGAAAAATGAATTTGAAAGTAGCAGACGATAATCTTAATTTGAAATAATAACATGTTGCCAGATCCATTTTCCCACAAAATATTTTCATTTTTTAATCATCTATTGAAATCGTTCTAAAAATGTGTAAACACCCTCTGTAAAATTCAATTATCTGTGCATATGAATGTTTGTCTTATTTGCTTGTTGAACACTTGCTGTGTGCTAGTCTATTTTCAAGAAATTTTATGTACCATTTAGTAGGAATTTAGCCATTTCTGATTTTTTAAAACTATGTTATAAAGAGTTCATTGGCGTAGAATTGTGTGTGCACATGTGGTCCGAGCCCCCTCAATAATTGGAAGTAAATTGAAATTTGACATATATTTTAATGTATAAATGTACATTACATATGCATGCCCTCCCCCCAATAGTTTTGAAATTTACGTTGCTGATTCAACTGCGCATTTGGCAAATAAGCTTGGCTGTTAAGTTGATCGGCTTGATGCAACTTCAGGAAAAGCAGATTCTCGCCCGTAGATATTCTAAGTTTTCCAGCGACATACACTATGACATTAAAAGAAAACTTAAAAAATGCACAAATGACACTCCTCTGTCTGAGTTCACAGATTATATTAGTTTTGTAGAAAAAACATTGCAATCCAAGGTACACATACGTGTACCTCTGGAATGAAGAGAACATGTAATAAACATTAAAGAAGGAAACGGTCCAAATGTGTTTCGCAACTAGCTGCCTGCCTAAGTTTTTTAAGGGGCGCAAAATATGAAGTACGACCTCCTCCCCCTTCGAGGCTTTGCCTATGTTTTTTATTCTTTAGTTACAATTCCGTTCACAATTTAAATGTCGCAAAAAACATACTTTCATCCTTTGAAGTCGTAGAGAAAGCAATAATAATTTGTGCTTCTGTATTTTTTATCACAATACCGTAACATGTTTTATTATCACCCAAATATAAGCTAAATTTTATCCCTTCAGGTATGCATCTTTCCTTCTTCAGTTCCGTTGTCCGGGTTTTTATTCCTCCATTCGTAAAGCGATGCCCAATAAATGCACGTGAAAGTACGTGAATACGCTCAATGACAACGCTAATGCGCATTTTACTCAGCAATTCTTTCTATAAGCTACAAAAACACGTTAGTTATTCATTTCGTCAGTTTCACAACACAAGGTAAAATTTATTTTAGAATTAAAATTCGGCGTGAAGAGCTATGAGACATAGTAAACGTGTTCATAATGAACAGGTGCTTCTTTTTTAAGCAAATTGGTAATTATAATATGTTGTGTACCGAATGTGTTAACAAAATCATGCTGGAGACGATAACTTTTGTAATAATATGAATTTTTTACGTTAGTGACGAACAAATTTAAGGGAAAATCTCTCAGATGCAATGTGTGTCCCAGTTCTTACATTTAGAGTTCCCAAAAGAAACCATCCCTCCTGTAAAATTTTGTGAAAAAATAAAAGGAAAGGAATGCCAAGGTTTAGAAGTCGTTAGTGTGGCTGAATACATTACACTGACGTGAAAAAACTGCTAGAAAGTTGAATTATTTTAATTAAATTCCTTTTTAAAACAACAAATTATTTTGCCGTTCCAATAGCACTTGTTTTAGATTCCTTGCTAATTCTAGTGATGTCTGTTTATGTTTCGTAATTAGCCCTGGAATTAAAAGTATTTTAACCGAATTAATTACAATTAAGGAAGCAGAATCTCACTTGCCGAATTTCTTTTCAAAGAATTGAAAAAACTGTTTAAAGTTGCTACAAATTACCTTCGTTGAGAGATTACATTTTGAATCTTCCTTCCAGTGAAAGTATTCGCAATTATTGTTATGAAGCTCGTTAATTAGTTTGCAAGCTATTTGCAAAAACCATAAAATTGGATTGAAAAGCTTTATTTCCTGTCTGTAAAATAACACTCCGTTTTATCATGGGGACAGTGATAATTATTAATTCCCAGATAAAGATCATCCTAGAGACGTCCTAAGGAGGCCCAGACCATCTCCAGGATATCTCAAGGACGCTCTTTACTAGTTGGATCAGTGCAATCGTATTAAGCGGTTTACTTACATAAGATCACACGTAATTTTTTATTTGATTGCCACAGGCAACCTATTGGTTCGTGTTTTGCGGCGGGAAACGGTCATACTGCGATGAGACCTATATTTTCTCAAGAACTTCAAACCCCTACTATCCCGCGAACAAGTCTATGGTGAAACGGCATAGCATACAAGATAGCATTGAAAGTTAAATCCAGTGTGATGCACCATGAAAGAACGCGTTACCACTAGGCCACCAGAGAAGAGTGGGCCTATATTGTTCCGGTGAATTCGAACCTATTAAGGCCTAGGAAATCAATCCCCAAACTACGATGTGCAGTCAGTTTGTAAGCATTGCTTATAGCACTTTTGGTTGTCGAATTCGATTTAACGACATGCTTAGCGAGTACATGGCCATAACACCACCATAGGCCGCATAAAAAACCCGATGGCTATCTCTTACATGTGTAATAAAATTATTAACTGCTGTTTGAAATATAAATAGCGTTCATTAGTTTATTGCGAACTTGGAAATTAAATTGTTAAATTTACCATTACGAATTACCTAATATTTCATGAGATCTATTACCAGAAAAAATTTCTTCTTTATTTAAGTATTTACCTCGCAAATATATGCATCATGATTCCAAATAAATGAGTACTATGAAACAAAAACTTACTATTTGCGTACAAAACCTTTTTAAAAAGGAAAAATGCCGACTCGGTATTTTGCATGCAAAAGTAAGCACATTCAGAGAATAGTACATTAGATATGTGCTGGAACGTACAAAGATAGACTAGAGGTCTTGCCATGTGTAATAAAATGTTATCACTGCCAGGAATCCGAAGATTAGAAAAGACAACACAAAGGAATGTAACGAGAAGCAATATATCTGTTTATATCGCCACTAGAGGAGGATATACTGCGTAATATAACATCCGACCGTTATGTTGTCACTGCTTCGTAATAAAGAGGATTTTGTAATAAAAATATAGTCAATTTTATAGAATAATGTGCCTATAAATTATAAAAACTGAAATTCTGTCCTACCATGAACGTAGAAGATAGAAGAGAATGAGATAGAGAAGAATGTATAGAGATATATGTGTAACGCAATTATAATAGTTATATAAGTAGAAATCAGCAAATAAGCGTAAAGTTGAAAAGTTCATTTCGACATACATTTCAGATAGACTTGGCTATCTCTCATCAGGAATATAAAAAGAAAATAGAAAAGGCCGACAAAGATCAATATAGGAATTAAAGTGTTTTGAAAGTGCTCAATTTCAACACTAATTCTTCTACTACAATCAATGAATAAAAATCTACTCCCAGTTTCAATCAAACTCTGAAGTAGCTAATGAAATTCCCGTATTAATTATTTATCCATAACTAGCAACACAACCATCACGCAATACTAACATCTCCAATATTCTAATATTTCTTTTTTCTATTCCTACCAGAAGAGAGCCAAGTTCGTCAGATTCGTACATCGAAATGAATTTTTAAACTTCACGTCTATAACGTTGGTTACTACTTATAAATCTTGTCTGCGTATTGCCATGTCAAATAATATTGCAATAATGTTCAACTTGGAGTGAATTAGTAAGTAGACATTTACCTATGCAACAATATTTTCAACGATGTTTGCACTAATATTTGCAACAATATTTGCTACAAATTGCCTATTCACATAAGTTGTAGATCCGCATGATACACAAAAGGTGTGAGTAAAATATTTGAGAGCGAAAAACTCGTCTAAAATTATTTAATAACCTCGAAAATGTGCAACGTATATAGCTGCAATTATAGTTTAATTGTAACGAAATCTTAATTTATATATCAGAAAAATTATATGTTCCCAATATATGGCAATGTAGGGCCCAATAGATCATGACATTGCATGCCTGAGGGTATCCCGGAAGAGAAAGGCACCTCTGAATTGAAGTAAAGGCATGTGTTTTCTATAATTGTGGCTATAATTTATATGCAATATTACTTTCCTGTTAGCTTGTTAAAACGCGTTAACGAAATATGACTGGAACTCAAAGTAGTTAGTCTATTTAATCAACTTTTTCAACATTTCTATTCTCGAGGGTTTCTTGTTGAATGCCAACCTAGAATGTGATTACTTTTTTCAAGATGCTAGTTATTAGTCATAAAGTAATTCTATTTTTGAGTAAAAGATCGAAAAGAACACGGAAATAATTCTGATACTGTATGTTTTTCACTAACTCTTTTATATTGTAAACAAGAGCTTGTAAACTATAAGTGAAACCGGATTTATATAAATACGTTGCCACGAATCAAATCGACTTAACTTTCATTACCAGAAACCGAAAATTAATGATACATAGCCAGTTTTCTTCTTTGCAGAGCGTGGTACTCAACCCAGTATTAAACGTTTGACGCTTGAAATGATTGCCACTGTCTCTAAGTTTTTCTTCTTCTGAATGATGTTCAGCTTGAAATTGGATAAAACTGCATTTTCAACCATTGAACTGTAATAGAAAAGAGCCCAAAGACATCATATGAAAGACAGTGTGACACTGATCTTCCGAAAGCTCTTTCGACCATTTATTCCAAGTATGGTTCGAACGAGGCAGTTTTATTTCCTCCATTTTATGGCAAAAGGATTTAGTTCTAGCCTTTTTCAAATTTGGAACGTTTCTAAAAGTTGAAATGTACCTCATGTCTGAGTAAACTTTGCATCGTTGTCTTTTCTTTCAAGAACGATTTAGAGTGAAATTCGTTGTATCGGTAATTTTTAAGCTTAAAGGACACTATCAAAAATTTGAGTTTTCAAAACTAAAACTGGGAATATAGTCTCCCTCATTTACTTTCAAAAAGACGTATTTACTCGAAGTTTGCTTTTATTCCCTTTCGATGCATAACACTCCAATAACTTTCCTACTTCTTGCGTGATTTCTTCGGCTCCGGTAAAAAATGCCATTTCCAATATGATCGATAGCCTTCTTCGGCTCACCTTTTTTTTTAATATTTGTTTATGTCAACGCTTGTAACGTAGTTTCGATAAAACTTCCGAAATTTAAAATAAATTAGCGTCTTATATATAATGAACTGAGTTTGTGATTATTGGATATACGATAGTATGGAATTGGGACAAACAATACATAGGTATCTTTGTATATTTAGTCAATAGCTTTGCAAATTTTGATGCATATTATACCTATCCTTGTGTAAGTGGTCATAATGATAGTGATTTTGTTCCACGAATGAATTTCCCGAATACAGTTGACTTTTCCTTCAATTCTCTCGGCTTAGAACTGTTAGATGTTGTTGCGATATAGAAAATAAACCGCATTATTCTACATTTGCTCGGGTGTCAGCGCTTATCGGATGGAATGCAGCGATCAAACAGATGCCCATATCATTATGTACTAGAAGACACGTATATTTTATGTTCTCTAGAGCCTTCCGACTGCAAGGTGGTTCAAGACCTCGGCAGATAGCTTCGTAATTGCAAAAATTCTTTCCTCAAATGGCCGAGAAAATCCTGTCGCAGTTTACGACTTTTGTGAAGCTCTAACTCTTTTATTGGAGTAGGTCCGATACAATAAGCTAGCAACCATGAACTAAGCAATACAATAGCGAGGATGAAAGTAGATGAGGAAACCAGATTTTATGATTCTAATATCTCGGTCTTCGCATTTATTTTCGGTGGATAAAATCTTCCTAACGGTCTAAATATATCATTTCTATTATTTCGCAGATGCATTATTTTCGACATCGTTTATTGAAGGAATAGAATGCGCCTTTTAATAATCTTATTATGATAAAAATTGAATGCAAGCATTCGCTGTGAATACATACATTTGTTATCTGAGAATTGAGATATAAAATGGAAAGTTACTATCTCAAATAAACAAATAGCATTTATTATCCGGCGATTGCGAATGAAATAATAAATATGACAATAACATCACAATCCCAATTTCATTAAGTGTGAATCCCATTAAAATATATCAGCGCTGATTGGCAAATGCTCAAATGAGGAATGTAGGGTATAAATAAACAAATTATGTGCATGGTAATAAATTTCAATTTTATATCATTACATATACGACATAACATTTAATTAACAGCGAATTATTTTGTTTTGGGTCTTTGAAGGCTTAACTTTAGAGAAAAATTTAAACAGGAATTCAAAATTTAATACTAAAAAATATAATAATTAAATAAGGCAGAATAATTAGTGCAGTGGTTCCGAAATTGGGGGTATCGAGCATGTTTCTAGAGGGTAGCCGCAACTATTTTTTGTTGCAATTATTTTTATAAGGAATTTCATACCAAATGTTTCCAACGCTTTTCTGTTGCAACATGGCTACACATGCCGCAATATTCTACTATTTGTCGTTAACTTAACATATATATACAATTAATATAATAAACATAATTAATATAACAAACATAATTAATACAGTAAACATAATTAATATTATAAACATAATTAATGTTATGAACGTAATCAATATAATATATATATCATCATCAACCATTATCTATCCACTTCTGGATAAAGGTCTCTCCAAATGCTTTCAACACAAGTCTATCATGAGCAATTCGCTTCCACGTCACCCCAACTTGTTTTCTTATTTCATCCACCCATCTAGTTTGAGGACGTTTTCTAGGTCTTCGGTGGTCTCTTGGAATCCAGTTCAGAATTTCTGTTGTCCATCGTTGATCAGTTCTTCTTGCAATATGCCCAGCCCATCGCCATTTCAGCCCTTTTACTTTAACAATGATGTCCTCTACTCTAGTTTGCTCTCTCACCCAAGTGTTCCTTTTTCGATCTCTCCTAGTTATTCCAAGCATGCACCTCTCCATGCTCCTTTGCGTTGTCTGTAACTTTCGTATTGCTCCAACTGTTAGACTCCATGTCTCTGATCCATAAGAGAGGACTGGCAATACACACTGGTTGAAGACCTTTCTTTTTAGACACAAAGGCAATTTCCCCTTCAGGATAAAACTGTTTCTTCCAAATGCACTCCAGCCAAGTTTAATACGTCTGTTGAGTTCTTTCATAATGTTGCCATCCATTGAAATCAGCTGGCCAAGGTAAATATATGAATCAGCAATTTCTAGCTCAATGTTGTCAACTTGTATTTTTGTTTCCTCTACGAAATTATTGAACATGATCTTAGTTTTTTGTAGGTTCATCTTGAGTCCAACTTCTTTACTTCTAGTTGAGAGCTCCTGTACCATGTCTTGGAGTTCTGATGGGTTCGTTGAAAAAATAACAATGTCATCAGCAAACCGCAAATGATTTAAATATTCACCATTTATTTTTATTCCCTTGTTATTCCAATTTATCTGCTGAAAAATCATCTGTAAAGCTGAAGTAAAAAGTTTTGGAGAAATGGTATCTCCCTGCCTCACACCTTTGCCAAGTTTGATAGTTTTGGTATCTTTATGTAACCGAAATTTTGCACTTGCATTTTTATACACACGTTTCACCATGTCAATGTACACATCCTCAATGTCTGTTGATCTTAAAGAGTTGATGACTGCTGATGTTTTAATAGAGTCAAAGGCCTTCTCATAGTCAATAAATGCAACACACAATGGAAGTTCATATTCATGTGTTCTTTCAATTAATTCTCTTAATACTTGAATATGGTCCACTGTACTGAATCCACTTCGAAATCCAGCTTGTTCTCTTGGTTGAGCTGCATCTAATTTTTTCTGCAGGCGATGTGTTAGCACTTTTGTGAAGATTTTATAAATAGCAGGTAACAAGCTAATTGGTCGGTAATTTTTCAAATCCTCTTTATCACCTTTTTTATGCAAAAGAATTACTGTTGCAGAATCCCATTGGTTTGGTATGTTACCGCTGTTAAGACATTTGGTAAAGAATTTTGCAAGTATGTCTTCTACATATTCTCCAGCTTCTTTTAGGATATCTAATGTAATACCATCATCACCAGGGGCTCTTCCTTTCTTCATATTTTTTATTGCAAATGAAACTTCTTCTTTTAAGATTTTAGGAGCTGTTCCTTCGACTATTTCGGCGTCTTCGTTTAATCCACTGTTACTTTCATATAGTTTTTTGTAGAATTCTTCAACTCTTCTAAGTATTTCTTCCCTATTTCTTGTTACGGTGCCATCCTCTCCTTTTAATGCAATGATGTGTTTCTTCCCAACAGATAAACTTCCTTTAACAACCCTAAGGCTCTTGTTATTTTCAATGGCTTTCCTTACTAGCTCACAGTTGAATTTTCTTATGTCTTCTTTCATGCTTTTGCGCAGAGTTTTACAAAGTTCTATGTACTCAATCCTGGAACTGGTATTTCGATTGTCCACCTTCATATCTCTTCGCCTTTTCATGAGCTGTTTCGTCTTCTCAGATAATTTGCTATTGTGCTTTTTACAGGTTACACCACCAATTTCCCCAGCAGTTTCAACTATTGTCTTAACAATGTTTTCATTTGCTTCTGAGATATCACTTTCATCAATAAGTCCTTCCAGTGCAGAAAAGCGATTTTTTAATTCCAACTTGAATGCCTCGGTATTTACTTTCAGTTTCATTAGATCCACCCTCTTACTTACTTGTTTCCTAATGAGCTTCTGTCGTTCTAATTTAGTATTTAAGTGCACTTTACATCTCACCATTCGATGATCACTTCCAGTATTAAATCTGTTCAGTACACTGCAATCTTCAATAATTGATTTCTTGTTTGCCAGGATATAGTCAATTTCACTAGTTCCCCCATTTGGGTGTTTCCATGTCCATTTTCTTTGCGGTTTCTTCTTAAAAAATGAATTCATGATGCTAAGGTTTTCAGCTTCTGCAAATTCGATGAGTTGATCGCCACGTTCATTCCTTTCCCCATATCCGTATTTACCAACCGATGTCTCTCCTTGTTCCTGTTGTCCAATTCTTGCATTGAAATCCCCCATGATGAGCTTGATATGTTGTTTCCCTTTGGTGTGTAACTCTTTGATTTCTTCATAAAATTCTTCAACCTCTTCGTCGGTATGGCTTGATGTTGGTGCATATACCTGTACTATTTGAAGTTGGTATCGCTGGGTTAGTTGAACAACAAGCCTCGCTGCTCGATCTGATGTACTTTCAACTTCCAGAAGACAGTCTTTAATTCTTTTGTTGATTAAGAAGCCAACACCACTTGTTCTTCCAGTTTCCGTTCCTCTATAATAAAACAAATGTCCGCTTTTAAGTTCCACCAATTCTTCACCTTTTCTTCTGACTTCACTGAGTCCTATAATGTCCCAATTGATCTTTTCAAGTTCCTCTTCCAATTCCTGAAGTTTTGCTTCAGAAGCAAGGGATCGTCCATTATACGTAGCCAAGGTCAATAACAAACGGCAGCCTGGGCCATTCCAGTGATTCTTAGCACCCCCTGCTTTCATGCCACACTGACCGCTGCCTTGATCAGGAGCACTCCAGCACCTGGAGACTAGGGGCCATGGTTTCTGGTGTGTCAACATAATGGAGGAATTAGCCATAATTTCACCACGCTGGCTAAACGGGTTGGTGAATTAGCCCTCCCCTTCCGCCTTTCTATCCGTGTAGCAAATATTAATTTGCCACATAAATAGAAAGCTCAGCCTGCACCACTTGAAGGCGGGGTAGGACACTAGGTTACTGGCCTGGCCGGTTCCACACATCGTCACATACGTTCAGCGTGTGGGTCTCCTTCCAGTTAGATACCAGCAACCCTTTTGCAGGCCATATATATATATATACATATATATATATATATATATATCATCTGGCTAAAAAAAGAAGATTATGGCTAATTCTCCATTATGTTGACGCACCAAAAACCATGGCCACTAGTCTCCAGGTGCTGGAGTGCTCCTGATCAAGGCAGGGTCAGTGTCGCATGAAAGCAGGGGGTGCTAAGAATCACTGGAATGGCCCAGGCTGCCGTTTGTTATTGACCTTGGCTACGTATAATGGACGATCCCTTGCTTCTGAAGCAAAACTTCAGGAATTGGAAGAGGAACTTGAAAAGATCAAATGGGACATTGTAGGACTCAGTGAAATTAGAAGAAAAGGTGAAGAGTTGGTGGAACTGAAAAGCGGACATTTGTTTTACTATAGAGGAACGGAAACTGGAAGAACAAGTGGTGTTGGCTTCTTAATCAACAAAAGAATTAAAGACTACCTTCTTGAAGTCGAAAGCACGTCAGATCGAGCAGCGAGGCTCGTTGTTCAACTAACCCAGCGATACCAACTTCAAATAGTACAGGCATATGCACCAACATCAAGCCATACTGACGAAGAGGTTGAAGAATTTTATGAAGAAATCAAAGAGTTACACACCAAAGGGAAACAACATATCAAGCTCATCATGGGGGATTTCAATGCAAGAATTGGACAACAGGAACAAGGAGAGACATCGGTTGGTAAATACGGATATGGGGAAAGGAATGAACGTGGCGATCAACTCATCGAATTTGCAGAAGCTGAAAATCTTAGCATCATGAATTCATTTTTTAAGAAGAAACCGCAAAGAAAATGGACATGGAAACACCCCAATGGAGGAACCAGCGAAATTGACTATATACTGGCAAACAAGAAATCAATTTTTGAAGATTGCAGCGTACTGAACTGATTTAATAC
>QLNU02015003.1:99112628-99146692 GCA_006491805.2 Dysdera silvatica
TGAAAAGCGGACATTTGTTTTACTATAGAGGAACGGAAACTGGAAGAACAAGTGGTGTTGGCTTCTTAATCAACAAAAGAATTAAAGACTGCCTTCTGGAAGTTGAAAGCACATTAGATCGAGCAGCGAGGCTCGTTGTTCAACTAACCCAGCGATACCAACTTCAGATAGTACAGGTATATGCACCAACATCAAGCCATACCGACGAAGAGGTTGAAGAATTTTATGAAGAAATCAAACAGTTACACACCAAAGGGAAACAACATATCAAGCTCATCATGGGGGATTTCAATGCAAGAATTGGACAACAGGAACAAGGAGAGACATCGGTTGGTAAATACGGATATGGGGAAAGGAATGAACGTGGCGATCAACTCATCGAATTTGCAGAAGCTGAAAACCTTAGCATCATGAATTCATTTTTTAAGAAGAAACCGCAAAGAAAATGGACATGGAAACACCCAAATGGGGGAACTAGCGAAATTGACTATATCCTGGCAAACAAGAAATCAATTATTGAAGATTGCAGCGTACTGAACAGATTTAATACTGGAAGTGATCATCGAATGGTGAGATGTAAAGTGCACTTAAATACTAAATTAGAAAGACAGAAGCTCATTAGGAAACAAGTAAGTAAGAGGGTGGATTTAATGAAACTGAAAGCAAATACTGAGGCATTCAAGTTGGAATTAAAAAATCGCTTTTCTGCACTGGAAGGACTTATTGAAGAAATTGATATCTCAGAAGCAAATGAAAACATTGTTAAGAAAATAGTTGAAACTGCTGAGGAAATTGGTGTGACGTGTAAAAAGCACAATAATAAATTATCTGAGAAGACGAAACAGCTCATGAAAAGGCGAAGAGATATGAAGGTGGACAATCGAAATACCAGTTCCAGGATTGAGTACATAGAACTTTGTAAAACTCTGCGCAAAAGCATGAAAGAAGACATAAGAAAATTCAACTGTGAGCTAGTAAGGAAAGCCATTGAAAATAACAAGAGCCTTAGGGTTGTTAAAGGAAGTTTATCTGTTGGGAAGAAACACATCATTGCATTAAAAGGAGAGGATGGCACCGTAACAAGAAATAGGGAAGAAATACTTAGAAGAGTTGAAGAATTCTACAAAAATCTATACGAAAGTAACAGTGAATTAAACGAAGACATTGAAATAGTCGAAGGAATAGCTCCTAAAATCTTAAAAGAAGAAGTTTCATTTGCAATAAAAAATATGAAGAAAGGAAGAGCCCCTGGTGATGATGGTATTACATTAGATATCCTAAAAGAAGCTGGAGAATATGTAGAAGACATACTTGCAAAATTCTTTACCAAATGTCTTAACAGCGGTAACATACCAAACCAATGGGATTCTGCAACAGTAATTCTTTTGCATAAAAAAGGTGATAAAGAGGATTTGAAAAATTACCGACCAATTAGCTTGTTACCTGCTATTTATAAAATCTTCACAAAAGTTCTAACACATCGCCTGCAGAAAAAATTAGATGCAGCTCAACCAAGAGAACAAGCTGGATTTCGAAGTGGATTCAGTACAGTGGACCATATTCAAGTATTAAGAGAATTAATTGAAAGAACACATGAATATGAACTTCCATTGTGTGTGGCATTTATTGACTATGAGAAGGCCTTTGACTCTATTAAAACGTCAGCAGTCATCAACTCTTTAAGATCAGCAGACATCGAGGATGTGTACATTGACATGGTGAAATGTGTGTATAAAAATGCAAGTGCAAAATTTCGGTTACATAAAGATACCAAAACTATCAAAATTGGTAAAGGTGTGAGGCAGGGAGATACCATTTCTCCAAAACTTTTTACTTCAGCTTTACAGATGATTTTTCAGCTGATAAACTGGAATGACAAAGGAATAAAAATAAATGGTGAATATTTAAATCATCTGCGGTTTGCTGATGACATTGTTATTTTTTCAACGAACCCATCAGAACTCCAAGACATGGTACAGGAGCTCTCAACTAGAAGTAAAGAAGTTGGACTCAAGATGAACCTACAAAAAACTAAAATCATGTTCAATAATTTCGTAGAGAAAACAAAAATACAAGTTGACAACATTGAGCCAAAAATTTCTGATTCATATATTTACCTTGGCCAACTGATTTCAATGGAAGGCAACATTATGAAAGAACTCAACAGATGTATTAAACTTGGCTGGAGTGCATTTGGAAGAAACAGTTTTATCCTGAAGGGGAAATTGCCTTTATGTCTAAAAAGAAAAGTCTTCAACCAGTGTGTATTGCCCGTCCTCTCTTATGGATCAGAGACATGGAGTCTAACAGTTGGAGCAATACGAAAGTTACAGACAACCCAAAGGAGCATGGAGAGGTGCATGCTTGGAATAACTAGGAGAGATCGAAAAAGAAACACTTGGGTGAGAGAGCAAACTAGAGTAGAGGACATCATTGTTAAAGTAAAAGGACTGAAATGGCGATGGGCTGGGCATATTGCAAGAAGAACTGATCAACGATGGACAACAGAAATTCTGAACTGGATTCCAAGAGACCATCGAAGACCTAGAAAACGTCCTCAAACTAGATGGGTGGATGAGATAAGAAAACATGTTGGAGTGACGTGGAAGCGAATTGCTCAGGATAGACTTGTGTGGAAAGCATTTGTAGAGACCTTCGTCCACCAGTGGATAGATAATGGTTGAATATGATGATGATGATGATGATGATATATATATATATACAACGAGTCCCTCCTTAGCGCAGAACTTTGGCTGTGGTGACCGAAGTTCGGATTCTTCGTTAAGCTGTAGGTTCAGCTCGCCAATCCGTCTGGCCAACGTGATGAGCTTTAAAGCCGAACTACTGTACTGACCGTACTACGTGTATGTGTGAAAACAGAGAGACCTCCATCCTGCTGTGGATTAAAAATGGTTGATGATATATATATGAGAGAGAGAGAGAGATCTTCCTTCTTCGATACATAAAGTTTTATTTTCATTTCATACATATGCACACAAATTGTGCATCTTTTGCTATTTTTGTCTATTATGTAATATAGCAATGGTTCTCAAACTGTTTGCCTCACGAAACCCTATTCTCACTACAAACCTAACCACAGAGCCTCTCTAAAATTATTTAAGTTAAACCTAAATCTCCATTACTTGTTTAACTCCATTTTGTGCATCAAGCTGACTTGTATTCCTAGATGGCTGATAAGAACCGCTTACTATTCATTGTGAAAGGGATAAGAGCATTTAAAAATTCTCCGGTTGCAAGTTCTGGGAAGTACATTTCAGCATATTTCCTCAAATAAAGAGACTCCCAATCGTCGATTTTGTAATTTCCTTTGAATGATATTTTGAATCTTCTGCTAGCGTGTATAAAATACCTCGCCGTTTTTCCTTGTTAAATCTGGGGACTGTAAAATGTTATGCTCTCGCTAAGTGGGACTTAATTGTAATTCACTTTAATGTTATACCGTAAATCCGTATTTTTCTTTCCAAATCCTGAAACTCACTAAATGCGGGATCAGTGTAAGTCGGTCCTACGGCACATATTACACTAAACTCTGTATTTATACGTCATACACCACTTATCAACAACAATCATTGAAACGTGTTCAATAAACGTATTAAATTTTCTAAAAAATTACTCAGGAAGTACAGTTTTCTCTTATTTGGGGAAAAGTTATGGTGTAAACGATAAAATAATTATATCACATTGTTTCGAGAGTTTATCTGTCTTCTAAGTGAATCGGTTTGTTATCATCATTCTAGACCAGGAATAATTGTTGAAATTAATAGGTAGCCGTACATATGAACACCTAACAACTTCAAATTGTCCAATCAAACTTCACGATTTCAGTTAGAAAACATTCCGATATTAATTCTCCTTAAAAACAGCAAATCGAACTTGCAGACAGTTCTAAGTAGGATGGGCGTATAGCCCAAGCTTATACCATCAAGAGCAAGAAAATACACATGTAATAGCTGGTGGATACATGATGTTCGCCCTACCTCGCCAAACTACGCAATCCTCTTAAAACCCCCGAAACTCTCCCTCTTTCTCTCTCTCCAAAAGAAATTTACAACTATCTGTAAATCCTTCTCATAGCTCCTTCATATTAAGGTGTATCCGAGTTAATACCTTGTCGTAACAGTAATATACTAATGAAGTCAAGTTTGCAAAATGCCAATTAATTGTTTTTGCACATTAAATTGTTGACAGTTTGCGTGTGTGTCTTACTTGGATACAGGAGCACCAAGGAAGAGTTAACCTTGTCTACATGAAGTAAGTTGAGTTAAGGTAAGTTTTCACTCACTACCTTACCTAATTGCTAGATTGGTTGTATTTATTTACCGTCAACCGGGGTAACATTGTCAGTATTAGTAATATACAGCTCAAAGAATTTTAAGTTGAGACAAAAACTAAAGGTGCTAAAATTTACACTACAATTTATTTATATGAATAACTTGCCGATTTTAAGACTCTCTACTATCCCTCTTGCCTCGTGTATCCCTTGAAGAATGAAACCAGAAGTGGATTGAAACCGCGACATGGTTCTTCTATTCCTCAGCTATTGGCGCAAGATAAAAAGGCACAGCACCAAATATAGAAAGGGAACTTCTTTCTACTAAGATCCGCTAAACTATGATTTCCCAAAAGACGAAGTCGAACATTTCTTTATGAGTGACTGCAATATCGAAACGCATCAACTACTAAAGTTCATTGAAGTATGCTCCTAGTTGGAGCGGTTAGTTTGACGCCATTATTTTCGTCGGAAATACTTAGAAGAACAAATGTTGAGGTTAAAATACCGCAAGATACTTGAAGTGCAAAGAATTTGGACATGACGTTTTGGTTGTTTCGTTTTAATATCACCACAATTGAAAAAGAAAAACCTCTTGATAAAGTACGTCAAGCAGAAATTTTGCTTTTGAGATCCTTTGATATCCATTATGCATGATTTTAAACTACAAAAAATTTCATTATATTCCCCATGTTCTTATCACATTCCATATAAATGCAAGTTTCTCCCGTATAATTTTCTCCAGACCTAACATATACTTTCCGGCTTTTTGGCTTCTTGAGTGATAGGTAGCCTACTCCTATCTTCGTAATCTTATCAGTAGTTTAAATTTACCATATTTACTAATACAGTTGTGCTAAAACCTCATGAAAATATCCACAACAGAAAAATATACCTTCATTAAAGAACGGAACATTTATGAAAGAAATACATTTTAAAAGACACGTGTTTTAAAAATCACACACAAATATAAATACTTTGTGGAAACTGTTGTAGCCATACTCAAGATCCATTTCCTTTTTTTACCAAGAGAAATTTGCATGAAATGCAAATGAAACATTATTATTTTTAATGTGTTCATATAAACATCTTTGCTTTTACAGATTAACTTTCAGTTGTTCTTTTTTCTAAATTCGTTAATTTTAAATATATATATATATATATACATATATGTGTGTGTACAATTAATTAATCCGCAAATTTCATATCCAAATTGCCGGAAGAGAGAGCTTATCAAAGCATTACTAAGAGTAGTAATTATTAAAAGTAAATGATCTAAATAATTCGTGCTATGTTTTAATGTTTATTTTATTAATTTCAGACTTTATATATTATCCTCGGAAAGGCATTTGAAGCTCTAATTGATTAATTAAAAATGTTTCAATAATGCATTTTCAAAAGGTTTTAGAGGTGCTTTCCTAGACATTATTTATGACTGGTATGTCTGATCATTGTATTCTACGAACTACATTATTTCAAGGTTTTTTGCCATCGATCCTGTACCATTTTATAATACTTTAATAAGAGCACATATCCAAAAACCCGTTACTGTAATCACGGGCGTCCTCATAAGTGGGCAGGGAGGGCTACAGCCCCGCCTAACCGTTCAAAAATTTGATTTGCCCGATTCTGCTATGCATTTACTTTAAAAAAATTCACCGTCACATTTTAAAATAAGGTACTTTTTAGTTTGTCACTAATTGACAAGCAATATCAATTACTTTTTAGCATTTTAGCATCTTGTACAACCACTAAAATATTTGACAGGCTTAAGGAGGAGGTAATAATTTTTCTCAGCCCCCCCCACCCTAGAAGTACTCATATGGGCGCCCATAACTGTAAATGAAAATAACATAGAGTCCTAAATATTTACTTGGTCGAAAATACCTTAATTTCTGATGGTTAAAATCTCTTTGTTTTATGGTCTTGTGGTGGTGCAGTGCTAATGCGTTCAGCTAGTTTACCGTTAATCTGACTTCGACTATCAACGATGAACATGAAAAAAGCTTACCGAAACTAACTATTGAGTGTAGTCTGGGGATTAATTCCCTAGTCTTTAAGAGGTTCGGATTCCTAGAAAAACTGTAAGCACAGTATGACTTTTTTCCTCTTTGCGCCTTAACTCCACAAATAACAATAAGGAAACCACTAGTTTATTAGGCAGCGGGTGTAATAAAAAATCTATATCCAAGATTTTACATGAAAATTTTGATTTATTTTATTACGTAAAGTTAATTTGAATCTAACTAAGGATACTTGCCGACGTGAAACAAAAGATAATGGATTAAAGGCCGGTAGTATTTTCTTACCCATTATGAAATTATATCGTAAATTTTATTGGCTTTGCAGATATAGTTTACCTTATTAGATGTATTTTAAATATAATTATTCCACCCACAATTTCTGAGACAGAGTTTAGACGATATTTATTGTAGTTCTCGGTGACAATTCATAACTCGCAAAGGCTAATTTGCAATGCTTGTTTTAAAAATCATCATTAGTAATTAACAATTTTTCACAATATTTATGCAACTGGATTTTTACCTTTAGTACTTCCTAAATTAGTTCAATACGTATGTTACAATATCTCTTTAATTCTCTTCAATTTTTATTTCAATTGAATTCTTTAGAAAATTTTCCTTCTTTTCATCCCATGAAAGCATTCGAATTGGATCTAACAATGCAAACGCTTTGTTAAACAACTCTAACAGGGTTCCGTTGACTAGTTGGTTTCTGTCGTTCACGTTTTTGCATTTGTGATTTGGGTTCGGATTGAATCCATTATCTAAGTGATTTATTGCTTTATGTTTTCTTTGTAAACTTCTGTTCCATTGCACATTTTGCAAATTTGCAAAGACAGGATCTGTTAATGCACGAGTAAATTTACATTACTTTTGCAGCCGAATTGTTAGGAAATTTGTTCAGCGTCACATTATTCGAAGTTGGACGTGAAAATATTAGATACTTGCCTCTAGAAGCGGTTGACGAAATGTTTTTGCAACTTATTCGACAAGAACAGCATATGTATTGTTACAACCACAATTTCCTTCCTTCAAATGTAAGTTTTAAACGCGCACTTATTTATATAATACACATATATTAACAGATCCGATAAGAAATACATACTATATTTAAACACGCGAAAAATTTCCCTAAATTGTTGAAGATTTTAAAACAAAATTAGGGCAAATCACTAAGAATTACGAAGTCTGAAAACGCGCAACTTGCTCTGATGGATTCCTTTTCACGCTGTTGAACTTAGCCGAATGACAAAGAAGGCAATATCACTTCTGAAACGACGAACCCTTCTTACATATCGTCACAAGTTCTATAAGATTTTTAATATTTCAGAATGCTTATGTATGGCATGAATTTGGCTCACTGTTTCATCTACAATTAAAAATAATTTTAACACATTATTCGCAAACCTTTAGCGAGTGGTGCTTTCCACCAAAGGCGGATTTTCCTAGCTGCGCACATTTCGCGCCACCACAACTTTAAAACGTCTCAACGCATTACGTTTCTGATTCAAACACTAGAAAACCAACAGACCTGCGTTCCTAGAGTGCACATCACGTTCTACGTCTGCGTAATATCCCATAACGAAGTTCGAATTGCAGAAAAGAAGCAGTGCGTAAAAAGTACGCACTAAAGAAGAACTTTAATTAACACAGCGTTTCTTTCCAGTTAAACACCATTTTTTTTGCAGGAACTCATTGCCATCGAATATAATATCAGGTTCTAAAAGACAGGTTTGCCAAAGGCAAAACCGGCTTAAGTTATCTTATATGACAATTCTTCCCCCTGAATTTAAAGGCCAATGAAAATTCCTTATGCGTTCCCCAACGTACTTTCAAGAAAAAAGTTTCTCTGCCTCTTATATTGGCTGAATTGGAAGATCCTTTGAGATAAACGTGTCTATAACACGATAATGACTATTTTTGACTGCGTGTGTATGTAAAACATGCTTAGAAATGTTATAGATTTAGTTAAAAAACGCAAGACATGAGTTCATACATTTAGAATTGCGCAATAGATATTATTGTATTATTTCCTTTAATTCTTTGGAAATTGTTGCAGTGTAAATCTGAACTTTTATTCTGACCTTTTTTAACTCGTTGTATGGGTATTAATATGTATAAGTTGATATTGTTTTCATTAACACAAAAATAAGACCACGCTAAGAATTTAGAAATCATAAACGACAAAATTTTTGAAACATCGAACGCTTTTATCGTGCATCCATTTCAATTTATTTTACTGAAAATGAAAAGGGTTTCGTTACAACGTTGAATTTCTTTAATTAAATTATTTTTAAAATTTTAATTCCTCTAACTTTTCCAACCGCATTTATTTTTATTCTATGTTGGCTCTAATGGAAGTTGTTTACATTTCGTAATTAACTTGAAGCAAAAAATTGTAAAATACTTTTCATCAAATTACTTGAAATTAAGAAATCTCTCTCTCACACACTTTCCAAATTAAAAATGTTCTCCTAGTTCTTGTTTCAAAGAAATATAAAATTCGTATAAAGCTACTACAAATTGTCTGGGCTGAGTGCACTTTGCATATTTCTTTAGGTGAAAGGACTCGTAATTGTTATCATGAAGCTAGTTAAATAATAAACAAAATATTATAATATATATAATTATATATTATATATAAATTATAGCGCGTATTAAGAAGAATTAAGAAGCTAGTTTCGAAGTCTGTTGACGAAAAATGTTATTCCGAATTATCCTTTTCCTTCTTACAGCGTAACAGTCCCTGGCGTATCCGGACCTCTCTAACGACGGTCACCTACTGTCCTCCGTCCAATGTTCGTCCAATGGTTTTTCGTCATTTTCTTACTCCCATTCTTCTGGGGTTGTTTTTTTATTACATCCAGTCATCTTTTGCTAAGAAGTCCCACTTTTTTTATCGAATTGTGGAGCACTGCTGCGTAGAAGCAGCTGTCCACCGAGGGTTTATTTTTTTTTCAAGCATGGCTCTAAATTTGCAAACAATTAAGTTCGATTTTTGTGAAAAGACATATTAAAATGGGATAAACGAGGAGTTTGTTCTTAGAGAAGGAATCTAAATTTTTGCTTCACTAATTAATCATTTTAATCCTCATCAGTTTAAATTTGTCTGATGCCCGAATGCCCAAGATTAGAGAATTTATAATTTTATAATTGCTATTATGTATACCTTGTTGTCCTTGTTCAAAAATTTTCCCAATCCAATTTAATTTACGTAATTCGGTAATGACGCACCGCTAAACTGTGCAATTAGCTGAAAATTTTACGCCTCAGTTGTTCTAGAACTATTTTGTATTCACGGTTTTACGCTAGAGAAAACTAAACTTCACAAATCGCAGTAAATTGCGGAATTTACTTCAACATTGGGATTCAGGAGCACTTTAACAATTAGCTGAGAAACCATACCATGCCGTTCTACAGTGAAGGCGATTAATTAATAAATAAATAGCTTGACCCTAATTTTAAAATAAGCAAGATTTGGATAAACTTTAATGAAATTAGAATAAATTTCTATGATCAATTTTTACAAATATATTCACACTTCTTTACATACACGGTATTATAAATATATTTTAAATGCGGGAGTGGGAGATAATAATAATTCCCTCTTTTAGTTAAAAAAATGAATAATAATAATAAATCACCGACATTGCGGTGCCAGGTGACAGCAGAATTAAAGAAAAGGAATTCGAAAAAAAAATCTCCAAATATCGTGACCTTGCAATAGAAATTAATAGACTCTGAAAAAGACAAGTAGCAGTCATCCCGATTGTGATAGGTGCACTGGGGGCCATCACACCTAATTTAAAGAACTTCCTAGAAAAACTGGACATTACTGACATAACGACAACAGACCTACAAAAAACCGCCTTACTGGGCACCGCCTATATATTAAGAAGATATATGGACAGTTCTCAGGTTTCTGGGTGAGACTTGAACTAAACCAAGAAGTCCAGATCAAGAGGATAGTGATTATCTCCTTGAAGCTGTGTAACACAACAATGTATAACGGACATAATAATAATAATAATAATAATAATAATAACAATAATAATAATAATATGTGCTTTGAAGAATTCAATAAAATCGTTTAATATTGTACCAAGTCGCTTTCATATAAATCTCAGGTATAATGCTTTAAAATTACCACTGGTTCTTCTAGCAAATTATACTAATGTTTAAGGCGTTTCATTATTATTCCTTGAAATAAATTCATCATTCTTTAGATTTAGAATAGCCTAACTTATATTTACCTCGTTTTCACTAATATTTCATCTCACATAGCAGAATCAATATCTTTCGCATTACGTGTCGGGTTTAATGTATTTTTCTAAAACACGAACAGCCATTCAAATTTTTTGTTTTAAAGTTCTTTCTTTTTAGATAACACGTAGACTTCAATGACGTCTTTCATACATTTTTAAAAAAGAGTTTTATAAGTTTCTTTTAAAGTACAACGTTTTCCCTTTTACACATTTAATAATTTACGAAATTGAATATATTTATACGGATAAAGCAAGCAAAACACGAGCTACGTTTTCAACTTTGAAATTTTTGATAATTTTTGATAACATAATCATCCTAAATTTGATTTTAGGTCTATATTAATAATCAATGATTTTTATAATTAAATGTTTTTAGAGTTAACTGTAATACTCTATCCATCAGCAATCACCATTACTCATAAGGAAGTTACTGTTCGCAAATATTTTCCATTCATTACTGGAAGACCCAAATATTGACTTTTATTCATTATAATATTGTCATGAGAAGGATATCAGAATTTTCTGTATGGTGACATGTTAATGGCTGAAGACATGAAACTTTTACACGACTTATTAAGGACCTGTGTATGTACAAGAGCAGGGAGAGATCTTAGCAAAAAAATTGTCCACCTGTTCGTCAAGTTGACATCTGAACAACGACATGGGGCGTTGAAGTCTAGTCCGTAACCCCAATGATGGTTTGTAAAATCACCCCAAGAAAGAAATTATTGACATTAACAAAACTTAGTCTGGACACCTGCCTTTCGTACACGCCGGACCATTGTACCTGTCTTCCAAAAATTTCGTAAGAAGTAGAGTCTACGAATAGGAGACAAATTTGGTTTCCAGACTAAAAGAGTTCTGAATTATGAATGCAGAACGGCCGATATTTACAAGTAGCCCATTAGTAAACCCAGTAGCCTTAAATGTGGTTAAAGCAGCTATCAAGCTATGGATAAATCTTCTTGAAATGCCCGATTTCAGATATCTCGTGCGTGCATTTGATGAACTTCTTAATGTTTGCTCCAGAGGAGTTGCCCCAAAGAAATATAACTGGTGTGTCCAGTTAAAGAAGATTAGTTTTCATGAAGGTTTTCCGGGACTTTGGACATCCCAGGATATTACAGTTATTAGATAAAGCCTTGATTCTATTATCGAGAATTTTAAGAATATTGGCATCCAAAAAGAAATTTCTGGCTTCTCCAACTCTAAATTTTTTTATTATTATACTTCATTATATGGCTACTCCACCCAATCTTATTTAAACGCTAATACCCCTTTGAAATTCTTGTGTTGACACATCTTAGACCTTGCAAATACTCGTTTAAACTTAATGAATCAACTCTGATCTATACCACTGAATCATGTAAAATTTGCAACTTAGCTAGATTATTTGTAATTTTACATCTACTATTTAAGAGCCGTATTTTCTCATCTGTTAGACACCAATATCTCTCTTAGTTTTCTGTATCTGAAAATTGTGATATTAACAGTTGTTCAACATGATCAACAACCCGAATACAGCGGGTTCTCGAAGTTTATATAATTTTTTTATAATGTTATGAAATATATCGACATTTTGGAAATTATGTCCGAGGATTATCTAAGATTTTTAAGAGTGGGATTTCTCTTCAGTACGAAATATTTTGCAAACTTTATTTATTTGCAATAATTACTTATACATTGTTGAGATTTTATTTGGAGTATTAAATTGCGACACATCTAAAAGTAAGCTGAAGAACAACTTACGTTAAATTTGTATAATGGTTTATCTGGAAAATTACATAAATATTCAAAACCTAAGGTGTTTTTAGGTAAAGTGGTGAACGCAGTCTTGGCTGACTTAGGCCATAATTTGGTTTTTGTGTTATTTAGGGTATGTATACTGAATCAAATCATAATTTGTATACATGTATACTGTATATAGTTTGGTTAATCCTGTTTTTGTTCAGCTTAACGTTTCCATGTGTGTTCGAGCGTTTTCATTTATGCTATTATATCATGATTTTGATGTGATGTGTCACGATACGATGTAGTTGCTCATAAAAAAATTTTGCCGAGCTTTGTAAGTGGTCCAGACCAATACGGATAAAAATAATATAACGTATACATGTAGTCTCCACGAAAGGGGCTATAGAAATGATATTTAAAAGAGGCAAGAAGTAGGAAAGACGGAATCGGGCTTAGGAGCTAAAAAAGTAAGGGCAGTTTAAGTAGGCGTAAGTTCC
Organism: Dysdera silvatica; assembly: GCA_006491805.2. Taxonomy (NCBI): domain Eukaryota; kingdom Metazoa; phylum Arthropoda; class Arachnida; order Araneae; family Dysderidae; genus Dysdera; species Dysdera silvatica. Next base: position 99,125,434 of record QLNU02015003.1, read on the forward strand.
ATTAGTGTTTCCGTGGATGGTTTTAACTCTTTTTTTCCTAGGGTGTTTGATAACTAATGTTAATGTTAAAATAGGAAGAAAAACCATGTGTCCTAATTTAACACTATATTGACGATCTTGCCCATTAAGTAATACTTATAAAATCTGTATAATTGCTATGTGTTATTTTGCTTAATAAGTAACTAAATTATATAATTCTGTTTTTATGGAGGTTTCATAGTATTCTAATTCGAGATTTTAACGTTGAGTCTTTGTGGCTCAAAACGTGTACAATTTCATCTCTGTATTTTCCGGCCACACTAATCAATTAGTGTTTATTGGAATAAACGCCCCCGTATAGCTCGTTATCAGAGGTATATATATTCAATATATACTACTTGTGTGCAGCACACCTTCTGAATAGTTCAAAATTATTTTATTTCACCGTTATTAATGAAAAAATATAAAACAAAAATAAGTAATTTTTCGAAATAAAAGTTCCATAAATTTTCTGAATTTCAACGAAATACATTCATTTTTATATTATAAATAAAGCGAATGCTTAACACTTCTGTGCCGGAAGAAGACCAAAAACAGCGCCAAAACTGTGGTCCGCCTTGAATACGGCAACTCAATGTTGGGCTATTTCTTCACCGCTCATATTTGACCTCTACCCACTTAGATAGAGTTATACCCTGACGTACGCGTAGCCAAAACTCTTTGTTGGTGATGTTTTCTTATAGCCGTATAGTTGTGCTGTTACACCAAAGCACAGATTGCATTCGTCGTTCTATTTTAGAGGCATTTTAACGTAGCGCGAATTGTTTTTTTAATATTTATAACATTATAAATATTTAGATCATGTTTGTTTTATTATGGTTAATAATATTCATAATTTGTTAATTAGACATGTTTTACGCGCAGTTTTGAAAATAAATTACAAATGCTTAAAGACAGAAAATCTTGCTCCTATTGCCAAATTTATTTTGTAAACACAAAGAAAAATATACGAATTATTTTTCAGTTTCACAGTATAAAAAATTAGTGTTGTTGACAATTTATGAAACAAGGCCCACGCTCTTTTGTTGAGCATTTGTTATTTTCTAAAGAGAATGACGTTTAAGATAAACACAGGATCTCAGGTCTTGACCATTTCACAATTTCCAACAAAAGCATGAAATATTTCAATCACATATAAATTCTTTTTTAAATCTTCGAATATTCATTAACAGAGAATTAACACACTAGTAGACAAATAAGGACAGATATAAAATATATCAACGTAATTATAAAGTAAAAAATAATAGCGGGTTATTAAAACAATAAATTGATGTAATATGTCATGTAGAAAAACAAGAGCTACCTTTACGTGGTCATGATAAGTCAAATAATTCAATGAATAAAGGCAACTATATGAAACTTCTAAATCAATTCTAGAATGTGAATATCGACTGAAAATAATATAATATATCATCATTTAAATGCATCGAGCACGTTTCAAGGAACATACTACATAAGGAGTACAAAAAAAAAATCCCCAGATATGTATTAGTAAAACGACAAAATTTCTGTTTAAACATATCCGACTGCACTTGACTTTTAAAATGAATTTAAAGTGCTCTATTCATTACTCGAATATTCAGACAAGCAAGTACATAAATTGTTTGCTTCTATGATTGACAATAGTCTAAAAAACTCATTTAAAGCGTTATAAAAGCTAGCTGAATTTATCTTAACTATACCAAGTAGAACTGCCGCAGTAAAATGCTCGTTTCCCGCAATAGAAAGAATAAAGACTTGTTACCTAGGTACGCACACTCAGGAAAGATCATGTGCCCTTAGTTTATTTGCTATAGATAGAGATTTATTGCTGGAGTTTAAGAAAAACAACTCACTGTATGATGAAGCGATAAATCGTTTTTTTCACAGACAAGAAGAATTGATCGAATTTATAAATAACGTACATTTGTAATACTTAATTACAATGATCGTGTTTGGTGAACTTGTATGTCCATTTCTTAAAAATTAAAATTTTGTGGTTTATATTTTTGTTATGCCGTTATATTTAAAGAGATACAAAATAAATTATAATGATTATCACTACTTCATAGAGCTCTTGCATATTGCTTTGTTAGCACATCTCATGTTCAGCACATCTATAGTTGAAGTCCACCGCATGCCACTGCTCTCTACAATATTCAGTTATATATATATATATATATATGCTATAATGTGTTACTTCACTTAACATAAGACGTTACGTAAAAATCAAACCGAAAATAAAAACTTACTTGACTGTTGAAAACATATCTTACGTCAATTAACGAGAACTAAGAAAGTCGTGTAACCCCGGTGGTATTTTGGCCAGGGCCGTTTGACCCGCTGCTTTGGGATCGGCTTATAGTGAAATTTAACGCAGAGCAGATGAGCTCTAAGACCGTGTCCACACATGTGATAGAACACCGTATCGTAACACCGTTGAGTATCAAGTCTGGACTGCACTCCGTAACAGAACATCGTAACATCCCCTTGTCCCACCAGTTGTCGGTTTTTCCCGTCGCATCAAAGGAACGTCTAGAGGCTACGTTGCACCACATGTTGGTGTATTTAGACCAGGTTACGAGCAACAGCGTTTCGTTAGAATAGTTTGGATGTCGGCATGAACTGATGAGATGCAGTGATGTTACGCACTGATGATACCCGGCCATGTTCGCCTCGTAACATCATCGCGTAACACAAGATGTTACGGGACTACGTTCTGTTACGATGTTCTGTTGCATGTCTGTACGCAACCTAAAGAAACTCTCAATCGAAGCAGAAAAATAGAACGACTGTTTTGCGGGGGAATTGTGGAGGCTACGAGATGGATAAACTTTTTTTTTTTTTGATTGCAAATATAATAGTCATGGCAGCTCCTGTACAAACTTGATAAGGAAAGGTCCCCGGCTACCCTTACCTTATTCTGATTAGTCAACTCTTCTAAGTGAAACTATTTTAAAAACTTCTATGGATCAACTCGCCAGCATCAGACAGTAACCTTGCTGGTGGGTAAATCAGCAATTTGCCAAATCGTCCAATCACAGAACCGATGAGCGGACCTGCTCATTGCTTACGATACAACAGAAGGGCAAGGGCAAAATCGTCCATCAATTTGTTCATCCAATTATTAAACACACCAGTAGTGATAACGCATTGAATTTTGGAAGTCACGTAAATTCTTTCTTCGGGTCCCAGTTGATCTTTACCGCAGTCTTGCAGGCAGTCTCGCCACCCTTTTGTAGGCCATATGTATATTTATATACAAGGGTGAATTTGACATAATCTGCCAAATGAAAGGGAGTAATAAAAGAGCCCATGTGGAACAGAAAAAACAACCTTGCCCCATCTCTAACCGTTTCCGAGTTATAGTGGAAGGAACGAAAATGCGTCAAGTTTGAAAAACAAAAAAATTATGATGAGGTTGCTGAAAGACCTATTCCCATAATAAGCACATATTTGGAAAGAGCAGAAAAAATTCTATCAGATGACATTATTTTAATCAGTATATCTAAATTTTATGGCAAGCTACTAGCGCTGAAACGTTGGTGAAGTGCAAAATTGAGTTGTCGTCAAAATTTGTAATCGGCAATTCCGCGAACACCCTTCTAGCTACAATCGATCAAATTTACCAGAAACTTGCCCATTCTACCAGATTTTAACTAGGCCTAAAGTAAACCTTATTGTTATTTTAGTTGAGCAGAAATTTAGCCTTTTGTCTGCAATACATCACTAAAATCGGCGTTCGTCAGAAAAGGTGTTCGACAAGCATTTGCAGATGTCTTCCAACCTTACTGCGCTCACATCCCGTTTGGCCACCTTGGCCATCGCCAGATCTGACTCCAATGGGCTTCTTTGTTTGGAGTTTCCTGAAGCAAAAGGTTTACTGCACAGAATTTGTTAGTTTGTTAGATTAGAGCAGCCAGCTCGACCAGACAATAGTAAAATTGAGGGATGAGCTTTCGCTAAGAGCTACTGCGGTTTCAGTTCGTAATCGGGCGAAGGCATGTATTAAATGTGGGGGGGGGTGAACAATTTCAGCAAAGGCTGTGACTTTCTCATATCCTTCTGAATGCATGAGTGCTTTAATTACAGGTAGACGTGGGGTAAGTTCATTGGATTATTTTTTTCATATTCCTTTATGAAAAATATAGGAAATGTCATAATTCTTTTGTTTCCATTGTGTTTGTTCACTTCGAAACAAATGTTACATTTATTGGTTGGCTTTAAAACTTTCGTGCACCTAAACTTCCTTGCACCTAAAAAATTAGCAGGCTTTTCTCGACTAACACCTATTTCAGTGACGCATTGCAGACAAAGGGCTAAATTTCTCCTGAACTAGAATACCGATATGGTTTATTGTAGGCTCATTCGGAAGCTGGTGGAATGAACAAGGATTTGGTAAATCTGACCGATTGTAGCTAGAAAGGCGTTTGAAGGAATTGTCTATTACATATTTTGGCGACAACTTGCACTTCGCCAATGTTTCAGCGCTTGTAGCTCGCCGTTAAATTCAGATGTACTGATAAAAATAATGTTACCTTATATAACATATTCTGCTCCTTCCAAATATGTGCCTATTATAAGGGCATATCTTTCGGCAGCTTCACAAATTGTTTTTTTTTTTCAGACTTGATGCATTTACTTTCTTTTCACCATAACTTTGAAACTGTTAGAGATAGAACAAGCTTTCAATGTTTTTTTATGCTCCACATGGGCTCTTCTATCACCCCCTTTCGTTTGGCAGATTAGGTCAAATTCACCCTGTATATATATTTAAGAGGATAAAAATCTTTACTAGTAACTTATAAACATCCATTGTTATAGGTATTCAATATGTAATCTTATAAATTTTTATATTTTATATATAAATGCTAACATATCGCTTGGAGAAAAAATTAGATGCAACTCAACCAACAGAACAAGCTATATTTCGAAGTGGATTCAGTACATTGGACTATATGCAATTATTAATAGAACTAATTAAAAGAACACGTGAGTATTAACTTCCATTGTGCGTGGCATTTATTGACTATGAGAAGGCCTTTGACTCTATTAAAACATCAACAGTCATTTGTCTTTACGATCGACAGACGTCGAAGATGTATATATTGACATGGTGAATTGCGTGTATAAAAATGCAAGTGCAAAATTTCGGTTACATAAAGATACCAAAACTATCAAAATTGGTAAAGGTGTGAGGCAGGGAGATACCATTTCTCCAAAACTTTTTACTTCTGCTTTACAGATGATTTTTCAGCTGATAAATTGGAATAACAAGGGAATAAAAATAAATGGTGAATATTTAAATCATCTGCGGTTTGCTGATGACATTGTTATTTTTTCAATGAACCCATCAGAACTCCAAGACATGGTACAGGAGCTCTCAACTAGAAGTAAAGAAGTTGGACTCAAGATGAACCTACAAAAAACTAAAATCATGTTCAATAATTTCGTAGAGGAAACAAAAGTACAAGTTGACAACATTGAGCTAGAAATTGCTGACTCATATATTTATCTTGAACAACTGATTTCATTGGAAGGCAACGTTGTAGAAATACTCAGCAGACATATTAAACTTGGCTGGAGTGCATCCAGAAGAATCAGTTTTATTCTGAAGGGAAAAATTGCCTTTTTTTGTCTAAAGATGAAGGTTTCCAACAAGTGTATATTACCGGTCCTCTCTTATGGATCAGGGACATGGAGTCTAACGATTGCAATAATGCGGAATTTACAGGTAATGAAAAGGAGCATGGAGAGATCCATGCTCGGAATAACTAGGAGAGATCGAAAAAGAAACACTTGTGTGAGAGAACGAACGGGGGTAGAAGACATCATTGTTAAAGTTAATAGACTTAAATGGCGATTGACTCGACATACTGTAAAAAGAACTGATCAATGATGGGCAACTAAAATTCTTAACTGGATTCCATGAGACCACCGAAGACCTACAAAATACCCTCAAACTACATGGGTAGATGAAATATAAAAACAGGTTGGGGTGTTATGGAAGTGGAAGCGAATTGCTCAGGACAGACTTGTGTTTAAAGCATTTGGAGAGACCTTCATCCAGCAGTGGATAGATAATGGTTGAATATGATGATATATATATATATATATCCTTCAAGCTCAAGCCCCAACGTGAAAACAACCAATTTTCCAAAGGTGGAACGCAGAGCATCACCATTTCACAAAATACACGTGGTGTACTTTAGTACAAATGAATAATATTCTATCCTTGACTCTTTTAGCAATATAAATTTTAAAACGTATTGAAGTACAAATATTAAGGAAACATAACAAACTCGTGATTTAAATAATATATAATACAGTTATCATTCGCTAATAATGTTTAAATATTGCAACCTCCTGGAATGCTGCTTAGCAAAACAATTAAAAATCTCATCACGAGTGGGTGATATTTCCCTGTGAATGTTAAGAAGTACTAATCCAAGTACTCGATCCTCACTCATATGATTTCGTAACGATGGGACTAAATGAAATTAAAAAATACAAAACAAATTGAAAATAAATACTTAGTATTTATTTTAGTTCAAATATATTTTTGTAGAAGAGACAACCCATGTTACGTTAAGTGAAATGTACAATATAATTTTGTTATATTTTTAAAATTTTTAATATTTTTATGTCATATATGAAATTTTTGCGATAGTTTTATATTTTTCTTTCTTATCTTTTTTCTTCAATGGGGGGTCCGGGCCCCTCGGGACCCTTCCCTAAAACCGTCTGTGGCTCTGTATTACATTATTAAGAAATATATATGCTAATTATGTTTTTCTTCTTCCGTACATTATTGAAATTGTTGTTATAAATTATTTGACATCGAATTTTTCCTGGATTTTTTTCTCCAGAAGAGCATTCAACTGCAACTTAAATAGGAATCAGCATTTTCAAGAAATACACTGGGATAAAATGCAAACTAGAGAGAGAGAATCATAGGTCGATTTTGAGACCTATGTCAAATTACCTATGACCTTACATCGCAAGTTATTTTACAGAAATATATTCTTACATTTATTCAAGAATAGGAATTTTAACTCCATGTTAACAAAATTTGAACAATTTAAAAAAAAAGAAACAAAACCGGATATTTAAGCGAATTCATTATATTACTTTTTACCCTTTCCTTAAAAAGAAATTGTAAATTGCTTCACATTTTTTTTCAATTTCCATAGGCTTAAAATGCTAAAATCAAAAAAATATATATCTGGCGCCAGAACTGGAGCCAAGGTGCAGTTTTACTCAGTTACTTTCAAAATGATACATCTTTTCACAGTTTTCTTCTAACACTTGTTCCATGTTTAACGTCCCATTAACCCTGCGCTTCCTTTAGCTTCCATAAAAAATGCATCCGCGCATCTCTAAATTTGATAGATAGTGCTTTTTCGTTTCTATGTTTTTAGTTTTTGTTTTCGTCAACAAGTGTAAACTAATTTTTTTACTTCCAGAAATCTGTGTCTGCACTAATCTATACTTACATTAAAAATCGCTGTTTTAAGTAACGTTGGTGTAAAAATGTAATTGCATGGTTTACATTTCTATTTCCAGCATTGCTTGGGCGGATACGTATGAATGTATATGTATGTGCGCGTGTGTATGCATGTGTTCGTTTTCATAATTAACAAAACCTTATTATGGCGAGCGCATACGGAATTGCGGTCATATATATACCCTTAGCAATCTAATTTAATTAATTATTTTTCAGTTTAATAATAAATTTATGTGCAAACATTATTTTTGCAATAGGCTGTATAGCGGATTAGTAAGGAAAAAGTCAAAATGAGTAGAATGATTAATACGATCATTTTCATGGCCCGCAAGCGCATCTCTATAACGAATTTTACCTTTAAGTCATCATAGAAATCATTATCATAGAAATAAAATAAAGTACTCCTGATGAAGGACTGCTGCTGATGCGTCCGAAAGCTTGAGTGATCTTTTTCATTGCTATTTTACCAGTGTTTAACCTTTTGTATATAAAAAAGTCTCTATATTGGCAAAGGATGTGGCTATTTTCGCAACAACTAGCATAAACTCCATATTGCTACATTCGCTGGAAAGATTTCTTCCACCAAATTGAAGACAATAAATAAATAAATGTTCTTTACATTATGTACTGGATGAACAGCTGCATTCAGTGGCGTCCATATGTGTAATTCTAGGGGGGTGCTGAGATAAAGTATTACCTCATTCTCAAGGCTGTCAAACATTTTAGTGAATGTACAAGATACTAAAATATTACAATAAACTTTATTACATAAAACTATTACATAAAACTTATAACAAAACTATTACATAAAACTTATAACAAAACTATTACATAAAACTTATAACAAAACTATTACATAATAATTATTACATTATTGCTATTACATTATAATAAAATTATTACATATAACTTATTACATGAAAATTATTACAAAAAACTAATTGATACTGCTTGACAATTAGTAATGAGCTAAAAAGTACCTTATTTTAAAATGTGATTGAAATTTTTTTTAAAATAAATGCACAGCAGAATCGGATAAATCTAATTTTTGAACCGCTGGGGTGGCTTGAGCCACCCCTGACCTCCCAAACCAAATCCTTCTATTTTTATTATATTTTCCTTCATCTTATTTCTTATTTATTTATATATTTTATTTTATTATTATCTTAAATGGACGTATTTAAAATACAAGGACAAACGAAGTATATTAAAGATAATCTAAAATTAAGTTTTTAGAATAAATATACAAAGAAATTGAAATATTTATCCAAAAACACGTTTAATTACGTCTTACTAAAGACTATATTCATAGTAAAGAAAGCCACAAGGTATGCATTATTTAAAATATCAACTCTTTTGCAAGTAGTCTGATAGTTTTGTACATACCTGATATATATAAAAACATACTAAGCGCGGATGTAGAAATCTTCCAATTGTGGGGTGCGCGATTTGTTTCGATTCTATTTTAGCCAAGTGTCCGGTACCTTTGATTTCATTTTCCATGATATAATTTCGCCTCAAAGGGGGCGATCGCCCTATCACCCCCTTGGATCCTCTCAGTGAATCATATACACATATATTTTTATATGTCCAATATCTACCATCTCTATTAGTTTCTCCCGTAAGGCCGGAGTGCATTAGAAAGCCTATATGAACATTTTTATCAAAGCATTGAACGAATATCTACTAAATAACAATAAGTACAGTTGGCCATTTCGGTTAAACGGAGTTCGAATAATCGGGGTTCTACAATATATATATATATATGATCAGTGGCATAGAAATGGGGGGGCTCAAGCTCTCCCATCATCGAGTAACAAAATGCATTGCCTTGTTTAACACCGAATCACGTGATCTGGTAAAAATTTTTTGATCGCCCCCCCCCGATAACTTGAATTGCTGCCCCTGTATCTCATTGAAATTTCTTGAATGCGGACTTTTACGACTACAAATAACTTAATGCGGCCCTCCAACATGAAAAGATTCCACAGAACTAGATTCCCCTGACTAAACTTAACTTGACCTGACTTAACTTAACCTGACTAGACTTAACTAGATTCTCCTGAACTGGATCACAGTGAAGATAACATTTGAAGACCCAAACGGTTATTACGATTGTAATAATTCGGATTGGGATTTACTTTTACTGGACTGAGTTTATCTAATGCCACAGAAAACTCTTTTATTATTCCGCAGAAATGCTATGTTCGGTATTGAGTATTAAAGGAGCATAACCTCTTTATTAATATATTTGGCTATTGTGGTTTTTATAAGCGAGATCTAATACCAAGTAGTTTCTTTTACCACAGCTGCGTCTATAATAAATGAGCCACAAAATTATGTACTAAAGTTTGTTTGTTTTTTGGTTTTACGGCTCAAAGACTACAGTGGTCATGCTGCGCCGGGACCTACTGTTTTCCGAGGAATCCGAACCTCTTAAGGCCTAGGGAACCAAACCCCGGACTACAGTGAGCAGTGCGATCTTTATGAGATCTCTGAGTAAGCGTTCTTTTTGCACTGCTGGGAGTCGAACCCGGATTAGCCGCGCAATAGGAGAACGCGTTACCACACTGCGCCACCGCAGGGCCATGTGTACTAAAGAAACTTACATCTATTTTTATTACAAACAAAATAACTGTAACTTTTGTAATAGGTTTATCCTACTTTCTAACACAAGTGATGTATTCATATGTGGAATATTTTCCTACGCATAATATATTATTTTGCTATAATTGACGTCATGATTGGCTGCTAAAAATTAATATTAATGAATCATTTAAGAAACTTATATAATATCATATATTTATAAATGATCTGCAATCTTGGCTATTAAAATAACAAAATTTAAGGTGATTTTTTTTTCTTTGTTATGAATTAGTACATGATATTTATAATGTAATTTCTTATAGCACAAAATTCATTAATTTTTTAAATTCAGCAATGTATTTCTCTTTAAAAAAATTTTTTTCATTAAATTATGCAGATTTGGTATGAACAATAAGAAAAATATGTAACTAATTCTACATCAAGTTTGACAGATGCAACGAATTTTCCTCGACAACTAAATTTTAAAGCCCAATCTTAATTCATAAATAATGATATTTGCTTTACATCACTTAAATAAAATTGAACAATAATGCGTACTTTATAATTTGTTGAAATCGTTTAATATCGTACTAAGTTGCTTTCTTATAAAACAAACACATGGTAGTTACATTACTATTTGTTCCCATAGCGAAATATATTAATCTTTAGGAAATTCCTTTATTATTCCTTAAAATAAAGAATCTATTCTTCGGAATTCGAATAGCGAAATATATTTTCCCCTGTTTTCGCGTAAGTTTCATCATATATCAAAAAATCCATATCTTTCACAGTAAGTGCGGGATGTAATACGATTTTCTAAGATACTAAAAGCCTTTTAAATGATTCGTTTGAAATTTCTTTTCTTCAATAACACATAAACTATAATCAGGTAATTCGAGTAGTTTTAAAAGGTAGTTTTTTATTTTCTTTTAATGTATATTATTTTTCCTTTTAGAGATTTAACCGTTCACGAAATTGAATTTATTTATACATATAAAAGAAACAAAAAATTGGCTACGTTTTCAACTTTGATAATTATGGTAACGTTTTTATAAACGATAAAGGGAGAACGATTATTTTATAATTTTAATGGACTTACTCCCATATTGAAAACATAATGTGATAATATTTATGTCCCTCATTATAGTAATTATTATTTTTATATAGTATGTTTAAGTAATTATTAAGTTTACCCCGTGCGCAGAAATTTTATGCAGAAAAAGCCCAGTTCCTAATTTTATTGATATTTTTCTTATGGTTTGATTTAAAATAATGAATTCCATGTGAGAGGTCGAATTTAAAACTTTCTTTCCCTTTCTTGTAAAAACCACAATGATTTAAAAGATTAAATCGTATAAAATCTTTTATTTTTCATAGCTTTTTAAGTTTTTATTTAAGTGCTCATATGTACTTACATAAGGTTAAATATTTCTAATAAGGGAATTACTTTAAATTTATGGAAACAAGATAAAAATGTATAACCATTTCTAGGCGTAAAATCAATAAATAAACTTATGAACTATAAGTTAAAAGATTCTCGTCAATGATCACCCACGTGTTTTGTATTTTACAGTTCCAAAATTTGTGAAAATTATAGGAATTTGTCATAGGATTCCATATTACTCGTTAATATATATTAAACAAGAAATTGTGATTGATTCCTTGGACACATAAAAGGTACGATTTCTTGAAGAGCGTTAAACTCATTTTAAAATTTCGAAAACTTTTAACTTCTCAAGACCGTTTCAGTATGATAAATTTAAAATACTCAAATAAAATTTGTAACACATTTTTGAATGGAAACACAATTTATTTTCTAAATTATAATAGATAATAAAGCACTGAAATTTTAAAAAAAAATTAATTATTAAATTTAATCGTTCGCCTCAAAAATTCTTTCAAATGATTTGCTCCAACTTTAGCGAGCATTTGTTTCTTCTCTTCGTCTATCCTCTTCTATTTGTGGATGGCAAACTTTGAGTTATCTAAAAATATTCTTTATACTACAAAATACCTATAAATTTTTCATAATATACAATTGATTTTCACATTTGGCACAATTTTCTAATTGCTGTTTTCCGTCATTGTTTCATTCAGTTGAAATCCTTTTCATAACTTCATTGTCAATTTCATACATCTATGCCTAAATTGATAAAGACTTATCTACACTGCTTAACCTACCCTTATTCGGGGGATCTCAGGGACAGGTCTCCCCCCCCGGAATATAAATTTTCAATGGGACTTGGCTAGAGCCTTGCATACTGTGATTGTATTGATACATGCTGCAAAAATTTTTGAACTCCTCCCAGACATTGAATCCTATCGACGGTTTTGCTGTTTAATAATTGCTAACATTGCTAACGAATGATAGATTGGGTCCATGTAGTGCACTTCAACATGCAAAAGAAATAAAAAGGTATAGCAGAAAAATAATACCATCCCCATAGTGTAAAAGTTTAAGTGTTTTTGTTTTTAAACAAGTTTAAGTTTTTGTGTTTAAGTGCAATCACATAAAATTTTGAAAATCGCCTAAATATAATGGAAAAAATTCCCGATCACCAATTTTAGAAAAGGCTACCATACTTGGAATTAAGCAAATATCCAACGAAAATGCCTATGATATTTCAAGTGCTTGGAAAAAGCTCGCTATTAAAGGATAAACTCGCTCGACAAACTCAAGTTAAACTTTGCGCATATGAAATAATAATTAAGTAGTACAACAAGCCACATATGTCTATCAACCTGGATTTCGGTAACCCGAAGTTTGTGCAATCGAGTTTTATCAAAATTTTAAAAAATATTTTTATTTTAAAACCACGGACTCTAAGATTTTATTTTTAAATTTTAAAAAGTTGTGTAGTAATTATGTTCAAAAGGATATACAGCATGAGTAGAGACATATATATATATGGCGGGTATATTATGTTTTTGCAAGCAATATATTACGATTATTTCGATCTTACTTACTAACATAAGTAGAGACCTAAACTTAACAAGTAAGAATTGATCTCATCTAGAAACTCGGGATTTCCCAGTAGAAAAAGAAATTGCATAAAAAAAAAATGTGGTTTAGAAAACTTCACTTTTTTAAAGAAATCTATACATGTGTCCAAACGTCTTTGGGATAATCATAATGGGTCATAGTTTTTGCGTCATAAGAGCGTTTCCCAATATTTGGCCGCTGTCCTAACAGGGGACCATTCCGCATGCGAGAGTTTTCTATACGTACATTTTTTCCCCATCTTCTGGGGCCAATAAAATGTATCTAATCTCATTTGGCATTTTTTTCTCTACGATTTTTCTCAGTAGCAGTAGAATTTCTTGGGACAAGTTTTCTTCAGTTGGGCAAAAATTTATCCATGTTTAATGGCAAAAATGAGCGACTATTCAATGGATAAAGAAAATATGAGAAAAGAAACATCAAACTGAAGTTTGTTATTTGATGTTGAATGATAACAATATCCAAAAATCTTTGTACTAACTCATTGGAGCTTTGTAAAAATTGAGCGCTTAAAATAATCATATTTTATTAGCGTCTAGATTCAATACTGTGCATTATTAAATCTAACCGTTTAAATTTATCGGTATTTGGAAATATCGAACAGAGTGTGATATTTTTAAAATGATATTTACTTTAAGTAACCGCTTTATACGTAATCGTCATCTGACCATTGTTCTCCTTTTGAATTAGCTTATATAAAATATAATTTGAAACTCAAATATATTTTCAAATGTATTTGTAGTACTGTTATTCTATTTTTACGAAATCAATTTTTTTATGAACGAACATTCAATTGATATTTTTATATATATATATATATATATATATATATGGCCTGCAAAAGGGTTGCTGGTATCTAACTGGAAGGAGACCCACACGCTGAACGTATGTGACGATGTGTGGAACCGGCCAGGCCAGTAACCTAGTGTCCTACCCCGCCTTCAAGTGGTGCAGGCTGGGCTTTCTATCCAAGAGGCAAATTAATATTTGCTGCACGGATGGAAAGGCGGAAGGGGAGGGCTAATTCACCAACCCGTCTAGCCAGCGTGGTGAAATGATGGCTAATTCCTCCAATATGCTAATACACCAAAAACCATGGCCCCTAGTCTCCAGGTGCTGGAGTGCTCCTGATCAAGGCAGCGGTCAGCGTGGCATGAAAGCAGGGGGTGCTAAGAATCACTGGAATGGCCCAGGCTGCCGTTTGTTATTGACCTTGGCAACGTATAATGGACGATCCCTTGCTTCTGAAGCAAAACTTCAAGAATTGGAAGAAGAACTTGACAAGATCAAATGGGACATTGTAGGACTCAGTGAAGTTAGAAGAAAAGGTGAAGAGTTGGTGGAACTTAAAAGTGGACATTTGTTTTATTATAGAGGAACGGAAACTGGAAGAACAAGTGGTGTTGGCTTCTTAATCAACAAAAGAATTAAAGACTACCTTCTTGAAGTCGAAAGCACGTCAGATCGAGCAGCGAGGCTCGTTGTTCAACTAACCCAGCGATACCAACTTCAGATAGTACAGGCATATGCACCAACATCAAGCCATACCGACGAGGAGGTTGAGGAATTCTATGAAGAAATCAAACAGCTACATACCAAGGGGAAACAACACATCAAGCTCATCATGGGAGATTTTAATGCAAGAATTGGACAACAGGAACAAGGAGAGACATCGGTTGGTAAATACGGATACGGGGAAAGGAATGAACGTGGCGATCAACTCATAGAATTTGCCGAAGCTGAAAATCTTAGCATCATGAATTCATTTTTTAAGAAGAAACTACAAAGAAAATGGACATGGAAACACCCCAATGGAGGAACCAGCGAAATTGACTATATACTGGCAAACAAGAAATCAATTATTGAAGATTGCAGCGTACTGAACAGATTTAATACTGGAAGTGATCATCGAATGGTGAGATGTAAAATGCACTTAAATACTAAACTAGAAAGGCAGAAGCTCATTAGGAAACAAGTATGTAAGAGGGTGGATTTAAAGAAATTAAAAGAAAATACCGAGGCATTCAAGTTGGAATTAAAAAATCGCTTTTCTGCACTGGAAGGACTTATTGAAGAAGTTGACATCTCAGAAGCAAATGAAAACATTGTTAAGACAATAATTGAAACTGCTGGGGAAATTGGTGGTGTAATATGTAAAAAGCAGAATAGCAAATTATCTGAGAAGACGAAACAACTCATGAAAAGGCGAAGACTTATGAAGGTGGACAATCAAAATACCAGTCGCAAGATCGAGTATGTAGAACTTTGCAAAACTTTGCGCAAAAACATGAAAGAAGATATAAGAAAATTCAATTGTGAGTTAGTAAGGAAGGCCATTGAAAGCAACAAGAGCCTTAGGGTTGTTAAAGGGAGTTTGTCTATTGGGAAGAAACACATCATTGCATTAAAAGGAGAGGATGGCACTGTAACAAGAAATAGGGAAGAAATACTTAGAAGAGTTGAAGAATTCTACAGAAAGCTGTATGAGGGAAACAGTGGATTAAACGAAGACTCTGAGATAGTCGAAGGAACAGCTCCTAAAATCTTAAAAGAAGAAGTAGCATTTGCAATAAAAAGTATGAAGAAAGGAAGATCCCCTGGCGATGATGGCATTACATTAGATATCTTAAAAGAAGCTGGAGAACATGTAGAAGACATACTCGCAAAATTCTTTACCAAATGCCTCAACAGTGGTAACATACCAAACCAATGGGATTCTGCAACAGTAATTCTTTTGCATAAAAAAGGTGATAAAGAGGATTTGAAAAATTACCGACCAATTAGCTTGTTACCTGCTATTTATAAAATCTTCACAAAAGTGCTAACACATCGCCTGCAGAAAAAATTAGATGCAGCTCAACCAAGAGAACAAGCTGGATTTCGAAGTGGATTCAGTACAGTGGACCATATTCAAGTATTAAGAGAATTAATTGAAAGAACACATGAATATGAACTTCCATTGTGTGTGGCATTTATTGACTATGAGAAGGCCTTTGACTCTATTAAAACATCAGCAGTCATCAACTCTTTAAGATCAACAGACATTGAGGATGTGTACATTGACATGGTGAAACGTGTGTATAAAAATGCAAGTGCAAAATTTCGGTTACATAAAGATACCGAAGCTATCAAAATTGGTAAAGGTGTGAGGCAGGGAGATACCATTTCTCCAAAACTTTTTACTTCAGCTTTACAGATGATTTTTCAGCAGATAAATTGGAATGACAAGGGAATAAAAATAAATGGTGAATATTTAAATCATTTGCGGTTTGCTGATGACATTGTTATTTTTTCAACGAACCCATCAGAACTCCAAGACATGGTACAGGAGCTCTCAACTAGAAGTAAAGAAGTTGGACTCAAGATGAACCTACAAAAAACTAAGATCATGTTCAATAATTTCGTAGAGGAAACAAAAATACAAGTTGACAACATTGAGCTAGAAATTGCTGATTCATATATTTACCTTGGCCAGCTGATTTTAACCGAAGGCAACGTTATGAAAGAACTCAACAGACGTATTAATCTTGGCTGGAGTGCATTTGGAAGAAACAGTTTTATCATGAGGGGAATATTGCGTTTATGTCTAAAAAGAAAAGTCTTCAACTAGTGTGTGTATTACCAGTTTTCTCTTATGAATTAGAGGCATGGAGTCTAACAGTTGGAACGATACGAACGGACAACCCAAAGGAGCATGGAGAGGTGCAAGCTTGTAATAACTAGGAGGTATCGTAAAAAGAGGACTTGGGTGAGAGAGCAAACTTACAGAGGACATCACTGTTAAAGTAAAAAGGCTGAAATGGAGATGTGCTGGACATTTTGCAAGAGGAACTGATCAATGATGGAAAACATAAATTCTCAACTGGATTCCAAGAGACCACCGAAGACCTAGAAAACTTCCTCAAACTGTGGATAAGATAAGAAAACAGGTTGGGGTGAAGTGGAAGCGAATTGCTCAGGATAGACTTGTGTGGAAAGCATTTGGGAAGACCTTCATCCAGCAGTGGATAGATAATGGTTGAATATGATGATGGTGGTGGTGGCATACATATATTAAAAATGTGGCTATACACTAAATTTTAGAACTTAGGCTTGTCTTTTTTTTCTATTGTAAGTCCGTAATAGCAAATTAGTGATGGGTGTAGATAACAGATCAAGAAACTCCTTGAAGAGGTCGACGGTCAAAGAATTTTGGAGACCCCCCCTTTAAATGGGGATTTCAAATTAAGTAGAACCTTCACATATCGAGTTCGATGGTACCATACAAAATTCTATATATATAGAAATAGTTTGCTATATAATAAAAAAGACCTCAATATGTGGATTCACGGAAACACAGATATAGGAAGAATTTCAATAAGCTGAAGTTCACAGACGGAAAGTTTTGCCATGTATTGTTAAGTTAAGGCTTATCAGTGGCAGGTGTTTTCCAATTAGCGTGATCGAATATACTCTCCCGAAATTGGGGCAATGTTAGAGGAGGATAAGGGAGGAAAGAAAATGACCTTTTTTAATGGAAAAACGCAATAGGAAGATGCGGATATTTATGTTTTACACTTGAATCAATCAATTGACAATTTACTTCGATGCTGGATGTTTTATGACCATCGATGTTTTAAATATAACATTGGTTTGTAAATAATACAATTATATGTTTAATTACATGATACGTTACATCAGAACTTCTCTTGAAAAAGATGGACAGTTCTCTAACAGAAGCATCAACTAGCATGGAGAAAGACTTTCAAGCTAGAGTTAGTTTTCCTATCTTCTGTAAATAACTCTATGTGGAGATTTTAAATTCTTCATTTTATTGTAATTTAGAAATGATAACCAAATTTAATTGTGTCTGAAATAAATTAATATTTTTATAATGATTTAGAAACAATGGTTTGATGAATAAATAGTTCCGTGCTAGTTCCTAAAGACTATAGTCTAATGAAAGACATAACTCTCGATCAACTTTTAGTTTCAATAGGCAATTCCATCATCCTATTCTCGAGTGAAATTTAATTTCTTGGGATAATCCTGCAGTCTAATATCTAAAATGGCAGTCCCAAATTCAGGAAGTTTCAGCAAAGATTTGAAGAAACCTTAGTGTTATCCGAAATTTCAGTTCTTTTATTACCTCCCTATATCCTCGTTAATTTATATTACCCCTTCTTTTTTTCCTATATACATTGTTTTCTTGTTTGGGGTACCGCAGCAAAAACTAACCTTCGACGACTTACTACATTGCAAAACCTTTATTTAAGAATAAGTGGCTCGGCTCTCTCCCTCCCTCTCTTCCGCTGACTCTTCCGTACATTATAATATACTTCCTTTGGACGATCTTTTAGATTATAAGACTGCTATATTTATGTATCACCATATTAGAACCGACTTCGTGATTAACATTCCCGCCATTGCTCATTCTGGACACACATATGGAGTTAGCATTGTCAATCCTTTAAGACCTTTGAGAGACCTGCGAGGATTAATCTCGGTTTATCTCGTATTGGAGCAATGGGTCCAAGATTATGGAATTCTCTTCCTCTTCAGCCAAGATCTTGTAACACAATAATACAATTCAAGACACAACTTCTTACCCCATTAATTAATTCATAATTCTACATTTTTTCATATTCCTTCCCATCTTACTCGGATATTTTAATTATTTATATTCCGTCTAAGCTTATTAATTGTACTTCACACAAGTACGCAACATCAACATGGCATTGAGTTTGGGCAGTGTGGACTTTGTCAGGCCCCACAGTTTTTTCGCACAGCTGCACAGGCAGGTCATCTGCAATTACAATACTTTTTTCAATATCTAATTGTACTACTATAATATAATTACTTTATATTTTGAGGCGCACACACTGTACTTCGGCTGTGATGGCGTTTGACACTTTAGAACTGAAGTGAAGTGAATGTGTGTTCGCGCATGAGCGTTTGTGCTGGGATTCTATCAGTCAGATAGATTTGTTCCATATCATCGGACCGAGCGGTCGCGTATAACGTTCATCGTTGTTTTAATATAATGTGTATTTCTTTTTAGTTTTAAATCGCAATGCTTTGAGTTTATTATAAATAAATTTTCTTTTCTTTTGTGGATTCGGTGTCGTCTCATTTTGGCGTAGTCGATAGGATCTCGTGTATTCTAACGCCGATTCCATTGAACCTCAGCGAACTTCATTGAAAAACGACATCGAATTTCACATTCGAATCACCGCATTCATCTGAACAGTTTTTTTTTCATATTAAAATTGATTTTAAGTTGAATTCGAAATCCACAATCTTGGTACTGTGCTTTCTGAAGAATCCGAATTCAACGGAATTCAATAAATATTGTTTGCTAACGTAGTGGAATTTCGGAGAGCAGTCCTCTTTTCGACAAAGCGATCGACTTGATATTTTCTGAATGAACAGTAAGCATAAGTGCACGTGGAAATTTATCGAATAAACAATAATGTTGTAACACTTGGCTTCATTTCCATATCAAACGATGCCAACGAAGAAGAAACGAGGACAATATCTCGGAGAGCGACCGCTCGATGCACAACTCCTAACAGACGCAATACTTGAACTCAATAACGATGTTCACCAACAATTTGAATTAATGCAGGAAGAAATGAACAAGAAAAAACTCGATCTCCGAAAATTAATGGATGAAAGACCACTGTTCCCCAACGTATTTGGTGAAGAAGTTGCCACTGAAGAGCGAATAACGACACCGCCACTGCTCATTGACAACGCTCTCGTCATCGATAACAACACCTTGCCAACAACAACGTTCTCGTCAACGACAACGGTGCTCTCGTCAACGACAGCAGCGCTCCTGCTAACGGTAACGACGCTCTCGCCATCGTATGCAAAACTCAACTTGTGGCCGACAGCATTAACGCCAAAGACAAGGCTATCACAACTTATACAAACTATGTCATTTATTTCAACAAGCATGCAGCTCAAGAAACCTGCAAATAACAAACTCTTTTGAACTAAAAATTATTTTACAGCTAGAATTAAGCTAATTCGGTTTAAACTACTTCAATTTTTAATTCATCTTTTAAAGATTAATAATTAGACTTTTGTATGCATAATGTTCGCGCTAACTAAGCGTAATTCAAACCTACAAGCTTAACTTTTTTAATAATGATTTATTCAACCTGAGATACATATTTAAATTTGCATATGGTAAGTTTATATATGAATTGAATACAAGGACTATGATTATAGCTTACTGTTACATAGATTAGCTTAGAAATAGAGGAAAATTGGAAACAATTGCTTTATGCAATATTATCCTCCGTATTTATTAAACACAAATAATTTTTCACTTAAACATTTTTTCCCACAATAAGGAAACCGTGTGTTCTGTCTGACCTATTTTGGAGCAGGATGACCTTTGCTATCTTTGCTTCATAAAAATGCAACCGACTAAGCACACATAGGCGTATGCAGAAAGTTCGTAAGGAGGGGTTCATAGTCTCAATGGGGGTGGGGTTACACAGCTGCAAATCACATATTCCTATGTTAAATATACAAAATTACATTGCAATGGGGTTACAACCCCCATCAACACCCCCTGCGTACGCCGATGTAACCACAATGAGGGTATGTTATATAAAATAATTCTAAACCTCCGAGTGATTTACGTGGAAATAATTTCTCGGAAGTAATTTACATGCGTATCTGGCGTTTAAGCATAATCTCGAAGAGAGTCTCGCAACAAGCAGTGGTTTCTTCTCTCCTTTATTTCAAACTTATATAATACAATAGGAATATTTCTGTGTTAATTCAAAGTACACATTCAACACAATTGTTCATGCTATGTTCATACGCCTCATGCTTTAGAGGTTGAAAGAACTATTATTATACAATTTCGCTGTCCGTGTTATATTCGGCTAGTTATAATATTGTAGTGTTGCAAATTCACGCTCCATTTGAACCGCATTCTTCCATAGTAGAACTTTTTAAACAATGTTATGTATTTTTTTATATATAAATCGAACACTACGCAGATTAAATTAAACAATAATATAAATCAACGTTTATTGGCGTAGTGATACCAGCGCCGATGGTATGGTGTGATTAGATGGTGAAACGTTCGGAAGAAAATAAATATTTCTGCGTTCGGTGGGACATGAATCCATGACCTTCCACTT
>QLNU02015003.1:99146792-99159915 GCA_006491805.2 Dysdera silvatica
ATGTGTACAGCTCATAAAATAATTTGGCAAAATAAATTCATGAGAATAATTTCTTTTAAAACTAATTTTCTGTCATTTCAAAGAAAAATAAATGAGCGTATTTAATTTAGAAATATTTTTTATAAGGGCATACTTTATTTTAACGCTAAATTTGTGAAGTATTTTATAAATAAAAAAAGCATTTTTTTGCTTTCATAAAGCAGTTAGTGGCAAAAATTAAAATAACAAGGTTTTAAGGGTTATAGAGAATCAAAAATATCAGAAAAATAATGAGTACTATGTTTGCTCTAATTTTTGTTATCAAAGGAAGTTTTGCAGAGACGGGTATAGCAAAAAATATGCAAGTAAACAAATAGACACAACAAAGGCATTTGAAAAACCTACCTATAATTATTTCTTTTTTTAATTATTATCAAGTTATAATTTTAATCGTATAAATAGTATAAATTTATGAATTATTGCGTTGTTATTTTGAAATAATAAGTTTTAGAAGAGTTGTTATGAATCAATAAGTTTTAGAAGTGTTATTATAAATCAATAGGTTTTAGAATTGTTATTAGGAATCACTAAGTTATAAAACCGTTATTGGGAAACACTAATTTAAAAAACCATTGTTGGGAATCACTAAGTTATAAAACCGTTATTGAGAAACACTAATTTAAGAAACCATTGTTGGGAAACACTAAGTTGCAAAACTGTTATTATGAATCAATGAATTGTAGAACTGGCTTATTATGCCTCAATAAATTGTAGAATTTTCTTATTAAGAATCAATAAATTCTAGAATTGTCTTATTGTGAATCGGTAAATTCTAAACTTTTCTTATTATGAATTTAAATGTTACAGAGACGCCATTGTACTTCTCTACAAATCTCAGGCTGAAAGCTAAACGATTATTGAAGCTAGATGTTGTACATTATAACATCTCATGGCACTTTTTTTAAGGATTTTTAAAGAAAACACTATGTTCTATAATACACCTTTCCGACTGCACTATTACCTTAGTACAAAATGCAAAACATGAGCAAAATCTATTAAGAAATATTGTTTTTAGTAACAGCGGTTATTTCACACCAGTTTTGAAATGACTATTGTTCTGGAATCTCCTAGTAAAATTTTGTATTGTTTTAATAATTTTTACTAATTTCTTTAGAATAAAGCGAACAATATATAGATGTAAATTTACTACTATGCGATTTTTTGAGCTTATTGGTGTAAATTTTATGGAATTTAGATATAAATAGTGCCTATTGAATGCGTGTGGAGGAGAGAATTATGGATTCTAATTGATAAGTTACATTGAGCTTCACCACAAATTAGCAATTACATAAATTAACACACGGCATTATTTCAAGGATATTTATTTTATAGAGAATCCTCTGCGTTATTAAACAAGTTTCAGAGTAAGATTTGTGGCGCATTTTCTTATCTGTGGACTTTTTGCGCATTGTCTTTTGTCAATTCTTATTGGGTTATCGTGCATTCCTCTGCTTTGGAATGTGATGTGCACGCTAGGATTACATTTTCAGTGGTCTCGTATTTTTTGGGTCTGCAATGTATTTTGCTAAAACTTGATGACGTTGTCGTAGCGCAAAATGAGAGCAACTAAGAAAATCCGCATTTTGATCGCAAATGCTATAGATGAGGTAAATTTACAGAATAATAAGGAAATAATACATGACACATTACACATACACCATGATACAAACATTATACACAACTTTATATACACAGTACGTAACATATTACACGGAATAAACAAACAGGATACGGCAGTGATTTCAGAGAAAAAAATAATTCATAAACTCTTTTCCACTTAATGAAAAATGTTTGGAATTTTAAAATTGAACCTAGGGCTTACTTTATACAACTTTATATACATAATGTGTAACACATTACACAGAATAAACGAACAGGATACGGCAGTGATTTCAGAGAAATAAATAATTCATAAACTCTTTTCCACCTAATGAAAAATGTTTGGGATTTTAAAATTGAACACAGGGCTTAATTTGGGCGGGAGCCCACCGGAGCCCAACTCCGGCACTTTTCCATTTTTGGCGATTATTTAAATATTGGGGCAGGATTCCCGATAATAGACGCTGTCATGAAAAAGTAATAAATTTGAGATTAAGGTCAAGCATTTTGTTGTCCAGAAAAATGGACATAAACAATTGATATGATTTATCGATTCTTTTGCAGCCATTTGATTTTTTAATCGATTTATCATAATATTAGGGCTCCTTCACTTTTTTTTTGTTAGAAATTAAGCCCTGACTGAACCTATGAAATATGGTGTAACGCACCCGAAGAGCAACGTTGTGTTAATTGACAACGTTTACGTAAATATTCTACAAAAACAAAAAAAAAGTGCTCATGTTGTGTTTTGTTTCCTAGACTTACTAAGAATCTTGTCCTGCATGCCCTTCCGGTGAAGTATCCTTTAACGTCAGAATCAGGGCCTAGAATGACTTTAGGAGACCATGACTTGAATTTTAACTGCTCTTTGCATGGATAAATCGAACACAAAGGCATCTTTTAAATAAATATCACGTATTGTATCTCATTAGATTGCAATAAAAAATAAGGAAGGAATCATTTGTTTTAGGATGGGAGGATTTCCGTTTATCTAAGTTGGAAGAGTTCTGTTTGTTTGACCACCACCTGGCAAGCAATGGGAGTTGTTGGTCAACAGAAAAGACTGCAAGTTTATCTTCCATTTTATTTGTCTTCGATTTGCCAAAAGACACTGAAGTTCGCTAGAAATATTCGTAGAGTTACAATAATAGTTGTAACTGGACTCCTAGAATGAAAAAAAGAATATACTGTCTCTGAAAAACTCTTCTACAATTTCATGTAAACTTTACTCTTTCAGCGTGATTACAATTTGAATTTTCATAAAATGTTAGGAGTCTAAATTAGTCACGAATTTTTCAAGGATAATCCGGTTATAACATGAAAACATAAAGCACTTTTACAATTACATTTCAAAATATATAATAGGAAAAAATTCTAAATCCTTGAGAGAGAAATTTTCATAGCAAGCACTATAATCCAGTAAATTTTCCCCGTTTATCTTAAACGAGTAGAGTGTAAATGTAGATTTTTCCTCTTTTAACAAAGAAATACTAATTAATTTTCTTTCTCTTCTGAAGTTAAAACATCCGATGTTCCTACTGCTGGATATATTGTCACCAAGATATACAAACTGCAAACAACCCTAAATTAGACAATAATAGCAATTATAATTTTTCCGTTAACGTACCACCGATTTGTAATATGCATAATAGTATCAGGATGTATAATGTATAATAATAATAATGAATGTATAATAGTAATCAATATATAATAGTAATGAATATATAATGTATCTCAAATATATAATATATAATAGTAATGAATATATAATGTATAATAGTAATGAATATATAATGTATAATAGTAATGAATATATAATGTATAATAGTAATGAATATATAATGTATAATAATAATGAATATATAATATATAATAGTAATGAATATATAATGTATAATAGTAACGAATATATAATGTATATAGAAATAAACATATATAATGTATAATAGTAATGAATATATAATGTATAATAGTAATGAATATGGTAACTGTATAATAGTAACGAATATATAATGTATAATGGTAATGAATATATAATGCATAATAATAATGAATATATAATGCATAATAGTAATGAATATATAATGTATAATAGTAAGGAATATATAATGTATACTAGTAGTAATGACAATATAAAATGTATAATGGCATCAGAATGTAGCGAAAATGAGAAGTATTCAGATATTTAAATACAACAGAACACGTATATAGTGAGAATCTTAAGATCAACAAAAATAAACGCTATATACTATGCTTACTAAATACATTTTGGAATTAAAAATTCCAAACTTTGAAAACACAACCTGTATTGGTAACCTATGTGCATGTAATATGCACTCAATAATACAAAATAAATAATAAAATTTGATGAGTCAAGCGTTATTGTTAACTGGCTGTGGGTATTTACATCCTTCCTTAAAGTGCCCCAATGGAAAATGGTTAACGACGTTTTGTGTTTAAGCAAGTCACCACACGGTTAAACATTGTAAAAATTGTTTTGTGTATGGGCGTCTTTCTATCCGTTCTTGATGGCGCAAGGGAAATTATAATTAAACTTTATGCGATGAGCTAGCTGACTTTTCTTTTAGACTTCAAGCTGATTGCAAATTTTTCCTCGTTCGAACGGGATAACATAGAAGTCTTGTTCGTTTAAAGCCATTAATTTATATTGCACTTTAACGTTATACCAAATATAATCCATATTTTCTTCGTTCTAAATCCGGAAGCTTGTTACATGCCCCTTTAAATCGGGAAGTAAATGATAGTGTAAGTTTCAGTTTTTTGTCGGGTTTTTACTTTAATTTAATAGTAACTCGGTTTTAACGCGAACCCGGATGTAACAAAAAAAATACAGGTACCTTTGCAGAAATAAATGTTGAAGGATTGGAGTAATTTTATCCAGTTTAAATAATATTTATTAGAGCTTTAATTGTTTTAAATATTACACGCCAATAAATAAATTACTAAATACAACGTTAAAGAAATTTGGTAGGCCTTTTTAGAGGAGCCTTCAATGAGACGTGCTCACACTTTGATGATAAGTTGAAGACTGGTTTGATTTTAAAATTAGGAAGACAATTACACGTACTGTTGCCAAATATAAAAAGTGAAATTATAATTATACAATCAATATATTTGTTGCCAGATACGGAAAGTAAAAGTACATGCATTTAAAAAACATCACGCAAAAAGAAACAATTTGCATTTTGCCAATTTTATAAATTAGACGTATTAAGTTTTTTTTGTTGCGTTCTAAGTGTCAACAGTTAAGAAAGCTTGCAAATTGAACATGATGTTTCTATTGTGGGAGCTCACAACTTCATGCTCATAATAAAGACGGTCGGTTATATTTTGAAGTAAAATTTTCTAGCTCGTATTTTATGATTACTTCGGTTGTTTCGATTGATAATTTTAAAATTAAATTGAACTTTTTTAATTTCACTAATTTTATTATCTCAGTATATATCTATTTATTTTGATATTTATTACAAATAAAAATACCATTATTTTCGATGTTCACATAATATATGTACGGTTTCATATAGAATATTTATCTTTTACCATGTGATATTAAAGGGGCAGATATAAAACCAAACGTTAACCAAACGTTAACCAAACGTCGTCTGTCACTGAAAAAATTAGCCAACCTTTTTATCCCAGATCCTGATTATTTAATAATTGTATTTTTAATCTTGTCCCCAAATCCCTTTTTTTTTTGCTTTCTTGTATTATCTATGGCAATTCATTCCATAAAAAGACGAAATGAAGCGTTTGAAAGCGATTATCTTACTTTGGAACCAGTTTAAAATTGAAATTTTACTTTTGAATATATCTGTCCTCACTTACGTGTAACGTTCATTTTCTGCCCTTAAATTTCGTTCTACAGGGTATCATACAGGATATTACATAATACTACTTTCAGTGATATATTCATATAGGCATGCATGATGCATGCATGAAGGAATGAATAAATAGGGAAGGAAGCAAGGAAGGGACGGGGGGGAGGGAGGAAGGAAGGATTGAGTTGGTTTGGTTTTTTTTGGAAGTATTGACATATAATTGAGGTATTAGAAATTAATGTGTTCTTATTTCTAAACAAAGGAGAATTTTTCCTTTTCTTTATTAAAGCAAACTCTTATTAAATATATTTTAAACCCGTTAGTTTAATGATAAAAGTGAGATGATTAACAAGATCCAAATTGGTTCCTTGAAGTTTTATTGCAATGGATAGAGCAAAAGTTTTCCTTTGCCAAACAGTCTCTGCGTGGCTCTAAGATTCCTTTCATAAAGTACATTTCTAAGTATCGATGTTAAAATAAGACGAAAGTTATAAGTCTTTCCAGAGTCGGAAAACATAATATTAGATCTTAAAAAAATATAGAACATACCATTGTATTATGTGAATAAACTTATTTGAATGCACATACTTATCCCTCCTTTGTAACACTCCTAGTATTACTAACTACCTAATAGAAGCATGGATTCACAATAGAGAAAAGAAGGTCAAGACGTGTAATTTTGTTCGTAATTCATGCAAAGGAAGGCTAAGCTGGGACCTATGGTTTACCGAAGAATTTGAACCTCGTGAAATAGGAAAACAAACCCCAGTTTGCAATGGACCACAAATGTCACGTGTTCTAAAGTACCATTGTGATCAAACCTAGATTAACGGAACCATAGGCAAATGCTTTGCTTCTACGTCACCATGGAAACGTGGGATGAACACTTAAGGATGCCTGTTAGTGGCAGAAGTAAAAATATATCGGAATAATAAAAATAATAATACGTAATTAGATTGTAAGTAAATCAGTTACTTAGAAAGGTGAACAGTCTAAATTATCAGGTGTATGTACAGCTCTACTTAGTCTAGATAGCTAACTTGCCACGATTGCTTATATCTAAATTATATCCTATTATTCAGCCTCCTGCAGTTCAATGGTAACTCGTTTCCCCAACATTAACTAATTCGGGTTTTGACCCCCAATGATGGGGTGGGGAGAGAAAAGTAGAGAGACTGACTGACCAGATGACTGACTGATTGTCTAATTGTTCACTGTCTAATTGTTCACTGTAATCTGAGAGTTAGTTTACTATGCCATAAGATGTTTGGACTCCTCAGAAACACGTAGATTTGGAGCCCCTAGAATTATAGACCACATCAGCAGCCATTTCCTTGTACACTTCCGGTTTTTATTTCTATCGGCAATAAAGGTTTTCCGCTTTGGCGCAATGTTCGCTATTTTGGCATAAAAATAATCAACAATCCGCGATTATTCGGCATTGTAACATTGTATTGTAGTAATTTCATTCTATTGTAGTAAATTCATTGTATTGTAGTAATTTCATTCTATTGTAGTAAATTCATTGTATTGTAGTAAATTCATTGTATTTTAGTAAACATTGGCGCAACTTTTAAAATGTCGCCAATAAATACAATTTTCAACCACCATCACGTGATACAATGGCAACAAAATGGCGGATATGCGCCAGTTCTCTTTTCTAAGAACCTTACGTAGATCTATTCCTCTACCATGCGTTAAATAGGGCTCGACACTTAATGGTATAGTGCAACGCGTGCAATTTTTTTTTCTTCTCACCGTAATCCGAGGTTTAGTTTTCTTGTCAGTAGAAGTTCGGATTCCTAGGAAAACTGTGGGTCTTGGTGTAGCATAATCGTAAATTTATGTGATCCCGTGTAACCCGGTCCCCACACAACAATTATGAAAACTCCACGCCTATGTTGTGCAGTATGACTTTTTCTGCCTTTGTGCCGAAAAATTAAAACAAATATTATCTCCTATTGTTGTTTTTTTATATCGGTTTCGAAGAAAATGAAACTACTCAAACACTGGTCTGTGAAATTTTCATCTGCATAGGCAGCTGTTTAATTATCTACCCACAAGCTCAGAAGCCCAGTAAGAAAATTATAAAAGTTTTGAAGTTGAGTCCGGGCCAAAAATGGTGTAATCTGAAATGTTATAATTTTGTTTTAGTATCTTTTGTTGTTCTTGAAAGACGAAATGTGCTTTTTTTGCTCCAATAAAAGGCTTTTGATCCTTACTTCATGAGAGAGAAAATTATCTGTCAATGTTATCTTTTTTTAGGGAGCGATTTTTCTTATTATAACGAAAGTAACTTGTTTGTTTTTCATAAAAAGTTTTCACGGAAATAAGTGGAAATACATGAATGGATGTCGCTGTAAACAAATTTGTATTTGGTAATATTTTTGGTCAAAATTTTCAAAGACAAGTAATTTAACTGAACAAATATTCATATTATTATCCCAACTAATTTTCATCTGCAACCTGCTAAATGCAGTAAATTTCTACGAATATTGGTAATGATCGGAAAATAAACAGAATAAGTACAAACGAAGGAAAATATTTGAGTATTTTATTTTCCTAAACTGTGTTGTCAGTCATTGGAACATGATTAGTCCGTAAGGTGACCTGCAGAATAGAAGTATGAAGCACGAATTAACCTAACCTGACAGCATCTAGTACAGGGTATACATTAATTACATGACTGTACATTGTTGTTTATACAGATTGTTAAAATATTAAATCAAAATATTCTGTGATGATAATGATGCTTATAGAATGTTTTCAAGATCGCTACTTCCTTCCTGAATACACGTTCGTGCTCTTTTTATAAGATAAGCAATCCCTTATGGATGGTTGGCAATGGCGCATTCTGATTTGCCGTGGCAATGGTAACTTCAAGCTCATCAACTGTCTTATGTTACTATAGTAGATCGTGATCAGGGGCGTCTCGAGGTTGATTTTGAACCCGGGCGGACTGGCACAAATTAATTTTTGGCGCCTCCCCGTCTCCGGCGGAAACAGGAGATTTTCACAGATGCACAGTGAGCCATATAGCCTATAAAAGTGGCCAAAAGTCTCTGAAAGAATTTCTCTAAAGATGTCTCTAAAAATTTCTTTAAACTTGTCTTTTTTTAGAGAGATTTTCTACTGTTAGGTCAATTATCAAAAAATCGATGTTGACTTGAGTTTGGCGCTCCCAATCCAAACGGGGCCCAGGGCGGATGGCCAGGTTACCTATCCCTTAAGCCGCCCCTGGTCTATACTATCCCTTCGAGATAATCCCAAAAGGAAAAATATAATGGCGTAAGGTTAAGTGATCTTCGGGGACACACAGCGGGGACACACACCGAAGAATTCTAGCTAAAATGTAATGGTTTCACCAGACGAATCATTCGTGGTATTCGTGATTTTTTTATCGCACTGTATATACTAACCATGCTTACTATGAGTCGAAAGTATCCCAACAAACTTGAATGTGCGGGTTATAAATACTAGAATATTAGGGTGAATGGAAATAAAAGGGTGGGAGTGGAGGGGTGGCTGATCTCTTTATCTGGCCTTGATAAATAATTTGTGTGTACAGCCACAATTTCAGCCATAATGTACAGCAACAATGTATACAGCCAGATTTTTGTGAAACAAAAACCTGAACACTCGTTTGCCATTTTTGCAATAATTGTACTACAGAAAATTCAAAGGTGCCAATCAATAGTGAACATGAAATCTATCAATCCATGTGCACAGAATTTGTGTAAGTGACCGTCTTCGTATTAAAACTTTCAGCGATTTTGTAGATTCTAGTGGCAACACCTAAATTTGATATCGTAATCGGATCCTCTAGACTATTTATTTAGACTAATTTAAAATTTTGTAGTCATTCTGACTATTAAAACTTAGTATATCTCATAAAACGTTTACGGAGGTTTCCACTGTGATAAAAAAATTAACTTGTAGGTAGGAAATCCAATTTTTTGATCAAACTTGTTGAAATCAAAAAATTATGATACCTTTGACTTTTCTTTTTTCCTCTCACTGATGTAAATTTACCAATATGCCTACTGAATGATAATTTAGAAATGTCAATCGACAACAGTTTTAAAGCATAAAATAATCTTTATTTTATATTCAAAACTCATAAACCCTTGAACCAAATGAATTGAAACTTAGTATTAAAAGTTTATTTGTGTTGCAGATTAGAAATATTTAATCAAAACTAGTTGTTGCCATTGAAATTTTTAAAATTGCTGCCAATTTTAATATGGAGACGGTCCCTTATGCAAATTTTGTGCACATGAATTGGTAGATTTCATTATTCTCTATCATTGGCATCTTTGAATTTTCGGTATCGCAATTATTGCATGAATGGCAAACTAGTGTTTAAACTAGTGTGCCTTGTAACTTCCGATGGAAATACAATCGTATTCCGTATCACATAAATTAAAACTTAATACTTTTGGAGAGCCTCATAATTATTGCTCTAGTAAATATCAACTCTTTAGCTTCAGGTACATTTTCGGTTTGTCTTCACGTTCAACACTTCAAAACGTTTTATTTTGTCAGTACATTGGCTTTTACGTTTCTTTGTTCTCTTTGAAAACTATCGTTTTATTGGACTGTTGCACAAAGTCGGTTTATTTCTGACAGGCTTCTCCTTTTTGACTGAGCCATGTGTCATTTTCTTACAGTGACCGATAGCTTACTGTGACAGAACTATTTTCTAAATAAAATGTCAAGTTCAATTTCGATTTCGATATCACTTTATTCTAAAAGTACAACATCGTATGCATGCGTTATTAAACATTTATAGTTCATCTCATAATTGAGATCATTCCAGCTTTTTTGATATTTGTGTTGTAATCCTGATGTGTTTAGTGGTAAACCTTCACTTGGTTCTCACATTTTACGTATTCGTCCTTGCTTCAACACTGTCGTCCATGGCACAATGTACGCTTCACAACGTAGGATGTCCTTATGTATAGGATTCTATTATCTATTCCAAGAGATGTAAATTATCTTATTAAAGTTCAAGGCTTCCTAGATGGCGGAAAATAATCATAAATTATTATTTACAGTTCCAATAGGTGGCTTGAATCACAATTTAATATCTCGTCAATACCAAATAAGGTTGTCCAATATTTGCAAAATAGTTACGAAATGCACTGTCTCCCTGAAATAAACTTTATTGGCATTATTATTATTAGATATGAAATATCAATGTGATGAAAATAAATTTTAATTAAAATAAAAACGGAGTTTCTGTTCATTGATCCAATCCCGTTCTAGTTCGGAGGAGTAAAAAGAGCAATTTTGATTGAAATTTACTTTTTTTTTACTGATTTGATTTGCCTCAAAAAATTGTCCAATTTAGACCTCGGATTTACTCTTTCCACCAATGGTTAAGGAGGTTTTACTAACCAATTAAATCACTTACTATACATTATAGAGCTTTGCGGGATATTCCGCCACGTCTGTTTATTAAAAACACTGTCAGGGCGATTTATCGCCCGCCAAAAATTTTATTACCTTTACCAAAATAGGTTTACATTATGTAACTAATTATTAATTTGAAACTGGGGACTTATACATAAATTACACACGGTTTTTTGCTATAACAGATGGAAACTATCATGTGAGTTGATCAACATGTGACAAATACTGTTTCGCTGTTTCTCCCCCTGCTCGTTTGTATTTCAGAAAACCACATGAGGCCATGATGATGCAGAGCGAAGAGGCGCCTTCTCGAAGAAATATAAAACATGAACTTAACGATTAATTGATCATCGGACACGAAAGAACAGGAGGGAATAATATATGTTCAACGTTATTTATCTTCAGCTTGAATGAACAGTTTATTTATCATTTTAATGAGGATTTTTATTACTGTGCGTAATTTAATTATGTAGTGCATTTGATTAGCTATATTATTCATGTTAATGGAATCTGTAAACTGGAGCTTGGCATTTATCGCTCATACTCCCCAATTCTTTCTAAGCAAACTGTGGAAAGGATGAGATAGTGGACTCGAGCTAAAATGAACGTGACGGGGGTCGAATAAATTTATTCACAATATAGCAGTTTTCAACCACCCGTTGAAAATAGAAGGTCTTATCAGCAAGCGTTGATTAACGTCAACAGAAAGACGGCCTGGACGCCGGTCAATCACGCGGACTGTTTTAATCAATGACTTGTGAACCCTGCGTGACGTGGAAGGGAAAGTTTGGTTCAGCCAATGAAAAGAAGAAAAACAAACTCTCACGAGACCAAAGTAAACAACTGAAATCGAATGGAGTGGATTGCTGGTTTTTGGTGGAGGAGAGTGTAATGCTTTGCAAAGACAGTTGGTTCCTGAATTTTGTTTAGCGAGAACGGAAGCAGCTAACCATGTAAAAATTAGTTTTTACAATTTTCGTGCCGGGACATGAGTCGCTGGTACTGATAGCGCCGTCATCGATCTACGTCGCAACCTGAAAATTTCTATTAGATTCCAAGCTGAAACAGGAGAATTGCATTCTCCAGGAGGCCAGTGGTAAAGATCAATTTACAAGAAGGCAATCGCTCCTTTTATTCGTATCTTTATATGGAATCGTTCGTGTCCAATTGTAGCCAAGATCTTGCCGATATCCTGGCCATCCGTGGTTTGAAGAAGGAGCCGACGATATCTTCATTTGTCTTCCTGGGACTCTACTCGGGAACGAGTTTGGAAAATAGAGGCATTCATCGCCGATGGTGTTCAGCGCCGGACAATTAATGCCTCACTCCGCAAGTCCTTCCTTTACCTTCCCTTCTATTAATTTTAGTGCCCTGATCCAGTCCATTATAAAAAATTGTTGCATATGTATATATAGATAATTGTATTGTAGTGTCAGGTTTTGCTATGTTTGTACAAATCCCCTAGTTAATTATTAAATGTTTGTGTTATGTTTAAAAAAAAAGGGTTCCTGTTTTTCTTGTTCTTTTGTCCCTACTTTGGTTTACCAATCAGTAATTTTATATGCGGCACAATGTAAATTACACGGTAAAATTAACTACGCGGGTTTAAAAACCTTTTGGTCTAGCTAAATAGTTATTCTAAAAATTTAATGTCTTCGAAATTAATTCACGGCTCATTAAAATTTAAACAATTGTTAAATGTTAAAAAAAGATATTTAACAACACTTAACGTTTCACTCCGTGTTATGCGGAGCATCCTCAGAAGCAACAGCCGACCAAGTTTCCCTCTGCAAGACTTCCGCTTGATTTTTTGGCAGAATATGAGTGATTAAAATTTCCCATATTTTTAATCAGTTATTTTCTTCCGAGCAACCAAGCGGAAGTCTTGCATTCTTGCAGAGGGAAACTTGGTCGGCTGCTGCTTCTGGGATACTCCGCGTAGCACGGAATAAAACGTTAAGTGTTTGTAATAAACAGACGCGGTGGAATATCCCACAAAGCCTCCATCATGCATATTTATATACGCCGTGAAAATCTTCGTGAATGTTAATCACTTACGCCCATATGGATGGAGTATATCACGAAGTTTAGTTCTGATGGTAATTTTTCTGATTTTTACGTTTGTATGCTTATAATTTGGATAATCTAAAAAATATTATCTTTTAAAATGTACAAAAATGGAGGAATATTTTTGAATATCGAAGGTTATTTAATTTAATTTCGTTAATAAA
>QLNU02015003.1:99175130-99185485 GCA_006491805.2 Dysdera silvatica
GTCAACAAAAGAATGGATGAGCGCTAAAAATATTACAGTTCTCGATTGGCCTGCTCTTAGTCCTGACTGTAATCCCATCGAAAATGTATGGGGCATACTAACGAATGTTGTGTATGCCAATGGAAAGCAATATCCGTCCGTTTTAGAACTTAAAAAGGCTATAGAAGAAGCGTGGTTTAATTTTGAACCAGAAACCTTTCAAAATCTTGTGCTTTCAATGAACGACCGCGTATTTAATCTAATACGAAGTAATGGTGGCTACATTGATTATTAAAATTGTTCATTTCCTTATGCAAGTGCTAAAATTTATGTTTGTGCCTAAACTTTTGTGCCACATATTTTACTTATTTTAAGTTATATATTGCAGCAAGTTCGCTACTGATGTGATTTCTGTTCTCAAATTTTTAATTTGCATATTACATGTGTTCATACTTCGTAATATTAAAGTTCCTACTTCTTCAGTTTTAATAGTATTTTGTTATACTCAAATTTGTGTTGTGTCTAAACTTTTGTGCAGGCCTGTATATATCTAAAAGCTGGAGGATATGTAGAAGACATACTTGCAAAATTCTTTACCAAATGTCTTAACAGCGGTAACATACCAAACCAATGGGATTCTGCAACAGTAATTCTTTTGCATAAAAAAGGTGATAAAGAGGATTTGAAAAATTACCGACCAATTAGCTTGTTACCTGCTATTTATAAAATCTTCACAAAAGTGCTAACACATCGCCTGCAGAAAAAATTAGATGCAGCTCAACCAAGAGAACAAGCTGGATTTCGAAGTGGATTCAGTACAGTGGACCATATTCAAGTATTAAGAGAATTAATTGAAAGAACACATGAATATGAACTTCCATTGTGTGTTGCATTTATTGACTATGAGAAGGCCTTTGACTCTATAAAAACATCAGCAGTCATCAACTCTTTAAGATCAACAGACATTGAGGATGTGTACATTGACATGGTGAAACGTGTGTATAAAAATGCAAGTGCAAAATTTCGGTTACATAAAGATACCAAAACTATCAAACTTGGCAAAGGGGTGAGGCAGGGAGATACCATTTCTCCAAAACTTTTTACTTCTGCTTTACAGATGATTTTTCAGCTGATAAATTGGAATAACAAGGGAATAAAAATAAATGGTGAATATTTAAATCATCTGCGGTTTGCTGATGACATTGTTATTTTTTCAACGGACCCATTAGAACTCCAAGACATGGTACAAGAGCTCTCAACTAGAAGTGAAGAAGTTGGACTCAAGATGAACCTACAAAAAACTAAGATCATGTTCAATAATTTTGTAGAGGAAACAAAAATACAAGTTGACAACACTGAGCTAGAAATTGCTGATTCATATATTTACCTTGGCCAGCTGATTTCAATGGATGGCAACATTATGAAAGAACTCAACAGACGTATTAAACTTGGCTGGAGTGCATTTGGAAGAAACAGTTTTATCCTGAAGGGGAAATTGCCTTTGTGTCTAAAAAGAAAGGTCTTCAACCAGTGTGTATTGCCAGTCCTCTCTTATGGATCAGAGACATGGAGTCTAACAGTTGGAGCAATACGAAAGTTACAGACAACGCAAAGGAGCATGGAGAGGTGCATGCTTGGAATAACTAGGAGAGATCGAAAAAGAAACACTTGGGTGAGAGAGCAAACTAGAGTAGAGGACATCATTGTTAAAGTAAAAGGGCTGAAATGGCGATGGGCTGGGCATATTGCAAGAAGAACTGATCAACGATGGACAACAGAAATTCTGAACTGGATTCCAAGAGACCACCGAAGACCTAGAAAACGTCCTCAAACTAGATGGGTGGATGAAATAAGAAAAGAGGTTGGGGTGACGTGGAAACGAATGGCCCAGGATAGACTTGTGTGGAAAGCATTTGGAGAGACCTTCATCCAGCAGTGGATAGATAATGGTTGAATATGATGATGATGATGATATATATATAATAGGCCCAGGATAGACTTGTGTGGAAAGCATTTGGAGAGACCTTCATCCAGCAGTGGATAGATAATGGTTGAATATGATGATGATGATGATATATATACGTCATATAACCCTTGTATGGAGTAATAAGCTTAATACAATATCTAAGGGTGCGTAGAGACATGCAACAGAACATCGTCGCATAACACCCCGTGTCACACGATGATGTTACAGGGAGAACATTGCCGCGTGTCATCAGTGCGTAACAGCACTGCTTCCCATCAGTTCACGCCGATATCCAATCTACACTGACAAAACGCTGTTGTTCGTAAACCGGCCCAAATACAGGAACATGGGTTACAACATAGCACCGTGACATTCCTTTGATGCGCCGGGGTAAAAACCGACAACTGGTGGAAAGTGGAAATGTTACGATGTTCTGTTACGGAGAGCGGTCCAGATTTGATACGCGACGGTGTTACGATACGGTGTTCTGTTGCATGTGTGGACGCGGCATTATAAAACAAGCAACACCAATGCTATTTGCTTAATAATAATGGAGTGAGTTTGATAAAACGAAACAAAATCTTTTACTCTAAGCATGTTTCCAATGCTGTACAATTGTGCTCAAGTTTCGACTTCATTTTAAAATGAAAATTTTTTGTAAAAAAAACTCAACTAATAAAATAAGCAAGTTTTGAGAATTGGACCAAAGAAATAAGATTTGCAATTAGTCGGAACATTTGAACTTATGTGATAATAATTCGTCGCAGCCGAGCCGCGGCGAATGGAGGTATTCTAGGTACAGTTTGATATACGTATCTATCCGGGATAGAGTCCGCTTTTTCCACTCTAATAATCTCGTTCTAATTGCCATTGTAACTTTTTGGACATTCTTTGGAACTTTTGAGCCTATCGGCGGTACAAATGCGAAGAAAACTGAAGACAAACTCAAGGTCTTTTCTATTGATCAACAGCTCCCATTGCTTGCTACGTGATGGCCAAATAAAACCTTTCCAATATCAGTTTACGGAAATTGTCTCGTCATAAAACAAACGATTATTTTTTTGTTTTTCATTGCATCAAACGAGGTTCGATATTTGATGTTTATTTAAAACTGCCTTTGTAGGATTTATTGTCGACACGGTAATTGAAATTCGTCGAACGCAATAACTTGATAAATTACTATATGATCTATAATGTCTTTAATATTTGGGGACACATATGCTTTAATTTAAATGTTATGTTAATTTGATACTCAAATTTAGTTAGACAGATTTTTTAAATTGAAATTCATGATAGACACAGTTAAAAATACTTTATTTAATTTTAAGCTTTTCGATGGAATTGTATCCGTCATCTGCAGAAGTACAGATTAAAAATGAATTAATATATAATTTGTAACAGATTTTAGGAAACATGGAATGATATCTCATATCGAAAATAATAAAACATTATGTGAGAAACGGAATTAGGGAAATTTAATTTATTGAAAGGGAAAAATTAAGAAATAATTAGCTATTAGAAAAAATTATTATGAAAGAAAATAATTTAAAGAAATTGGGGCCAAAGATAGTGGATTTTGGTTGCGATAGGCATATCGTTAATAAAATTAAGACTATTTTGTTGAATAGAGAAAATATCAAGAAAATTCAGTTCAGAGATGGTGAGCAGTTTGTAAATAATTTTGGCTTTTTGGAATAAAAATTTATGGCCAGTAGGCCACCAATTTCTAAGGCATAACATTTTAGTCCACTGGCCATAAATTTTTATTCCAACAAGCTGAAATCATTTACAAACTACTCACCCTCTCTGAACTAAGCTTTCTTGAATCCTTTTCTATTAAAAAAATAGTCTCAATCTTATTAACAACATCTCTATCGTAACCAAAATCCATTATGCGTGGACCCAACTTCTTTGTATTACTCTCTTTCATAATAATTTTTTCTAATAACTAAAATTATTTCTTAATTTTTCCCTTTCAATAAATTAATTTCCCTAATTCCTTTTTCATATAAGCTTTTATTATTTTAGACATGAGATATCACTCCACGTTTTAAAAATCTGTTTCAAATTATATACTAATTAATTTTTAATCTCTATTGTAAATAATAGTAGCAGTTATTGAAGTTATATTTGCTGTTGAAAAAATAATAAAGAAAACATTTTTATATGCCTTAATAATAATAATTATTATTATTTCTGAAGATAATGTATACGATTCTATCGAAAAGCTTAAAATTAAACAAAGTATTTTTAATTGTATCTATCGCGAATTTCAATTTAAATATTTGCACCGTAAGTCACTCTTCGTTATTACATATAGATTTTATCAAGTTCATTTTCTCAACAGTTTATTTTCAAAATTCTGTTCTCTCAATAATTCCTAAAGAAAGATAGCAATTTTGTTCGTTAACAACATTAAAATATAATTGATTTAATAAATGCGGACTTATAAATTTGTAAATGATATATTAACGATTTTCGTCCTGTTGTCCTTTTTTAAGCTTTAAAATTCGTTCAAGCCTTCTTTCTTTTGGCTGAAGTAACCACCATATTGGTTTTAAATTCACTGACTAAATGAAGTGTAAATAGCGGAAAGATTAGTAAATGTCAATTTCTGCAGACATTATTAAAATTCATTTTGCAAAGCGTAATTTAAAAAGCATATATATTCGCATAAGAAAAATTGTCTAGTCAGTTTCATAAAATATAATATTTCATTTAATAGTTGTTTGTTTGTTTGTTTGGCTTTTTTATGGCGCAAGAGCATCTGGGCTATACTGCGCCAAACATGGTAAAATCAAAGACTGTAGTAAAAGCCAGTACTTTTTAAAAATTTTAAAACGTGCGTATGGTCAGCATGGTCATTTAAAATGTCAGACAGTGATGAAGAGTTAAAAGTAAGAGTGCGGGCAAGTCTATAATAGGGGCATTGAGTTAAAATGTGTAAAACACTCATGGGTTCATTGCACACTTGGCAAATTGGTGCTGGTTTTCCTTCCAACAGATGTCTATGGGTGAGATGGGAATGCGAAGTCTAGCAAGGAGAACCTCCTCTTTCCGATTTTTATGGTATGAGGTTGGTTCTTTGGCTTTTTTATGGCACAAGAGCATCTATGGTATGAGGAGGGCCAGTTACCAATTGTATGTTTAATATTATGCAATTTGTTATTGGTTTGATGATCCCATTCCTCCTGCCACCTTTGATTCACACAGGTCTTGATAATTGGTTTCAGGTCAGAGAAAGGAAGAAATTGGCTAGAAGCAAGTGGCGAGTCCGCTGCCCTCGCAGCTGCATCAGCAGCCTCATTCTATAAATTTAATAGAAATACAATTTGTTATCACAAAGATAACAGGGTAATTAGTAGTATAACATTGCATCTTATTTGCAAATTCTCTAATTACTCTAAAGGAAGTACTTTTAATTACAAATTAATGAACAAGTACCACAATTACAAATTAAGGAACAGGGTGTTGGTTTGCTTATAAGGAATTGGAGCTTTATTTAAAGAGGAGCATCAATTATGGGATATATTATTGGTAGCCAAAAGACGTCTGCCTTTATTGTAAACAAAAATAACTTTGTATTTAAAAGAAAATATGAATTACAAATAAAAAATTTACATATAAGAATAAATAATTGCAACGTTTGTTCTTCATATACGAATACTTTTTTATATTAAACGAAATTATTTGAATGGTCGATTATAGAGTCCAATGGCTCCAAAACTTCCGTGGAGCCCTTTTTAAAAAAAATGATGCGGAGCCCTAAGTCCTTTTTACTTTCAGTGTTTTCTTTAGGTTGAGCCTTAACGTTAGTTATAACCAACAGATACAGAACAAAAACATTTTATTTGAGATATAAATATTGTATCTAAGGCCGAGTCCACACTTGCAACAGAACACCGTATCGTAACACCGTCGCGTATAAAGTCTGGACCGCACTCCGTGACAGAACATCGTAACATTTCCGCGTCCCACCAGTTGCCGGTTTTTCCTCGTCGCTTCGAAGAATGTCATGGGGCAATGTTGCAACCCATGTTGGTGTGTTTAGACCAGTTTAGGAACAACAGCATTTTGTCAGGGTAGATTGGATATAGCTCGAATGTACTTTTTCTATCTGGTGAATAGTTTGGCTGTGTCTAGATTTATTGAGGATAGCTGCTGATAAATGTTAGTTTTGAAGTCAAGTGACTTCTGCACTTGGTGATTTCGTTGCTGCATGGAGAGAAAATCCAGATTTACAAAAAATGGTGGCAAACAGAAGAATAATTACCACTGTTTTATCGGCCAGTGATTTAAATTTGTTTTTTAAATTTGACAAACATTTTAACCAGATGATGCCCATAAGGCATTCTTAACCAGTTCATGTCAGACAGGTTGGTTTTGAAGTAGAGGCAAATGGGGGTTCAACCCCTCAGTCATAATTCTAAAGTGTTATTTCTCAGATCGGTTTAAGATATTCAACGAGGGGTTCGCCCAACTATCACAGATGCTCGTGGATGTCATCCAGCGTGTCTTCAGATGCTTCAGACTGATGCTAAAAATTTTGGTATTAAAACAAGAATGTGACAATTATAATGGAAAGAAAATAATTTTTAATTTTTTATTTAATTTCCGTTAAAAAATCCGTTTAGTTCTTATTGGATAAGTGGAATAATTTTTGTGAAATCGTGCTTTCTTTTACAATGTATCTTGGTAAAGCTCCTTGGAGCATGGCATTGGAACCTTTGATAGAACATTTGCATTATCAGAATTACAGAACTAACTAATTTCGATAATCGACTCTCGATCGCAGTTTTGAATTCAATTATCTCAAATTGAAATCTTTTCATGTCTGTCCAAGAGATAATGAATATACCTTGTTATTGGTTTCAGCAATTTCTGCTTAAGTTAGTTTGCATTTGAATTCGTAATTGTGAATTCAGAATAATAACAAGCAAACAATGACAGATTTGAAACTGACAAAGGGCCAAGAAATGAAGTAGTCGGAATTGTAATTTTTCGGGTTTAATATTTTATTCTTCATAGAAGCAAAATAATTTTTTTCGACCTAACAAAATTCTTTAAATCCGTATTTCACGGGAGTGAAAATTGTCTACCAAAGAAATATTATTTTTCTAGGAGAAAGGCTTTTTTTTTTCGTTGGGAAGTACATCGATTATTTTTTCCAATGTGGTGGTGGTGTAAAAAATGATAATATTGATAATGTAGTTGAGAAACTTTCATTTCGGTGATAACATGATTAACAGATGTCAAGAATAAACAATTTGACAATATGAATATCAATGATAGTGTAGAATATCCAATCTCCATCTATCACCTTTAAATGCGACAGAGCGATTCAAATATTTATCTCAGAGTTGGCTTTAATTGCGAAAAAATATCAATGATCGGAAAACAGAAAGGAAGATACAAAGCAAAGAAAATGATTTTGTATTTTAAATGGCAAAAATGTGTCATGGGCCATTTGGAACCAGACCAATGGCTTAAGGAAACACTCAAATCTAGATTCTATTTACTTGTATCCAAGCCACCCAGGAGTGAATCTTAGATTAGCCGTCATAACTGTCGTATCACTATGGTAAATTAAAAAGAAAAATGTGTAAATACGAAATATAATCAGGGAGGGGAAATATAAAAAATAGCATAATAACTGAAGTTAAAGGGGAGAACATAATCTAAAGGGACATATAAGAAAAAAAAAACGAGCAAAGAGGAAAGTAAACAGAAATAGAAAAAAGGAGTACCGCGTAATAGTACAGAGCATTCTTTTAATGTTTAGGGAATCATCGAATTCATTATTAAGTCTTTTCTTTATTCCTCGACGACCGAAGTCCGGGACTTCTGGTCGCCGAAGTGGTGGGTGCGTATTTCTTGAAAAGACAGTGGAATCTGGTAAAGTGACCACCTTGTTAAAAATTTAACACCTGAATAAGATGGCCACTTTTTACAAGAAAGAACTGGTAGGGACTTAGTCACACTTACACGAAAGTCTGTCGTCTATAGTGACCATGAAAAGCTTGGTCTGCATGAGTTGAACTATTTATATATTTTATAAGAAAGCATATACCTATCAAGTTAAAATAGAAGTGATCTTATTCATTACTCATTTATCAAAATTTAATTGTTTTTTTATATGTTAAAGGTCCTGATGAAGATCTGTTCTTCAACTAATTGCTAACTTTCCGGTTTTCTACAGATTATACAATCGTAATTTTTTATAAGCATATATTTTGGCATAATATCTTTTCTCCTTCTTTCTCAAAATTATTGCTTTATTGGATTGTTGCGCAATGCCGTTCTATTGCTGACAATTTCCTATTTTTTGGACTGGATCACATTCGTCGTTTTCTTAACGGTGTTTGATAGTTTACGTTGGAATGTCTGTTAATCAAGCTCTAAATTTTACTTTCACTTCCTATAACACTCCGCCCTAACACTGTCACATCGCTTTTTCGCATATATAAATAACTTGATATTTAAAGCAGTTTCAAAATTTATAAAATTTGTGTTTCTTTTCTGTTATCTGTGAAATATTTTTGATATATTTTTAGAGTTTACATTCTTTGTTCTCGCAGTTTATTTGGGAAGTTTATTGCACATAACATAACGTAAAGGGCATGAAGAAAGGGTGATTACATATACAAATATGTAACAAACTGATTTCAGCGCATTGCTGTGCATTTGAAATAAGGTTGGATAATTTATCCCAGAGACATTTGAATTTGGACAGTTAACATATTAATTGTTTGCTTTGGAGAACTAATCTGTTGTTTACCGTAAAATACATAACTTGGCAATTGATGGATTCAAAATGGCTTTAGATAGTTTACAGGCAACTAAATTTCCAGATGACAAGAGAGTAAACAGAAA
Source organism: Dysdera silvatica (assembly GCA_006491805.2). Taxonomy (NCBI): domain Eukaryota; kingdom Metazoa; phylum Arthropoda; class Arachnida; order Araneae; family Dysderidae; genus Dysdera; species Dysdera silvatica. The sequence goes on from QLNU02015003.1 coordinate 99,183,949, forward strand.
CAAATTAGACACTAAAAATAGTAGTATTATAAAGAAAATAGTTTTATATAATTTAAAAATTAACAAAATATTTAATATAAAACTAGAGGTTACAAATTTAGAGCAGTTGAACCATCAATATAGAGATTTATAGAGTTAAATAGAGCTTTCAAAATTATTAGGAGGGGGATAAAAATATATTTTGTATATTTATACATCACAATATATGTAAAATATCAATTTATTTATAATGATTGTGGGAGGGGAAGCATTAGCCTATATCATTATACGTCATATAATGAACATATAAGACATGTAAGACATTACATATAAGAGTTGAACATTCCTTCCATGGCACAATATCATATACAGTGCGTTTGGTATTTTAGTGGACACCTGATATTTTTACGTAAATGCTAAAAAAATACAAAAATTGCGAATTGGCTTTTGAAGAATGCCGAGACACCATAATGTCTTGTAGAAAAATAAATTTTATATAAATATATCGTCACATAAATGGGGAAAATGCAAATTTATATAACAAATGTTGTTTGTTAATTTAAGGGACACTATCATTCCTGACTAACAGATGGCAGTGCAGGCGCTAAAAAATTTGCATATTGTATTCTTTCGATGCGTAGGTTCGTAGGTTTATGCGAAAACAGCGTTTGTAGTCATGTCAGAAAGGAAAATACTTACGGATTTCGAGAAAGAGGAAATTGTGGCTTTTAAATGAAATGGAAAATCCATTTTCAAAATTTGTCAGCTTATTCAGGGTCCAAGGAGTGCTATAGGGGCCTTTTCAAAAAGAAACCCCAAAAGGATCCACCCAAAAAGCGGGGAGCGAAGCCAAAACTGAGTAAAAGAGATAAGCGGAACATTATTAGAGAGGCCAGTAACACAAGAAAGTCTGCTGCAAAAATCCAAAACGACCTTAGTTAGCTCCTAGTTAAACGTTGGATAGTATGGAATGTGCTCTCTAATTCCAAAAATTTATCTTTTCGAAAAAGAAAGGCAAACCACCTCCTAAAAAGGCAAGAAAAAGGCAAGACTCATCCATATGGGCACCCATGCTAAAAGATAAATTAATCCAAATACATCGTTAAAAGGACTTAATACACCCTTTTCCGGAGCCTCCAATAAGCATGTGTGATTTTAGAATTCGGAAAACAATTGCACGTACTGCTGCCAAATATAAAGAATGAAATTATAATCATACAAAATATATGTTGCAAGATACGGAAAGTGAAATTATGTACATTTGGAAAACATAATATAAAGTGAAATAATTTGGCATGTTGCCAATTATAGAAGTTACGTTTACTAAATTTTTGTTTCTTGTTATTTTAAGTGGCAATAGTCAAGGAAGCCTACAAAGTGAACATACGTATCGTCTTTCTTTTGTGGTTACCCACAACTTAAAGAAATTGTCACTCCTCTTTCAAACTGAATTTCCTCGGATTTTCCTCTTTAAAAAAATGCCGGGAAAGAGTTTTGGAAAGGATACTCCAAAAATTTCATCGCCTCGAATTTAGCGGAACCTCGATTTTCCGAGGCT
>QLNU02015003.1:99185585-99205662 GCA_006491805.2 Dysdera silvatica
TGGTCGGTAATTTTTTAAATCCTCTTTATCACCTTTTTTATGCAAAAGAATTACTGTTGCAGAATCCCATTGGTTTGGTATGTTACCGCTGTTAAGACATTTGGTAAAGAATTTTGCAAGTATGTCTTCTACATATTCTCCAGCTTCTTTTAGGATATCTAATGTAATACCATCATCACCAGGGGCTCTTCCTTTCTTCATATTTTTTATTGCAAATGAAACTTCTTCTTTTAAGATTTTAGGAGCTGTTCCTTCGACTATTTCAGTGTCTTCGTTTAATCCACTGTTACTTTCATATAGTTTTTTGTAGAATTCTTCAACTCTTCTAAGTATTTCTTCCCTATTTCTTGTTACGGTGCCATCCTCTCCTTTTAATGCAATGATGTGTTTCTTCCCAACAGATAAACTTCCTTTAACAACCCTAAGGCTCTTGTTATTTTCAATGGCTTTCCTTACTAGCTCACAGTTGAATTTTCTTATGTCTTCTTTCATGCTTTTGCGCAGAGTTTTACAAAGTTCTATGTACTCAATCCTGGAACTGGTATTTCGATTGTCCACCTTCATATCTCTTCGCCTTTTCATGAGCTGTTTCGTCTTCTCAGATAATTTGCTATTGTGCTTTTTACAGGTTACACCACCAATTTCCCCAGCAGTTTCAACTATTGTCTTAACAATGTTTTCATTTGCTTCTGAGATATCACTTTCATCAATAAGTCCTTCCAGTGCAGAAAAGCGATTTTTTAATTCCAACTTGAATGCCTCGGTATTTACTTTCAGTTTCATTAGATCCACCCTCTTACTTACTTGTTTCCTAATGAGCTTCTGTCGTTCTAATTTAGTATTTAAGTGCACTTTACATCTCACCATTCGATGATCACTTCCAGTATTAAATCTGTTCAGTACACTGCAATCTTCAATAATTGATTTCTTGTTTGCCAGGATATAGTCAATTTCACTAGTTCCCCCATTTGGGTGTTTCCATGTCCATTTTCTTTGCGGTTTCTTCTTAAAAAATGAATTCATGATGCTAAGGTTTTCAGCTTCTGCAAATTCGATGAGTTGATCGCCACGTTCATTCCTTTCCCCATATCCGTATTTACCAACCGATGTCTCTCCTTGTTCCTGTTGTCCAATTCTTGCATTGAAATCCCCCATGATGAGCTTGATATGTTGTTTCCCTTTGGTGTGTAACTCTTTGATTTCTTCATAAAATTCTTCAACCTCTTCGTCGGTATGGCTTGATGTTGGTGCATATACCTGTACTATTTGAAGTTGGTATCGCTGGGTTAGTTGAACAACAAGCCTCGCTGCTCGATCTGATGTACTTTCAACTTCCAGAAGACAGTCTTTAATTCTTTTGTTGATTAAGAAGCCAACACCACTTGTTCTTCCAGTTTCCGTTCCTCTATAGTAAAACAAATGTCCGCTTTTCAGTTCCACCAACTCTTCACCTTTTCTTCTAATTTCACTGAGTCCTACAATGTCCCATTTGATCTTGTCTAGTTCCTCTTCCAATTCCTGAAGTTTTGCTTCAGAAGCAAGGGATCGTCCATTAAACGTAGCCAAGGTCAATAACAAACGGCAGCCTGGGCCATTCCAGTGATTCTTAGCACCCCCTGCTTTCATGCCACACTGACCGCTGCCTTGATCAGGAGCACTCCAGCACCTGGAGACTAGGGGCCATGGTTTCTGGTGTGTCAACATAATGGAGGAATTAGCCATAATTTCACCACGCTGGCTAGACGGGTTGGTGAATTAGCCCTCCCCTTCCGCCTTTCTATCCGTGTAGCAAATATTAATTTGCCACATAAATAGAAAGCTCAGCCTGCACCACTTGAAGGCGGGGTAGGACACTAGGTTACTGGCCTGGCCGGTTCCACACATCGTCACATACGTTCAGCGTGTGGGTCTCCTTCCAGTTAGATACCAGCAACCCTTTTGCAGGCCATATATATAGCATAATATATATGTTATATGCCGTAGTATTCCCCTTAAACAACATTTATGTAAAGTGACATAAAAATTATTTTATATGTCATGGATTTATATATATACCTCTTACATATGTTTTGTCTATTACTATTTTGTTGAGAATTTTAGGTGTGTATAATAATTTTACATAAATAATATAACAACATTACATAATATCGGTAAACCGTTTTGAAAACGTTTTTTGCGTTGGCATATCTATTTAAGGTTTCGTCTCGTATGTACAAAACGTCTTAAAAGAATCAAGGAAAGCGAAAACAGAAAGAGCGATTAGTTAAACAGATTAGTTAACACAAAGAGTGATTATTAAACAGATAAAAGCAGTAATGATAATTCTTGAAAATTATTTGACATATTTTGGCTCTCATTAATCACCAACATTTGTATAGAGTAGTAAAAAATTACTGACTAGTAAGAGTACATAGAAAACACTTACAAAGTAAATGTTTCAAGTGTCTCTCACATTCTTAGTTCACACCTCTATCAATAGAAAGATCATTACAAGTAAGTAGTCATGGGAGCAGAAAAATTTTTCGTGCAGAAATGACTTTTTGAATTTTATGGTTTTTAAAATTCACACTGAAATGTGGCTTCTCTAGGAAAATGTAAGTTTGATAGTATAATACGAAGTCAAATATAAATAAAATCTCTCACACTTCTCTTAGAATCTTAGAAAGTTTTTCTAACGATGTTTTACGTAGTTCAATGTTTTACGTAACAATGTGTTACGTAATTTATATGTTCCATATAAATTAAAAATTTAGGAGAAAAAATTAATCAAGCAAATCTTACTTCAATGTTGGCATTTATAAACTTATTTCACATTTAAAAAATATCAAAATGTGGCAAAACCTAAACTAATTAGATATAGTGAACACCTTTGGCGTTTTAACCCTCAGCTAACTAACTGACTGACTGACCGACAGACCGACCGACCGAATGAATGAATTAATTAATTAATGAAATTAAAATTATTAAGTATTGGAAGCCCACGTGAACTAAAATAAAATGACCAATAATTTAGCTATATAACACTAGTAAATTTTATTGTCATTATTAAATATGAATGAGTACCATTCTCATAAAAATTCAAGTCCATTAAAATATTAATGAGTTCAGCTCATGAAAATACAAACCCAATAAAATATGAAAAAATGGTCTATTTATGAAAAGGATAATTTATTTGAAAATGTTCAAAACAGGAATCTTTACCGCAATGTGTGCGCATTAGAAATAAAAATCTGTACATTTCTCAAGGTTGCATTCTTTCTCATGAACTTAAAATGATACACATGAAGTATTATTAAACATTTAGTAAGAAACGTCATTGTGGTTGCAAGCTGACCAAGCATATCGCAGCATGGGTTTATATTTTTCTGATTGAAATTGATTATAAGCTAGGGAATGCACTTTTAGTATTTTATTGCATTCAATTAAACCGATTAAAGTTTCGTTTACATTAATGGAGGGAATAACATTTTAATAAAAACTTTGTACTGGTGAAAAAAGAAGCATCTAAAGGCTGTATGATATCTGTTGTACCTACAGGAATTTGAAGTTTGATAAAATGATTTGGTAAGTCACTCTATATAAGGAATCAGTTGACTCAGAACAAGAGTCTAAAAGAATAAACGAAGACGGAATTAGAGCAGGAATAAAGCAATTTGTGATCTCAATTCTTTCATAATTTCTCTGGTAATTTTGCCAGATTTTGATCATGCAACATCAACGTTAGTAGGCCGAAAATTTTACTCCAGAAATTTAGTCCAAAAGTACCTGAAGGTTCAAGTAAGCATATTAATTTTACGCTTATTTCTCCATCCATTGATAATATGGGCATTACTTTGTATATGTGTGACTGAAAATGCTGATCGAACTAGGAATGTGGTATATTTTTCACCTATATGAGATGTTTATTGTTCGCTCATTATACAATACGAAAAACCACTTTAATCGGCATTAAATATTTAACTACTTTGACAATGTAATAATGCATCACGTGAAGATAAAACGAATTCTATTGCATTACTTTTAGCAATCTCATTATTATTTTTTTAACTACTATTGTATATTTACTAATTTTCCGTGCAAGAACACCTTCTGATTTTTTTTATTTTGGCTATAGAGTTGTCTGAAATTTTGCACTCTGTAAAATTTAACTCCCTTGCCTCACTTTGTGTCCCGTCTTTTAAACCTATGTCATGGACGCCCATGCGTTTCAATCTGGATTCTGTTTATATAGAATGTATTCAGGGGCGGACTGGGCCATCGGCTCATCGGTCCTCGGGCCGATGCGCCCTCATGGGCGATAGGAGTCGCGCCTCCGAATGGGCAAACACTCGCGCCCTCTGAAAGTCCAAGTTATGCGCCCTTTGAGAGTACCCTCCGCCCCTGAATGTATCTACGTAAATCAGCTTCAGAAAAACAGGCCAAAAGAAGCGTGTCCGATTACTTTTATGTATCACTTGTAAGATATTATTACCCTTCATAGGGATAACACAATTGCCAAATATTGGTCAACACACAAAGCCACCGGGGCGAGATTTTTGTGAGTTTTTCATAGGGGACTTTTTTTATTACAAATAAATTTGACACCCACGTATTAGTAGCTCAAACTAGAGCTATTTTTGTTTATGAGAAAAAGAGACACCGTCCTTGTGTGTTGACCAATATTTGGAAATTGTGTTATCCCTGTGAAGGGTAATAATATCTTACAACTTAATATACGGAGGAAAGAGCGTTTGTTCTTGTTCTCATTCGTCTAGTAGGTCAAGACACCGCGGGCTCAACGCGGGGACCCTGGTTCGAATCTGGGATGAGGACGGCGTCTCTTTTTCTCCTAAAACAAAAATAGCTCTAGTTTGAGCTACTAATACGTGGGTGTCAAATTTATTTGTAATGTAAGACTTCGCAGCTTAACTTACATGTTCTTAAAAAAAAATCCATATTTCAGTGTGAAATTTAAAAATTCTTAAAAATTCGGGAATTCATTTCCACGCAAAAATTATTTTGGTTCTTATTACTACTCGTAAAGACCTTTCTATTGATGTAGGTTTCGATTCAGAATGCGGGGGGGGGGGTCATTTATAAGAGTTCCTTCGTTCAATTCTTTATTGAATCTCCCGTTCACGACGTCAAGTGACAGAATAACCCTGCCCATTTCACACCTGGACGAGTGGATGTTTATACAAAACCAGATTAGTAAGAGCCTGCCGCATCGCAATAAATCTGTTTGTTTCCATTTTATTAGTAATAATATATTTTATTTGCTTCACCTCCCCTGCACCTACACCCGACAATGTTATACATTGTTTTGATTTTATGAATCAAAACTCACACAACTAATAATAATTAACCGTTTTATCTTAACTTGAATTAACCATAAATGTTAGCATGCACAATTTTTTATAGGTGAAAAACAGGTCCTCAGTAAATATATTCTAGTTCAGATCCTTGAACAGGTCGATATTTTTCATTTATTTACTTGTGCATTATACATAACATCCCTTCCTTATTTCTCCCAATAAACGTTCCTTTAATTTTCTCTTAAATATGTCTATATAGCTTAATTTTTTATTTCGTGTGGAAGTTTATTCCTAATGTCTTACCCTTTGTAATTTTTGCTATTTCGCATTTCTTCTGTTTGCTTGTTTTTGTTTTGTTTTGTTTTTTTGGGTTTTGTTTTTTTGTTTTTTTTGCAATGAAATCCTTCCTGATTAAAAAAAGTTTTTCTTTCAAATTTTCAAATTCCGCTTTCTGCGTTTATGTAAGTTTTTGCCAACGAAACCTATTTCCGAATTAAATATGTGCATTTATTTTTCTTTGACATAATAAGAAAAGAAATTTAAAAGTAATTAGGAACTCTTGCTTTATAGTTTCTCCAAAGGACTGTGTGACTATTTGGCTTCATTTTTTTAGAATATACGAACTCATTTTTTTGGAAAATTAGCATCTTAGCGAAGAAAGATATTTTGCAGCATAAAAACTTTCGGTAAAATCTTTAAAGCATCTTTCAGGTCCTTCTTAAATGCAAGTCGGATCGCCTTTACAAAAAGAAGTATATCTCTTTATTTAATTCAGCGTGAAAATGTCTTTCGTAATATTCTTTTCATCAAACTACTTGGACATCAAAAAACAAATTATTTTTATCAAAACCTTTAGCAAATTACTTTTATTCGTTTTGTTGAATCTTTGTGCAGCAGCAAAACGTTTTCAATTATTCAACTAAAAAAGACATTTCCTCATTTCCTTGTTAATTATTATTTCTATAAATATATTTTAAAAACGACAATAAATATATGGCAAACACATGCCCAGAAAATGTGTATTAAACAAGATGAAAAAGCAAGAAAGCATATTTTATAAGTCGATTTATAAATCGAATTTACTATCCATTGATGGAGTAAATTGTGTTCTCATTGTCAAAAGCGATTTTATCAATATTATCACAAAGTTATATGAATTAAAAGGGGTGAATTAAACCTTTTGTAGTTTGCTTACATTTCTCTTTAAATTTTCTCGTCTTTTTAGGTTTCATTGTAATTTGTACAATAATATTTAAAGACCCAAATTTTAAATTACTGAAATGCATGTTTAAGGAGCATATTTTAACTTTAGTTTTTTAATACTTTCTCATGGGACATTCTTTATTCTAATGGAATGGTTACATTCATTTCCTTCATTTTTAAAATAATAATTATTTCACCTGAACAATCGTGAAGAAGATTTCGGTGCATAAGGCATAAGTACACATTAAATTCTAAGCAGCATATATACACTTCACTTGTGAGTTTTTTACTGCATTCTCCGTTTCTTCCGCAAATCAAGTTTGACATAGGAGTTCTACACCAGTTAATGCATACATCATTCGAAACCGCCCAAGTGTTTGCTTGAAAGCTAGAAAGTGTTTTTTTTCATCTTTCTTGATCAATATCCGTCTATTGGCTTACACTTTAATGCTATAAGGAATGTTATCTGTATGCAAGATACTATTACCCTTCACAGGAATAACACAATATGGTCAATACACGAGGCCACCGTGGCGAGATTTTTAGAGTTTCCTGGGGGGGGGATTTAATTTTTACATAATAATTTTCGATACCCACGCAGAAATAAGCTCAAACTAGAGCTGCATTCGTTTGGTCTCTTTTTCTCCTAAACAAAAAACAGCTCTAGTTTGAGCTTATTTCTACATGGGTGTCGAAAATTATTACATAAAAAATGTTATCTGGTCTCAATTTTTGTTTTGCTCACTTGCTATAGTATGAAACTATTTATGATACTAATATTAATCAAGAAATTAAAGGTACAAGGCTATGATTTTACAGACCTTTAAATATGAAATTATCTTAGTTTTTATCTGATATCGTTCTTTAATATCTGATTTTATTGAATCGTTTCATTTTAATACTATTTTTGTATTTGTTTAATATTAATTAGTTTTCATTCTAGAACCGTCGTTACGATCTCACCTTGCGTACTGCACGATGACCCTTGCTACATCTGCTCTATAAAAATTTAACTCACCAACCATTTTACACATCTTCCTATTTGGTATCTTTTTTCTTTTTCTGATGAAAATAATCCACCCCTTTCACAACATTATTCTATATATTTGGACGAGCTATTCCTGCTTTAGTGTCATCCACTATGTACAAATCTCTTTTTTGTATGACTATGCTCAGTAGTTGACATTGTTACGACTTTATTGTCCATCTGTTTTATTGCCGCAACGACTTCCGACTTCCCTTTCAACGACCCTGTTTTATTGCAGCTACGATGTTCATTGATTTTCCTCTTTGTAGTCTGACATTTGCTTTCGGCGTCGGTGAAAGGTTCTTCCACTTCTACCTTAAAGCACTTTTCACAGAAAACCGACCATTTTCAAGCAGCACTCTTGCAAACTTTAAACAAAAGTAGAATAGTTGTAGTAGGTTATGGTGTGATCTGTGCTACTGCTATTACTCCAACGTTTAATTCTTTATCCTTATTCTCAGAGGTTTCCTTCCTGCACTGGATTTAAAATTTCTGAATAAATCTAAATTCGGAGTTTGCTAAACAAACCTTGCAACCTCTAATTTCTTGCTTCTTTGCATACATTCAACGAAGTTCGTCCTTTGAAGGTTATTGTTCATTCATTCAAGTGCTAATCTTATGTGGGAATTGATAACCCTAATATTATACTATAATTTTTGCCACCCACGCCCCGGAGGCTTTTCTGTGTTGACCATTATTTGGCAATTGTGTTATCCCTGTGAAGGGTAATAATATCTTACATCCTAATATTCATATATCCATTCAAATATCTTATAAGGGAGAACTGCGTTTTTCGAAGGCATATTTCCTAAGAAATTATAGATGGAAAGTTTATTTCATAGAAAAAAGTTAAGAAAATAATTTAAAAAGGGTATATGATCATTAGATGCGTTTAAAAATTTCTATATGGGAAAATCGAGGCTCTGATGGACATGTCTAAATATCATTCTCTCTTATGACATTCAAACTTACGAAGAAAAAGGAAACATAAATCTTCTCTTAGTATTTTCATTATTTCGTTTTTAAAAAGAATACCTTATTCATTTCAAAATTCTCAGATACTGATACCACCCCAAGCATCCCAAAAAATTTTAATTTAAAGACGTCTTTTTCTCATATCGCTTTTTTTCTACCAAACATTCGTCAATTTTCTCCACCAACCAGGGAGGTGTTTTCCTCTAGACCTAGAAAGACCTAGAAAGACTCTAGAAAGACCTAGAAAGACTAGACCTAGAAAACGCTCTAAAACTAGACCTAGAAAACGCTCTAAAACTAGATAGGTAGTGAAATAAGCAAACGGGTGAGAGTGACGTGGAAGCACAATGAGTGGAGTGACAGGATAAACTTGTGTGGAAAGCACTTGGAGAAAGACCTTCATCCAGCAGTGGGTAGATAATGTTTGAATATGGTGATGATATATGCATAACTGAAAAAGACTATATAGGCGATTCTATTTCCGCTGAAGATGAGCACAGAGAAAAGGTTTAAACAAAATTTGATGACATTTTTGACGTGGATATACATATAAAGAAAACAGTATGTACATAATATCTATTGCGCATGAGCTGGCGCGATCCCTGAAGGCAAATTTTTGTTCTTACCTTAATCAAATATTGAAAAAGTTCAGAGATGGATCTAGGTCATATGGCTCCCGGTACGGGCCCAAAAGCTGGCGCCCCCACCCTAGCTAAATATTAATTATTTTTAAAATAATTCCTTTTGTGCCGCAGTTGTTGAAGGTTTTTTAGTTCTTCTCGATACGCTACTGAATGTTATTACAAGGCTGAAAACCCCGACAACGATTAACATTTCCTTATAACAAATAGCGTTCAACTAAACAATAAATACTTTTTCTAATGGGCCAAAAATTAAATTGTTTTAATATAAAAATCAAGGCCTTATACGAATTTCAATAAGCTGGAATGTCCTCTGTACAATTAAATAAGTTAATGCATTTTGATGAAGTTTTTACTTTCTTAATTTCTTACTTGCAATATCATATTGTGGTTTTGTTCATGTGCGCCTTTAGCGGTGGGAACAGGAGGGACGTGTCCCCCCCAATGTTGGTGTTAGGGTTCCAAATCCCCATTCAGTTTCAAACAAAATGCCTTCTACTGGCATATCCCCCCCCCAATATTTTTATGCCTTCGGCAATAATAGTTTTGTTAGGAAAAGGCTTTATCACTTTCTTACACACTAACTTAAACATATTTACATTAAAGAATAATTTATACAAGGATTAAATAAGAAATAACAATAGAAGAATAACGAATTTATTAAAAAATTAAATGAGATTTAGAAAGCTTTAAATTTTAAAAATATAACGGTATAAAGTTTTATAAAATCCTTTTGCCGGGGTCGTTAGGCCATTTTAACACCTCCCTTGGCTTGGCGCAAAGTGCACCGCCCTTAATCCGTCACTGAGAACTTTTTATGGCACAAACACTATGACTTATTGCACACAATAGAGAAAACACATGAGCAATTTAAAAAAGGAAGATTTCTGAACCTCAATTACATTATTTATTTATTTCCATTGGGATGATGTAAGTCTTTTTTTAATAACATCAACCTGCCCTTGTAAAACTAATTTTAGTACATCGGAAGCTAGATCAAAACGGTCCAAATATACTCATTATGTAAAATTCCAATAAACGTCATAAATATCGCACGCACAAACACATAGACTGTCGGGTACTTTACCAACATCCACGACTCTCGTAATTAATTAATAAATAAATAAAGAAATAAAGAAAGAAAGAAGAAAAAGAAATTAGATGTTTTCTTATTCCACTTTTCGCACAGAAATTCTTCTTTTAAAAAAGATAGTTTCTCTTTCTTCGAATTGCCAAAATACTGCGTTCAATAGTCAGATATATTTTTGCAGCAGAAAAATATTTCTAAATTAAATACATGCCCCTACTTTTAATGAGGGAATAACTTTAAGCATAACTTTGAACATGAACTTTCTTTACAGCTCATTACAAGACTTGTAAAAAATTAAGGATAATTTCGAAAAGGGAAATAATCTTTTCCAAAACTAATTTCCAAAGATGAAAAGATTTTTTGAAACATGGAAAAGACCATCAATATTTTAAAACTTTTCTGCAGAATATTTACAAAAAATATTCTTTGTTCTCATCCTTCCGAAATTGTCTTTTCTATTTCGAAATTCTTTTCCAGTATGTTTTTTGACTTTCAAACACCAAATTATTTCCGTCGGGCTCATTAACGAAGTACGCCTACTGACACTGTAGCTGTCCGTGCATTATTAAATTACGTTTCTACTTAAAATTGAAAATGACAATCTTTTTGTTAATTACTTTATTACGTAAAAGATTAGTTTGTATGATATTATTACTCTTCTTAGGGTTAGCATACAAATGCCAAAGAATTCAACAAATGTAGCTATCGAGATATATTTTCTTATTTGTTTTTCGTGGGATTAGGATAGATAATAGTTTTGATTCTCACGTTTTAGCTCGAAGTGGGCTTTTTTTGTATAAATAAGTAAAAATACAGCGATCCGAACTTGAATCGGGGACTCTCCGTGTAAACTAGAATACTTTAACCTGCTAAATAAATGGATTATGGGAAAAATGTTCTTTTTGTTTTGCATATAAAGTTTGTAAGATGTTTTTACCCTTCTTATGGTTGACATAATTGGCCAGCAGAAATAATCTAAACATCAACCATCTATTTAAAAATGAAAAAAAGACAACAAATATGTGGCTGACGCATACGCTATGTGTATATAATACAATAGGATTGAAAATAAAATACGTTGTATAAATGATAAATTACTGCTAATTGATAAAAAAGGTTGCATTTTTTTCACAAGACATCGTAACTAAGATAAGAGGCATAATACCAAAACTTTTACATATCAATACCCCCTACCTAGTAAACATCATTCACTCCTTCATTAAAATTATTCTTTCCGAATCAACCTCAATAATCATACCCTTTCTTCAATGCGTACCACCTCAGCAGGCGTCCTACAAGGCGTCAGACTCTCCCCAACACTTTTCTCTATATTCCTTAATGATTTTCCAAAAACAAATAACATCTCCCTGGCACTATTCGCAGACGATGCTGCTGTCTACACATCTAAATCCCACCTACACCAAGCTATTTCTAACCTACAAAAATACCTCAATAACCTTACTTCATGACTGAATAAATGGAAAATCCAAATCAACCACTCAAGACACAGGCTACTCTTTTTTCTAAACACCGTACACACACCCTACCACCCTCAAAACCCACAACCTACCCATCAGCTGATCTCCAATGATCAATTACTTAGATGTGTTGATCGACAGAAACCTTTCCTTTACAAGCCACCTTACATCTGTCAAAAACAAAGTTAGAGACGCTTGCTCTCTTCCCGGTAATTTGATAAGACCACGCTCCATTCTCTCTCTCTCTCTCTCTCTCTCTGCAAATCAAACTGCTTTTGTACACAACAGCCATTCGCCCAATTCTAACTTATGCTGCTCCTGCTTGGACTCTTCTCCGCAACCAAATCCTGACTCCCCTTCAACAATTCGAAAATACTACATTAGGTCGAATCCTCCACATACCATGGTATATCCGAAATAACCAAATATTCAAAGAAATCAAAATTCCAACTATTACCGAAATCATTTGCTAACCCTCACAAAATTATTTCGATCACATCCAACTACACCCAACCCTTCTTATTAGAAACTCACACATTCTCCGTGAAACCCCTCACCAACACTTCTACGGACCCCTAAATCTTTTGTGGAACGTTTCAACCCTTCCCCGTCCTCGTATCCCCCCAAATACCATCTCCTCCACCTACTCCCAAAGATTTCACAGACCTAGATAGCCACCGGTCCTCACCAACAGAATACCACGACGACGCTACCGTAGCCGGAGAGTCCCGCGACCTCATGAAAATCACCGTAGAGACCCTCAACCATCACACCCAACCCCCATCTCTAACCAATCCATTACTATCTCTAACCCCCATCATAATCATCCTCATCAACGACAACCCGATTCTACAACCCGCACTACAAATCACAATCGCCCCGGTTGTCACCCACAAACCCCTCCGAATGATTTCACCCTGGCCCACTCAACAAACAACCCAACAGCAATCAACCCCACAAACTCACAACACAGCTCGCATATGTATTAGGTTTAACCAATCTAATAATACCCCAACATCCACACCCAACTTACATTCAAACCCGCGCTGAACCCTACGTGCTATTGCACCCCCAAACCCATCGCATTACTTCTCGTTAAACATCACGGTCTTTTAACTGGCTCGCACCTTTGTCCCAAGACACCCAATGACAAATCATCCACTTTTGCACCCTTTACCATCGATTTATCCACCACCAACGATCAGATGAGAACGTAGTTTCTTGCCAGGGCGCAGTCCTTGGCTTTCCATTTCTCTAAATTTACTTTAAATCCTTTCAACTCATTGACAAAACCCTTTTCCCATTCAACCCTTTTTTCAAGTTTTTTAATTAATTATTTATTTTTTCAATTTTTTTAGTTTGTTTTTCATATTTGCATACCTTTAATTGTTTTTATTTTCTTAACGGCCTCCCTAATGTCATTCAACACCAAGGTTAACATCAACCCTCTGCCGTATCTTCTCCCTTTCCATCTCCAACTTTACCCTAAACATTAAGGGGATAAAACGTACACACGTAAAGTGACCCGGATGACATGGGAAACTAGACTAGGCTAGCCTGTTGCCATGGAGAAAAAACAAACATAAAACTTCGTATTTTAGAAAAACCAACTCACAAGACTTATTTACCATTGCACTCAATAATAATATAAAGAAGAATATGAAATATCAATAACAATAATAGTAACAATAAAGAAATGACAATGATATAGGCTAATTAAATAATGATGATAATAAATTAATATGATGAAGCAATAATAATCACCGCCCCCACTAGTAACAATATCATCTAATTATCATCGTTTAATCACCATCATCTAAACATCACCTAATTGTTCTAAAATCCTTCAAATAGTCTAATCATCCTCATCTAACCATAATATTCTAATAACAAGTATCAGCCTTATTTACGTTGTAATGCAGAAAACGTTGCAACGTAAGTTAACCTTACGTAAATTTTGTGCCAATTTTTATGAACTAACCTCCACAAAAACATCTTCAACGTTAACACAAATTATCTTTGATATGACGTAAAAGGAGAACATTACAGCTATAGCTTTTAAGGTGTAGACTATTCTTTTAGGAATAAAATTCTCCTATCAGTATTTATAAATACCGATATCTTACGATGTTAACGCGTTATATAACGTGCAGCCATTGTAATAATTTTTAACTATTTTCATTGATGATTTATCTCTAAGAATTTCCGATACAGTCCAAAAGTTCTATCAGTATTTCCATCTAACATCAAACAAAAAATTTCAATTTAAAGTTTCTTTTCTCATATCACTTTTTCTAGGGAAAGTTCATCCCATTTTTTTCCATCAAATACGTAGGTACTTTACTAAAGAAAAGATCTTCCAAAAGACGTTGCTGCCTCTGGGAACAACCACAGGGAGAAACCCTGAACGGGATTGGATATTTTTTATTGACCTCAAAGGAAAGAAAAAATATACGTATAAAAATCTACCACATGTGGGGTGGCCCTCTCTCAGCGGTCGAACTTTTTTCGGACAGAAGCCAAATATTGGAAAACTTTCTTGCGACACAAAAACTATGAGTTATTGTATCCGACATAGGAGACAATCTTGGACACACACATGAATAAATGTCTTGCAAACAACTGGAAGTTTTTTCTGTGCATGTAAACCTGTTACATATTATTTATTAGTTTGCAGTTTTGTATTGGCAAATTCTGAGTTTTTCGATAAGGTCCATTTTTACTTGTCAAATTATATTCAGTGCATCGAAAAGTTGTACCGAAATATTTTACTGTAGAAGCATTCTGTTGATTGTTGTATTTACATTTATTATGCGTTATTTTTGTTACAAAAAAATAAACGTCTTGGTCTCAAATTGAATTTTAGTTATGATAATCTTTTTGTTCAAATTTCAGAAACAGTTTAAGTTTGTAGATTATCATGGCGATCTAAACTCACTCGAGGGCTCTGGATCAAATCAATATTTGGAGCGTATTTTACACTATTAGCTTTCTAAATTGTTTTTCAGTAAGAGAAATCAGATAATAATAAAAGATTTTCACCACTCCAGGGCCTTTATGTGAATCTTGTCCCTGAGCGCTGACTCCGTTGAGCAACATTATAGATTATTCATGGACATGTACGTATACTTTGCTACTAGTGTGTTTATAAATATGTCATTGAAATGTGATTAATTAATATTGGGATTGGAATTAAGGCGGTAAAGCGAAATTCGCACTCAATCATTAGGGTCGAAGCGTGATAGCTTTTGTGTTATAAATTACATCTGATCCAATAAATAATTACAGTTGGATTTAAAATTCGTGAAAGCTCATGAAAAATATTCCATCATTTGTTTTTATCCTTTCCTACAATAGATGATCTGCCAAACTAGATTTATAAAAGGATTCATAAATTCTCTACAAATTTCCCCATAAATTTGTGTTTGAAATCCTATATTAGTCAAATCCGTCGTGTGCTTAAATTCCGGTTAAAAAAACACCAAGCCTATGTCAAAAAAAAAGAAAAGAAAATTAACTGAATCATCCATAGCTGATCATTGTTGGTCTTATGGCCTTAAATTAAAATTTGATCGGTCAAAATTAATCTTTAAACACCCTTCTCCCGTAGATTTAAACTATTTTGAAACGTTTATTATTCATCAGAACAAAGATCCCATGATAAACGAGATGTTCATTACAATCAATTTACATCCGGCATGGGTATGTTTCCTCCATATTCGGTTGCGCTAATTTTCTCAATTTCGGGTTATTACTTATTTGTTTTTGGTTGTTTTTTTTTTTACTTTAAGTCTTGTATTGTCCTCTTACTGGTTATCCTTTCTTATTCTTTTTCTCTGCCGTCTTTTAAAACCTTTAAATAATTTCAA
Source organism: Dysdera silvatica (assembly GCA_006491805.2). Taxonomy (NCBI): domain Eukaryota; kingdom Metazoa; phylum Arthropoda; class Arachnida; order Araneae; family Dysderidae; genus Dysdera; species Dysdera silvatica. Next base: position 99,201,163 of record QLNU02015003.1, read on the forward strand.
CAAATTCATATGGTTTTAATCAGTTTTATGTGACTTATAGATGGCGTGAAATAATTTGAAAATTTGTTTATCATTATTCTAATCTCGATTTTTCCTTTATCATGTAAGCTCCTTCAAAGGGGCTAAAAGGCTTCGGAAAACGTTTTAAAGCTGTGTTAAAAGATATGTTTCTAAAAACTGTGCCCATTGTGTTTTTTACCAAGATCTGTGATATATACAGTACTGTGAGTCGCTTTACTTCCACTTTGTTATATATCATAGTAGTCGATGATTTCTCGAAATCACCTACTACTTTCGTCCCGATTAATTTTTGATAAGACCTAATATATCATTCTTTTTCAATGATACAATTTTAAGTTACTAAAAAAAGGAAATTGACGACAGTTGAAATAGTATCTTCAAACTTTTCTCCAAAGCATAAATAGAAATCGATCTATTCACTAATATATAGCGTTTTTCCGAACTTATAGAATTACGACCAAACAATTTGAGTCCCAAGAACTGCAGCCAAGATGTAATCTTACTCAACAACTGCCAAAACGATGTCTTGTTCGTAGCTTCATTTTATTACGCTTCAATTTTTAACATTTTGTTACCCTTGCAATTTAATTAATGTTGACACTACCTTTGGTAAAAACTGGCTTGGAGTTTGATGGATTGCTCTTTTTGACACACTTCAAGATTTTCAATACATGTTTAACAACGTTTGAGGCATTTTTCTTTGGAATTTTCGGAAACCGCAAACACGTTAATTGACGTTAAATAGGAAACAACAGTTTATTAAGCATTACGTAACTTTTGGAAGAAAATAATTATGGCCTTGTTTCCTTTTCTTCCTTCAGAACTTTTGCCCTTCTAGGATTTAAGGCACTAAAAATCATCAAAACTTCAAACGCGTACAAAATAATTTAGTACAACTTCTGGCAATGACAAGAAATTGACTATTAGAGCTGACAATTTAGTACTTATGGCCGCTTCCATCGGATTTTTGATGTTCCCTGCAGGGTCGCCACGAGGGTTATGGGCGCCCGAGGCGAGGTTTCTTACGGCGCCCCCTCACACGTATGTCCACCTCCCCCTCTCCCAAATCTTCCAGCTAAGCTTTTAATTACCGACTCAACATTGAAAATTTTTCACTTTTCAATAGGCACTTTTAAATAATTACTTTTACTAGACATATGGGCAGTGAACAGAAAATAGCCCTAAGTAAAGTTAGAGAGTTAAAGGGTTGGGGTAGAAGTAAAAAAAAAAATCTAATATGATTTGTAGTTTGAAAGGAAACCAACCCATTTCAACAAATACGGTATATTAACATAGTGCTGAACAAAGAAGAATTAAGGTATGGAAAAAAACTAATAATATGTAATGTTATTTGACTTCACAGCCAAATGCAATATGTTAAACATCTAAAGGAATCTTTCTGGCTTTGGCACTTGCAAAAGATTTTAAAATTTGTTTAAAGTCCAACTTTTTGGCTTCCTCGTTTGCAATTGCTAAAACTGCCAGAGCACTGTCTCTACTCGGTCCTGGTCGATCTGAGGCAAGTTTTTATAAGTTTTAGTTTGTTAAAACTTCGCTGGGCACTTGCAACTGTGACAGGCACAGTCAATAGTATGTATAATGCTATCCACAAGTTTGTAAATGGATACTTCTGGTCGTTGGATTTTATTTTCTGCAGTACTTTGATAGGAAAATACCTTAATCTCTGGCTCTCTCTCTCTCTCTCTCTCTCTCTCTCTCTCTCTCTTCCAATCTATTCGGGAGCGCTTTAAATAGCTTGTAGAGGATCTATAATTCAATCTGGAAAGAATGAGCGCTACTGCTTTCTCGAAATCAGTAGAAGTTTGCAGAAGCTCATTTCACCTCAGACGAATCTTTTCCCACGCCAATGGTCAGGGCTCGCTCCAGAATGGCGGGCGGGTAGGGAAGATGAGAGGGCGCGACAGCCGACTTTCAATAAATCATCAACTCATTGGCAATGACAGCGACTACGCTTCACTACCGGAGGGTTGGAGGCAGAGAGGGGAGTGCTGTTTCCAAGGATGCGGTTCGCTGGCCAATAAGCTACTTGCGATGTACTATAAACAGGCCCTTCATGGTCAAGTGTTCTATTCAATTGTCAATTCAACGGTATTGAAATTACGAAAAGAATTGGTAGAACACTTAGCCACTTTCTTTAAAATAATTTTTTCCCGGTAAACCAATTTGATCCGATTGTTAAACCCAATATTTTGCAGCGGCGCCCGGCAACCGCCCCACTCGCCCCTTCCTTCGGACGGCCCTGGTTCCTTGCATGAAATTAAATTTATCGTGGTTTGAATGTCACTTTAATCGTTGCTTACGTCTGCTCTGTAGTTTGGGAACGTAGAGTAGAATTCCCATTTTTTATCAACAACGAATTAAAAATGAAATCCATACTTCATAATAGACGAATAGATAGAAAGCTTCAGTAACTGGAATAGTCAAAATTCTGACCTTCGACACATGTGTACATCCCGGAATAGCCGACTTAACCATTAGTCATTGCCTCATAAAAGTTCACGGGTTTGTTTGTTTTTTTGCAATATATAAAATAAAATTCATTTCGGGATATGCCTTGGGGTGGCAACTTTCGTCAGATCTCCTATCGATGACAAACACCAAACAGATGTCTGTATCATTATTGAGCTGAGAGGACATGTGTGTTTTGTGATCTCTGAGGAGGGGAATGACTATCGAGTGCATGATGGTTTAGAACGGTAGGGAATAGCTCAGTAATTGAAAAATCCTTTCTTCAAATGGTTTGGAAAATCCTCTCCCAATTTCCAGCTGTTGATTGGCTGTAATTCCTTTATTAAAGTGAGTCGATATAATAAAACACCAGCTATGTGAACCTGACAATACAATGGTGAATATAAGAAGATAAAGGAAAGCGAATTTTTATGATATTAGTAGAGTTGGACCCACTTAATCGAATCATGGTTAATCTAATGTTCCGAATATGGAAATTTCATTTAATTTCATTTATTCATTTATTTTCCTTGAGTACACAGTGGTTCAAAAAAGAAAGGAGACAGCAGAAAAAGGCCAAAAAAATATGGCCTGACGAGCCTTCTGTCACCCACGCAACATAACACCGCAGGTGAGCATATCGCAGATCACCGCATATTATACATAGTTAACACAATCAATACGCATACAAAAGTAATGTTAAGATATTTGTCTCAGTGAATACTACAACACACAAGTCATTAAATATTACCAGATACTAACAGAGTATTAAATAAATAATAAAACCAAAATACAAATGAATAAAAGCGCCATTAAAGCAATACTTGATGAAATCAAGTAACAAACAAGAGACCTGGACGCTAACTAGGTAACTGGGTACCAAGAAACCATTCGTTCAGAACCGTCTTAAAAATAGATCTGCGCGGTAGCGATCTGATTTCTGTGGGGAGACTGTTCCACAATCTAGGACCGGTAGGGTTAATATTATTGTGAAACATAAGGGGCGTGCGGGAGTGGCAGGGTAAAAGAAAATTTCTAAAACGTGCATTATATGTATGGAAGACAAAGTTCAAAATTATTATATCAATATAACCTTTTGCACAGATTCGATCGTGCATTGCTACAGCCAAATTAAAATTATAAATATTGGGAATTGACAGGATATTATTAGTTATAAATAAAATCGATTAGAACCCAAAATTATTTTCATAAAGTCAGCTTTAAATTCCCCTCCCGCTTTAGCGAATAATCTTTGTTGGCCGTCTTCGAATAATCGAATAATGACTATAATTTTAGGATGAAAATTAGCTTTCAATTAAGAAATAAAAACGTGTGATGAGGAAAAATTTTCTGTGAAAAAGTCCTCCCCGTCCCTAGTTGAAGGAATTTTTAAGCTCTCTCTCTCTCTCTTTCCATTATGTACATAGTCTTATGCAATGGTATAATAAAGGCCTTGACATTGATAAGTTCAGTGTCATCTTTTTTCTTTCTTTCCTTCTCTCTCTCTCTCTCTCTTCCCCTCCCTCCCTCCTTTTTCTTTTTAGAACTGGGCTGAAAAGTCCTTTCTCTTCTGACCAGTTTGGTTGACGCCATTGGCCACTGCTCATCATATTGTCGCATTGGAAAAGACTTTCCTTTCAAATAAACACTGATTTCATGCAATGAGCTAATAGTTGTGAAATTTCAAAATATTTTCGAACTCCCGTACAAGTAATGGACAAGAACTATATTCTATGCATAGTGTGTGACTATATTCTAGCGTACAACATTTCTTTTTTACATAGTATTATTCTCTTCAATATTATTTTATGTTTATTATTTGTATACTAGTATATTATGACATTTGAGTATCTATGCAGCTTTATAGGTATTTCCCTGGAGAGTCATATACCCCACTGAATCGAATAATATTTGCTTAAACGTTTAATATTCGTTTATGCCTGGTCAATTACATCTCAGCTTTAAGATTAACCTTTGGTGGATTAAGGTTTTTTTTCCACCCTTGGTAAA
>QLNU02015003.1:99205762-99218831 GCA_006491805.2 Dysdera silvatica
CTGTAGTTACACACACACACATACATATAATATCATCTATAATATCTATAAATAATGTCTATCAACTGAGTGTTTATGGTGTATTATCAGTTTTTATATTAATACACACATAGGCCTATGTGTGTGTTTATAGATGTATGCATATATGTGTGTGTGTATATTTGTATATAGTGTCTTTATGTAGATATGAAGATTAAATGTCTATCGAATGAGTGTTTTATGGCGTATTATAAATTATATTAAAGCGCGCGCGCACACACACATACACACATATATAGATACTTGGGCATTTTTAACTTTTTAATTTAAAAAAATTTGGATAATTGTTGAATAATTTAAAAAATGTGAATAAAAACATATGCAAGAATTAATCTCTCAGTCAACTTCAGATTTATATAAAAAAATACACTAGCTAGACTTTTTGCTTCAAACTTCATTGAGTCAGTATATGCTTCTTCTAAGCAGTTTGATGTATGAAAATTATTAGTTATTCACCATTATGCATGCCACTCTGTAGCAGGGCTGCCCTGAGGGTTGTTTTGTCCCCGGGGCGAGATTACTTATGGCGCTCCCTCACACGTATGGCCCCCTCCCCCTCTCCCAAATCTTCCAACTAAGCTTTTAATAATCGACTCAACATTGAAAATTTTTCACTTTCCAATAGGCACTTTCAAATGCTTACTTTTAGTAGTCATATAGCCATTGAACAGAAAATAGCCCTAAGTAAAATTAGGGAGTTAAAGAGTTGGGGTAGAAGTAAAAAAAAAAAAAATCTCAATATGATTTGTAGTTTTAAAGAAAATCAATGCATTTCAAAAAATATGGTATATTAATATAGTGCTGAACGAAGAATTAAGGTATGGAAAAAAACTAATAATATGTAATGTTATTTGACTTCACACCCAAATGCAATATGTTAAACACCTAAAGGAATCTTTCTGACCTTGGCGCTTACAAAAGATTTTGAAATTTCTTTAAAGTCCAACTTTTTGGCTTCCTCGTTTTCAATTGCTAAAACTGCCAGAGCACTAAGTCTCTCCTCGGTCATGATCGATCTGAGGCAAGTTTTTATAAGTTTTAGTTTGTTAAAACTTCGCTTGATACTTGCGACTATGACAGGCACAGTTAATAGTGTGCGTGATGCTATCCACAAGTTTGTAAACAGATCCTTTTGGTCGTTGGATTTTATTTTCTGCAGTACTGTGATAGGAAAGTATCTTAATCTCTGGCTCTCTCTCTCACTCTCTCTCTCTCTCTCTCTCTCTCTTCCAATCCATACGGGGAAGCTTTAAATAGCTTATAGAGAACAATCTGGAAAGAAGGAATTCTACTGCTTTCTCGAAATCAGTAGAAGTTTGCAGAAACTAATTTCACCTTGGACGAGTCTTTTCCCACGTCATTGGTCAGGGCTCGCGCCAGAACGGGCGACGGGTAGGGAAGAAAAGAGGGCGCGACAACCGACTTTCAATAAATCATCAGCTCGTTGGCAATGACAGCGACCCACGCTTCGCTACCGGAGGGTTGGAGGCAGAGAGGGGAGTGCTGTTTCCAAGGATGCGGTTCGCTGGCCAATAAGCTACTTGCGATGTACTATAAACAGACCCTTCATGTTCAAGTGTTCTATTCGATTGTTAATTCCACGGTATTGGAGTTACGAAAAGAATTGGTATAACAGTTAGCCACTTTTTTTAAAATAATTTTCTCCCGGTAAATTAATGTTACCCGATTGTGAAACCCAATATTTTGCAGCGGCGCCCGGCAACCGCCCCACTCGCCCCTTCCTTCGGACGGCCCTGGTTCCTTGCATGAAATTAAATTTATCGTGGTTTGAATGTCACTTTAATCGTTGCTTACGTCTGCTCTGTAGTTTGGGAACGTAGAGTAGAATTCCCATTTTTTATCAACAACGAATTAAAAATGAAATCCATACTTCATAATAGACGAATAGATAGAAAGCTTCAGTAACTGGAATAGTCAAAATTCTGACCTTCGACACATGTGTACATCCCGGAATAGCCGACTTAACCATTAGTCATTGCCTCATAAAAGTTCACGGGTTTGTTTGTTTTTTTGCAATATATAAAATAAAATTCATTTCGGGATATGCCTTGGGGTGGCAACTTTCGTCAGATCTCCTATCGATGACAAACACCAAACAGATGTCTGTATCATTATTGAGCTGAGAGGACATGTGTGTTTTGTGATCTCTGAGGAGGGGAATGACTATCGAGTGCATGATGGTTTAGAACGGTAGGGAATAGCTCAGTAATTGAAAAATCCTTTCTTCAAATGGTTTGGAAAATCCTCTCCCAATTTCCAGCTGTTGATTGGCTGTAATTCCTTTATTAAAGTGAGTCGATATAATAAAACACCAGCTATGTGAACCTGACAATACAATGGTGAATATAAGAAGATAAAGGAAAGCGAATTTTTATGATATTAGTAGAGTTGGACCCACTTAATCGAATCATGGTTAATCTAATGTTCCGAATATGGAAATTTCATTTAATTTCATTTATTCATTTATTTTCCTTGAGTACACAGTGGTTCAAAAAAGAAAGGAGACAGCAGAAAAAGGCCAAAAAAATATGGCCTGACGAGCCTTCTGTCACCCACGCAACATAACACCGCAGGTGAGCATATCGCAGATCACCGCATATTATACATAGTTAACACAATCAATACGCATACAAAAGTAATGTTAAGATATTTGTCTCAGTGAATACTACAACACACAAGTCATTAAATATTACCAGATACTAACAGAGTATTAAATAAATAATAAAACCAAAATACAAATGAATAAAAGCGCCATTAAAGCAATACTTGATGAAATCAAGTAACAAACAAGAGACCTGGACGCTAACTAGGTAACTGGGTACCAAGAAACCATTCGTTCAGAACCGTCTTAAAAATAGATCTGCGCGGTAGCGATCTGATTTCTGTGGGGAGACTGTTCCACAATCTAGGACCGGTAGGGTTAATATTATTGTGAAACATAAGGGGCGTGCGGGAGTGGCAGGGTAAAAGAAAATTTCTAAAACGTGCATTATATGTATGGAAGACAAAGTTCAAAATTATTATATCAATATAACCTTTTGCACAGATTCGATCGTGCATTGCTACAGCCAAATTAAAATTATAAATATTGGGAATTGACAGGATATTATTAGTTATAAATAAAATCGATTAGAACCCAAAATTATTTTCATAAAGTCAGCTTTAAATTCCCCTCCCGCTTTAGCGAATAATCTTTGTTGGCCGTCTTCGAATAATCGAATAATGACTATAATTTTAGGATGAAAATTAGCTTTCAATTAAGAAATAAAAACGTGTGATGAGGAAAAATTTTCTGTGAAAAAGTCCTCCCCGTCCCTAGTTGAAGGAATTTTTAAGCTCTCTCTCTCTCTCTTTCCATTATGTACATAGTCTTATGCAATGGTATAATAAAGGCCTTGACATTGATAAGTTCAGTGTCATCTTTTTTCTTTCTTTCCTTCTCTCTCTCTCTCTCTCTTCCCCTCCCTCCCTCCTTTTTCTTTTTAGAACTGGGCTGAAAAGTCCTTTCTCTTCTGACCAGTTTGGTTGACGCCATTGGCCACTGCTCATCATATTGTCGCATTGGAAAAGACTTTCCTTTCAAATAAACACTGATTTCATGCAATGAGCTAATAGTTGTGAAATTTCAAAATATTTTCGAACTCCCGTACAAGTAATGGACAAGAACTATATTCTATGCATAGTGTGTGACTATATTCTAGCGTACAACATTTCTTTTTTACATAGTATTATTCTCTTCAATATTATTTTATGTTTATTATTTGTATACTAGTATATTATGACATTTGAGTATCTATGCAGCTTTATAGGTATTTCCCTGGAGAGTCATATACCCCACTGAATCGAATAATATTTGCTTAAACGTTTAATATTCGTTTATGCCTGGTCAATTACATCTCAGCTTTAAGATTAACCTTTGGTGGATTAAGGTTTTTTTTCCACCCTTGGTAAATCTTTTGTGACTTCGTGAAAATATTATTTTGAATATTGTTCATTGTAAAAGCATAACCTTTATATAAGAATATTTATTATTTTTATTGGGATTAGACACTGGATTTATGACCGCGTTAAAAGTAAAGCCTTTTAATTATTTGTTTCGAGAATAGATTTTTTTTTTCTACCAAGTGAATTTTAATTTTAGGTAGACCGTGTATACCCAAATTATTTTGTTTATTTTCATTGGTGTATAAATGTATAATTTTGAAGCAATTGGTATTGAAATAATGAAGCAATTCCACCCAGTTAAGCTAATATTTATTAATACTTTAATTGTTTAGGTTCATTTATTAATTCGCCAAAAGATAATTAAATTCAAATGCGACGTTAGAGAAATTTAGTACGCTTTTTTGGTGGAGTCCCCGTGAATTACGTGTGCACACTTCGATGGTAAACGGAAGATTGATTTGATTTTAGAATTCAGAAAACAATTGCACATAATGTTGCCAAGTATAAAAAGTGAAATTATAATTATACAATATATGAAAAACGCATAAAATAAAAAGAAACAATTTCGCATGTTTTCAATTTTAAAAATTGGACTTATTAAATTCCTATTTCTTAGAAACGTTAGTGGCAACAGCCAAGGAAACCAGTAAAGCAACATATAGTGTTTCTGTTATGAAAGCCCACAATTTCACCTAATTCCTTTTATGATTGGTTGGTTAGCTGAATGTTTATAACGCAAGGACCGCAAAGGTCATTTTGCGCTAATTAAAGACTTTTTTGCGATAATAAACAAGTCACATCCAAATAGCCATGCTCAAGAAACGATGACGTCGGTCTTATTAGATTTTGTATGCTGATTATAAAAAACTTTCCAGGTCGAGAAGGGTTGAATTCTGTTAATTAAAATTCTTGTTAAAATAAACAAATCTCATTTTTTCTACAAACCTCTCCGTTTATTTTTTGCTGGCCACAGCGATGTTTGTTTATGTTTCTTAATTAAAGTTGAGCGAAGGTCTGAAATTGCGTTTAACCGAATTACCTGCAAATAACAAATCAAATTTGTTCGCTGAATTAAATTTTCCCCCAGGTTACTTTCCTGAAGAAATTAAAAATTGGCTTAAAATTACTTTAACATATTGAAGATTCCGGTAGCTGTACAGCTTGCATAACAAGGTTTCAATGGTGCACGCTATCATTTCCGCCCAAGACACGTCGTCCCCTCTGGACCACACTTGATACCTCACATATAATACGTGAACGTACATCACATATAATACGTAAATAAAGGAATTTTCCTAAGTTCATGCGTACGATGCATCGCACTCTAAAAGAAAGAAATCGTAACATATATCGTAGAATTAGTCAAGTTATGTGCAATCCAATTCTATGAAAGTTTTTTTAAAAAATTGCGCGTTTTTTTTTATTTCAATAGCTTTATCTCACAGTGATTATTGTACCCCAAATAATTGTCACATTTCTCCATTTTACTGTATGCATTTTATCGCATTGTCTTATTTGCCTTAATAATCGACATTTTTCTTCAACAGTTTCATTATTATCATTTTTATAAACATTGAATTTAAAGTTAGATATTTGCCGCGTCTTATTCTACAAGAGGAATTGTATGCATATAGGATCACTTTTACTAAATTGAAAAGAATTCGTAGAATTTATCTTATTAAGTAACCAATTAATTTTACATGTTTTGTGCATTCTGCTTAAATTATATTAACAATATCATGATATAATAATAATAAAGTTGCTTTATATTATTTTTGATATAGATTAACGGAATTTATTAAAAAGCATACACAAAGGTTGTACGTCTAACAGATGTAAGATAAATTTCATGCTTTTAAGCAGTATACGATCAAAAGGATACGTTCAAAAAAGTATAGAATAAATTTTAAGTTCGCAAAATATTATTATAGAGATGATTATACGTTGATTGATAATTACAAATTGATGCAAATTATAAAATTTTAACTTTATGTGCTACAAGAAAGATAATTCTTTTATTGTCATTTCTTTTCCTTTCTGTCACAAAGAACTGCTTTCCTAATTCAAAAATTCTCTGTTATATTGTTACAGTGCAACATTATGCATTAACTTTCGATTCAAAGTTTTTTTCTTCCATACACCTTTCGAATGAATACCTGTCCACTTTTTGCCGCCCAACACTTAAATATCCTGCAAAAGTGATAAAAAATGTATTTCAAAATGTGCTGCTGTTCTCTCAGAACAGCAACAACAGAGGGGAAACTGAAACGGGATCGGATATTTTTATTGACCTCATCGTAAAGTAAAAAGTCTATGCAAAAAAAAAACTATCGCCTGTGAGATAGCCCCAGCTCGACGGTCGAAATTTACCTCGGACCCTGGCCAAATATTGGAAAACTTTCTTGCGACACAAAGACCATGAGTTATTGTGTATAAGAGAGAAAACACGTTTGAACACACATGCATAAATTTCTTGGAAAAAAACAGAAATGTTTCTAAACCTCTGTTTCGTTATTTATTTTTTTTTCTATTTGGGAAATCCTGATTTTTTGGACAAGATCAATCATTACTTGTCAAAACCAGTTCTTTATATCGGGGCTAGTCCAAAGTAATCGTAATGTAGTTCTTCGCGAAAAATTCGATAAACGCATGCATATCATCGATCTTTCCCAAAATTTTTCATACCTTGTTATTCATAATCGTAGATCATTTGTTTTAATTTTTTCTGGGAACACGACTACACGATTGTCTGTTATGAGGGAAATCGGATTTAAATTTCCTTAGTACCTCGTACTCGCCATTTATTCTATCAATTCCTATTCCATTGTTTTATGCTCCAGGAAGCACACTATCTCTCAAAGAACTATAATTATTAACTTAGCATAATATTTGCCATCTTTGTACCATAGTGTAAATGAATTGTATATAGAGTATAATCGCAATCAAAAATTTTTTAGTACACCAACAGGTATTTCGATAGACACGTGTTACCTTTATCAGTACTGAACTGACTACTCACACCCAATGTCGACTAACGTTGCTAGCTCGCTGATCGCAAATCCGTTTGTTGAAAGAGACAGAAAAAATTTGTCAGTCTATGGTGGCGTTTGTTGTTGAACTGTGATTTGTGACCAGGTAAATGGCAGCATCACATATGAACAGCGTCACTTTTTTTCCGAAGAAGGTAGCAGGTGGTTATCGAAACGTGTGCTAACCTAGCCTTTGAAAACATTTTAGCTGCGATAATTTATTGCGTCTCTTGTTTATATATATTATTTTCACGTAGTAGTTCGTTAAAACTGGAAAGCAAAGAAACTGCTTTATAATTTTTTGAAATTTTGTTTTGTTTGATCTGTAGTAGCTTTTCCTCTCTCCAAATAATTATCCCCATCATTACATATCAAATCACTATTAAATTGCATTTGCAGTAAAGTATATCTCAATGGCTTATAATGTTGAAAATAGACGTCTTTTAAAATTAATTGAAGCTTTAAATGACAAAATGAATGAGAGACTTCTTGCTTAGTTTCATCTTGAAACTTTATTGGACTACAAGCTTTTAAATGATAAAAAAAAAAACATTAACGTGTTTGTCTTGCTCTTTACGCAAGAACCATCCCAACAAGAAGTGAACAAACTGCAATCAAAAAAAATATGGGACCTGATATAGGACCGCAGAAAAAAACAACTACGTCATACTGTGACGTAAATTTGCAAATTGTTACAATATTCTCTAACATATAATACATTTTTCCTTAATATCTACGTTTTGTTTATGAACACTCTAATGACGTTGTAAATAATCAAACCAAGTGAAAAAAAAAACTATTTCCTGCTTTTCTCTCTCTCTCTCTCTCCGTCTCACACACTCTCTCTCCCCCTCTCTCACTCATTCTTCATCTTCCACCTCATCTGCTTTGATGTCGCATTTCACAATAACGGCGACTTTCTAGCGGAAAAAGGACTTCAACTGGCAACACAACCGGCGGTAGAATCAGCAACACTTCGATGTTTCTGCAATTCCAAACCACGTGTTTCTCTCGACGAGGGACAGACAAAGTTCTTCAGAAACGCGTTGACATTCGTATAATAAAATTTCTACTACACCTATAAACGTGATACCTATATTCATTATTTAGTTCTAGTATTCTGCTGCACTTAGAATTTTTTTATCGGCTTTCATGTTTGTTTTCGTCCATTTACACCATTTGTTACCCATTTAAGAATTTTGTTTGCCTTTCGTTGAATATGTTTTGCTTTTAAAATAAACGGGATTGCAATACCTATCTCTGTACAATATTCTTAACTATATAATGAGTTGCTACTTTGTCATATTGTCATATTTTGTAAATTTTTTAAAATATATATAAGCTTTGACATTCTTGATCTTACTCTCCTTTCTTTGCAATTAAACTTTTTATTTAATTGTTTTGTTAATCACACTTGTTTAATTGTTTTGGTGATCAATCTTGTTTGTTCATCACTCTAATTTAATTATTTTTTTCATCATACTTGTTTATATTTTGCTTATATTTCAAAGTTAAAGTATACTATGAAGCATAGATTACGTTTGAAATATAAGCAAAAGCTTTCTGCCTATAAAGATCTAAAAATTCAGCCTACGTTAACTTGAAAATGAAGTAGAATACTAGGATACTTGTCCACCTGGCTGCTCATATTTTTTACGAAAATTATATACTTGGGTTGGATTTTTGTAAAATACAAGACAACCCCTTCGTATACCTGTCAAAGGATATTCATACTTTCTATTTTACTGCACTTACACGGTTGCCTTTTATACAGTGCTGCAGGTTCAATGATAATTTTCATAGCATTAATTTCTAGGTCACTTTATTTCGATCTTTTAAAGATAAATTTTTCATTTAATTACACACGCATACACACATCTTTTTCAATCTCTGTCAATTCACTGTTTTTGCTTGTTGTTCTAATATTGTATAATACATGTCATCTTTTACCTCAAGCCAGACATGTATCATACATGTCTGGCTTGAGGTAAAAGATGCCTTTTCTAATTCATCATTTAAGCATCTTTTTTCCGTATGCAATATTAATCAATCAATCAATATTTGTTTCGCCAAGACGTAGAATTATACATAATCGAATACAGCGTAGTGGACCAACACCATGAATTGTGGCTTAACAGAAGACCCAATAAAAAAGCAGATATAAAAACGGCTTAACAAGTCTCGGTCCCTACCCGTCAGTCTTCCTTCATGAGTCTCGACCCCTATGCTATGCCTCATGTACCAATTTTCCCTAAACAGTGATGTTTTCATTATAAATGAAGTCAAATATCGATAGTCGACTCGTCTGAGCACATTTAATGATGCAAGGTTCTTCGTTGGAGATCTTCGAATAAATCTGAATTCGAAACACTATCGTTAAAAGGCGCGAGGAAAAAGCATCTTTCAATAAAATATACCAGTTGAACTGTAAAATGGCGTTACGCCAAAGGGATAGATATAAAAATGTAGTAAATTATTAATAATGCGAAGACTGATAATAATATGGTGGGTGTTTGAAAAGATTTAAAAGCAAAATAATAATAATAGATATAATATTTCTGTTGATCAAAGTTTTTCCTCTTCGAAACTAATGAAAAGTAATTAAAGTCGCCTCCTTAAAAGACATAAAAACACAAAAGAAAAGGTTCACTCTGGACGCCAATATCTCGAAAATTATTTAGTGACTTAAAGAAAATCTTTAAGAAAGTTTTATGCCAAAAAAAACTAGTTTCCGAAACCGTTACTTCAATTTTTATCAAAAAGAAAATAAGCTCAAACGTGGACGAAAAAAATGACCTGATTTTTCACCCGATAAATTCTTTATTGAGCAGTTTCATAAAAAGCATGCCTTTTGGCTGCAACTTGTATCTAGGGAAAATTTTAAAGTAAAAGTCTTTAGGCGAAAAATGTTTTAGCTTTTGTTTTCACTTTAAGTTATCCCTGTTCTTAAAACAGAAGTTTTGCTGCTTTGAAAAACAACTGATCGCTTTTAATAAACACCTAATTGATATGGTAACTAAAATCAAATTCGAGATACAGTCAAAGAGCAATTCATTCATTCATCCATTATCTTTTTCATTCATTAAGCTTCATTTATCGATATTAAACAACTTTCATTAACGTTCATTTATTGATATTAATCAGCTTTCACTAACGATCATTTATTGATATTAATCTCATTCATTCATTTATTGATATTGATCTCATTCATTCATTTATTGATATTAATCTCATTCATTCATTTATTGATATTAATCTCATTCATACATTTATTGGTATTAATCTCATTCATTCATTTATTGAAATTAATTTCATTCATTCATTCATTTATTGATATTAATCTCATTCATTTATTGATATTAATCTCATTTATTCATTTATTGATATTAATCTCATTCATTCATTTATTGATATTGATCTCATTTATTCATTTATTGATATTTATTAATCTCATTCATTCATTTATTGAAATTAATTTCATTCATTCGTTCATTTATTGATATTAATCTCATTTATTCATTTATTGATATTAATGTCATTCATTCATTAATAGTAATCAACATCAATTCATCAACATCCATATGCACACTTACTCCTTATTTTCACACACACTGAGACGCCTAGACAAAAAGTAGGTACGATCCATTAATTACACTGCAGCAGGGGTCTTCATCCCGCGGTCCGCCGACGTGTTTTATGCAACCCGCCAGCTCATAAAAAATACAACTTGTTTCACACAAAAATAACATCCCTGCTCCCTTTGAGTCTGAAATATATGTATTTTATTCTGTTGGCATTTTCATATTTCATAATAAATATTTTAAAACACTATAGAACCAAAGTAACACTCTATTTTTCCCTAAATCGTGTTTTACTTTAGTTTTCTAGCGTATATGGGCATTAGGAGTAGTTTTATACATGTAAATAAAACTATACACCATATTTATATTACCGAAACATGGTTTCGCGGATGGATTCTCCATGGGCCCATCAAATTACAGTGTATGTTCTAAATCTCGACTTTCAGGTCATGGTAGTGGGGTCTCGATTTATACCCATGAAAGCTTGAAGAGTGATGTAATCCAGAGACGGCCAGGTATCTTCTCTTCCTTTGATATTATTACTATCAGATCTGCACACTACTACATTTCATCAATGTATAGAATTCCAAATAAACAACCTGATCATGAATTCTTTAATTTTCTGCAAAATTACTTAACCTCCATAAACGACGAAAAGGGAAAACTAATCCTAATGGGCATCTAATATTGACTTACAATTATTCCAAAGTCCCTATGCTTAATTACTAACTGATATTCTGATAACAAACAGCTTTGATAATTATATTAAAACCCCAACGCGTATCACTGACACTTCCCAAACACTCCTTGATTTGGTAACTAAGTTAGATCCTTCCTATAACTAACTTAGATTCACTCATAGCATGTACTTTCCCATTTCACATAAGTGAACACCTACCAATATGACTAATTGTTAAAATTTTTTATCCCAAATTGTCTTCTGCCCCTACATCCTACTACTTCGTTGATCTCTCTTTACACAACATTGCCAGTTTTAGGTCAGCTCTCCTTTCGACCTCATGGGATCTGGTCTGCAGTAGCGATATACTTAAATACTCTTTTCGGAATTTTTTAAAAATCCTCTCACCACTTTGTAACCGATTTTTTCAACCCCAACTATGTTCAAACCATAAAAAAATCAGGAAGCCCTGGATCACGAACTCCATTTTTTCAGACATTAATAAAAAATTTAACTTTTTTCCTTTTTCCTTCAATACAGAATCCATGCAAATCTTACTGCATTTCATAAATTCCTAAATTCTTTGAATAAAAAAATAAGAACTGCCAAAGAAAAACAGTTAAATCCCATTTTTTAATTGGAATGACCAAAACAAAATTGGCTGAAAATAAATGATCTTTTGCGAAAATCACAGGCCACGAGAAATAATGTCGAGATAAACGCAAATGGTCATATCCTCACAGATCACCGTGAAATCTCTAATGCTTTCGCTGACTTCCTCACGAATTTTCCTTTGACACTGTCCAACTCCCATGTTAACAATAATAAAACTTCATTTCATATAAATCGGACATCACGCAGATTAAATCGAACAACAATGTCAATCTATCAACGTTTATTGGTGTAGTGATTCCAGCACCGATGTTATGGCGTGATTAGATGGTGAAACGTTCGAAAGAAAATAAATATTTCTGCCTTCGGTGGGGCCTGAACCCACGACCTTCCACTTGCCGGGCGGAGGCTCTCCCTACTGAGCTACGAAGGACAATACATACTCTCTTTACGAACGTATATATATTGTTGCCAGTTATTTCGCAGAATGGTGTAGTACATGGACTACTATTTAAACCAAATTGCAAAGAAACTGGTATTAAATTGATCGAAATGCACGTTGCAGCATACAGATATGTATCCATTTTATATAAATCGAACACTACGCAGATTAAATTAAACAACAAAATAAATCAACGTTTATTGGCGGGTAGTGGATTCAGGTCCCACCGAACGCAGAAATATTTATTTTCTTTCGAACGTTTCACCATCTAATCACGCCATAACATCGGCGCTGGTATCACTACGCCAATAAACGTTGATTTATATTGTTGTTTGATTTAATCTGCGTAGTGTTCGATTTATATAAAATAAATACATATGCTGCAACGTGCATTTCGATCAATTTAATACCAGTCTCTTTGCAATTTGGTTTAAATAGTAGTCTATGTACTACACCATTCTGCGAAATAACTGGCAACAATATATATACGTTCGTAAAGAGATTATATATTGTCGTTCGTAGCTCAGTGGGTGGAAGGTCGTGGGTTCAGGTCCCACCGAAGGCAGAAATATTTATTTTCTTTCGAACGTTTCACCATCTAATCACGCCATACCATCGGCGTTGGTATCACTACGCCAATAAACGTTGATTGATTGACATTGTTGTTTGATGTAAGCTGCGTGATGTTCGATTTGTATAAAATGGATACATACCTGTATGC
>QLNU02015003.1:99223913-99234322 GCA_006491805.2 Dysdera silvatica
ACGCAGGTTAAATCAAACAACAATGTCAAACAATCAACGTTTATTGGCGTAGTGATACCAACGCCGATGGTATGGCGTGATTAGATGGTGAAACGTTCGAAAGAAAATAAATATTTCTGCCTTCGGTGGGACCTGAACCCACGACCTTCCACTTGCCGGGCGGAGGCTCTACCCACTGAGCTACGAAGGACAATATATAATCTCTTTACGAACGTATATATATTGTTGCCAGTTATTTCGCAGAATGGTGTAGTACATCGACTACTATTTAAACCAAATTGCAAAGAAACTGGTATTAAATTTATCGAAAAGCCCGTTGTGGCCTATGTATCCATTTTATATAAATCGAACACTACGCAGATTACATCAAACAACAATGTCAATCAATCAACGTTTATTGGCGTAGTGATACCAACGCCGATGGTATGGCGTGATTAGATGGTGAAACGTTCGAAAGAAAATAAATATTTCTGCCTTCGGTGGGACCTGAACCCACGACCTTCCACTTGCCGGGCGGAGGCTCTACCCACTGAGCTACGAAGGACAATATATAATCTCTTTACGAACGTATATATACTGTTGCCAGTTATTTCGCAGAATGGTGTAGTACATAGACTACTATTTAAACCAAATTGCAAAGAGACGTATTAAATTGATCGAAATGCCCGTTGCAGCCAATAAACGTTGATTTATATTGTTGTTTGATTTAATCTGCGTGGTGTTCGATTTATATAAAATAAATACATATGCTGCATTTGTATACAGAAACACACGAATTTTTGTAAACAGTTTGTTTCAGTGATCATCATATAAAAAATCATTTCATAATTTAAATCTTATTTACTGCATAGTATGCTCTTTTCTGCTGTACTGTATATACAGCTTTTCTCTGCGAAGTAAAATATTTCGTGTGCCTTTGTTTTGGGAGAAGAGTTCTCTTTTACAATATTTTTGAGGTTTGACAATTTCCCTGTACTGCTGGCATATTTATTTTGTGCATTAATTAATCCTTTACCATTCTGCTTAATTTGTTATTTTATTTCAGGTTTTATTTCACATCTAAGAAATCTTCGCCCTTTTAGCATCCTACTTTCTCTCGACTTTAATTTAACCTTGAATAAATAACTTCTTGTATCTTTAAAGCTTTTCGGTTTCAGAGTTTTGAAAGTTTTCAGTCACGTTTTGGGCTAAATGTTAAATATTTTAGATACATAACCGCGCTATATTCATGAATAAGCAGCCAGTATATTTATAAATGTAACAGTCCCTAAGCATGTAAAATAGCACTAGACTTCTTGCCTACATAAATCACAAACAAAAGTTATCTTTTCAATGTTTAAAATTATACTAGGGTAACGAATATTTTATCGAAAATAAATCTTTTATAAAATTGCGTTTTACTGTAAACAATACTCCATTTCTGAGATATACAAGCTTTTCTGCCTTTTATTAAATTGTATTAAATTGTAGTATTAAATTGTAAAACATGATTTTTATCCACTGAGTACCTTACCATTCGGGGGGAGCATTTCTATATTAAGTTGCATTTTAAAACAAACATTTCCTATAATTTATATATGTCTTTCGAAGATCGGCATCGCCACGTTACTAAGAGCTAATGCAATATATTAATAGTAAATATTTGACATCCTTATTTTGAAGCTTCGAATCAAATCCCAAATTGCACGAGAATAAAATCAAAATACACTGTCTTTATAATTAAAGTTCCACTTTGAAATGGCCATAAAATGAAAACTACTAGACCAAATGTTATCAAACTTGGTAAAAGCTTACAGGAGGTCATTGGGTTTTATTTTCCGTAAAATAAATAAATAGAATAAATAAACTAAAAAAAGTATAAAAATAAAAGTTAAAAAATCACCACCAGCAGGAATGGCACTGTATGCAATATTGTTAAACGAAATAAGACATGAAGACATCGTTTTAAAACGTTTTTAATCGTTTCTAAAACGTGTTACAAAGCATGTTGAATGTGGCGTCCACCATTTTCTGAAAGCAAGTTAAATCGCATTACTGCGTTCTCAACAGCAGCTCTTAGCATATCAGGAGGAATGTTGCGGACATGTCGGTGTATCGCATCTTTCAATTCCGCCAAATTGTTTATGTTATCAATATAAACAATTTGCATAACTGATTTAAACCGATGTCTTCATTTTTTTTTTTTTTTAAACAATATTACATACAGCGCCATTCCCGCCAGTGGTGATTTTTGAACCTTTTTTTTTTTTTTTTTTCGGAAAATAAAATCCCATGACCTCCTGTAAGCTATTACCAAGTTTGATGACATTTGGTCCAGTAGTTTTCATTTTATGGCCATTTCAAAGTGGAACTTTAATTATAATGACCCCGTATATCTTCCAAAATGACTTTCGCTAAGAAATAAAATGACAAAATTAAAATAACTGCTATGCATTGCAGGAACAAAGCCAGAACAAAGGGAGTTCACCCATTCAGTGCTGATAAAAAAAGCGTAATTTGGACACGTATGAGAAGGAAAAAATACATGCTACCCCAATCATCACAAAAGAGAGACATACATCATTTGGAAGCGACCTAGAAGCAAGAAAATAAGAGGATGTATAGAAGATTTCAAGGCTTGAACTGGATTAAGTACAGAATGCGTTACCTGTGCGAGCAGAGATAGAGAAATTGGACCTTTGTTGGCCACCAGCTTATCATGAAAATCCCTTCAAAAAATAAGCTGCAAATTACACATCGTGTATTCGGCTTATCTTAATTCATTGAAATGACCGTATATTTTAAAAGATAGCTAAGATAGACTGAAATTTTCGAGGAACTTGCAAAATGTGAAAATCCTACCGAAAGCTTGGAAAGAACCTCTTTGACGCTAGATTTTTTGTTAGTATTTTATCAAGGTTTCATTGGGGAAAATGGCTTTTACCTTCGGGTGCTCGCTGGAACGGTTTCACGCCTGGCAGCTAGGCTCTGCCTACGTAACGATTTTCAACACTATATGACAAATTCAAAATTGATCGCGTAACTCTGTCAACAGTTTTTAAACACAAGTTCACTTTTTGGTTCAAATCACTGCGGAAAGTTCTTTCAAAATGGAAGAACGGAAGAACGTTCCGACCTCTGGGCCTACGTCTGTGATTAATAACGATGGTCGATGTGCGAAATCTACGAGGGACGACAGATTTTTAAAATTGAGATTGGTTTGGAAGGAAAAGGTGTCTATATATGTAATTTAAATTTAGAATAATTTTTTGGGCTTAATAATTTTACAGTGTGTGTCAAGTATTATATCGCGGTTGTGTGTGCGTGTGTGTCTGTGTCTGTGTGTGTGTGAAAGCAATCTAGAAACGATCAGCAGCTTCCGGTGAAAGGCATAGGAAAACTACTTGTAGATAATAAACGATCTGCCTCATTTATCAGTGTTTATCAAATATTTACAGTATCGCCCTCAAATTCCATCAATCAAACAAATGCTCTTAACTATCAACTATGATTTTAAATACTAAAACCCCCATAAAAAGTACCAGATGTTGTTACGCCCATAAATACCACGAAATAACAAAAATAGTAACTTCAGACTCATAGAAGACCTTGCATCAGAATTCAGCGACATTCACGCCGTTTACGTTTTTCTGTTATCTGTCAGTTGTGGGCAATAACTCCAGGGCAAAACCCATAACCTTACCCGTTGTACCAGCTTCCGTTATATGTACGTTTACTTACTGTTATATGTACAGCTGTATGTTTGCTGTTATATGTAGCAGCTTACTGCTATATGTACATTTCTCAGACGATGCTGGCTGAAAGCCATCGAAAAACGTTTAAAGCTTAATTAAATTTTTACAACTATGCCTAGTTTTATTAATGCATTAATTGTCAAATGCTAATTCGTTTTATGGACGTAGGTCATATTAATATTATAGATATGGATAAGACAGTGAACTTCTGAGAATCAGAAATGTTTATGTTGTGGTGTATCTTAAAGGATTTTGTGTAAAATATATTGTTAACAAAACAAACCTGGGCGATATTGTATCTTTTCTTTTACTGAGTAGCCTATACAACGCTCAGTGGCTTACAATTTTTGCAAGGGACTGCTTCCTTTCTTGTCCCCACTCCCCCCAAAAAAATAAAAGTATGGTTCAAATCATTTTAGGAAAATCGAGACGCAGAGACTGGATTTACTGGCTGATATCCTGGCAACACTGGTTGATCAATATGCCGAAAATCCATTGATGTTGGAAATGAGCTTCTACTATAAATGAATGAATTGGTCGCTTCGGCACTGTTTACATGCAATTGCGTGACTTATACAAAGGAGTATCAAAATTAGTTACTCCAAAGAATTAATTATACCCGGCTTTTTATCAAAATTTGAATTAATAAACGAATGGAATATGGAACAATGGATATATGGAATAGTCATGGATGATGGAGCAAATTAATTATTTTTTGAATAGCTTTCAGATCTTATGCAAGTGGGACAAAATTTAAATTTTTCGCCTTGTGGTGCTTACGAATAATCGAAATTCATGCAAAGATGAATAAAATGTCTCCCGAAATAATTTTATTAACTTCATCTGATTAATTTTAAAGTTGGAAATGAAATTCCATCGTAAACTTTTATAAGAAGCAATTTTTAATATTCCAATGATATATCGACTCACATAGCATATCAATTTTAATTGCGCGTAGTTTAAAAACCAACATTACGATGTTTGTAGATGATGTGCAGATAAATGCAGTATGCTAATAATTATAGCGAATAACAATGAAACGATTTCTCACAGCTGTAATATGGAATCATACATCATCATACAACTGGGATATGGATTTGTCGCGTCCTTATATATATAACCCATTAAAATGCATTGTACCGAGAAGGTGAAATGGGTCGGAATAGTTTATCAGAGCGCCCTTTCAATTTAGTTAACTAAGTGTACCCGTCAGATGCTTGTGCGTTACCCGTTATTTACCGCTGAAATTAAATTGATTAGGTGTGAATATATAATGACTTGTTGGTTTAAAGGGAGCTAAATAATTTGACAATAGAATAGGTTACACAAACGAAACGAATTATTCTGCACTGAAATGATGATAATTCAAAACAAAGGTGTTTTTATACAATTTCAAGATAGCGTAATATTTAAAAAGGTAAAATATACACTAGGGTGGGTCGAATTTTCAAAAATTGCTCGAATCGAAACGTAATAGTGCGGAAAAGTTGCTGCTTGTCGAGATAAACACAGTGGCAAAAGAAGTTTTGGAATCGGATAATATCTTCAGGTCACACATGACCCTCAAAATTTGTGAAATTAGCCATAAATTGACCTTTTTTAGAAACTTTTGAATAGTGCCTTAAATTGTTCGGATTGTCACGAAACTTTAGTTGTGGCAGTAATTTGAAATTAGTTAGCAGGAAATAATACTTTGATGGACGAAAATACATCCAAAGGGAACGGGCAGGGTGTCGCTTTAGAAAGAAAATTAGCTAAAGTTATGAAAACAACAAAACGTCGTAGAAGTAGTGTACGTGACTTCAGAAAAATAGGTTAAGTAGACTGTTTGATTAACTATTGCTGTGCAGCTCTTCGCCCGTTTGCATTCCACATTCAGTGTAAAGGAAAACGACCTCGAACTCACCAGGGGAGGTGGTCGCACTTCTAGTTCCACCCACGCCATTTCCAACCAATCAACCATATCTGGAAGTGGAAAATTACTATTCTTTTGATTTGGTTTGGTTCCACATGAACTGGATGTCGTTTTCAAATATTGACATTTGGCAGCGAGAAAGCAAAGATGCTCTGATGAAACCATCTCTGCTGTCACCGCCACATACTTTGCTCACTGCTTCTGTGATTAATTTCACAGTACGTTTAACCACCTGTGTATGACATGGAAATTCGTTATGTCGAGAATTAGTATCCGCTTGGAATGAATGAGGTCTAAGAGTTCTTTGGATATTTCAGATGCTAGAAGTGGAGGACAGGTAATTTTCGTTGATGACTAGATGATCAACCCCGTCTAGTCTTTTGCATTAAAATTAAAATCAGGAATGATGAACGCATGTAAGGATTTGCATTTCTCTAGTTTTTCGGTGGGTCTAAAATGTGTCTTAAAATAAATTCTCTGACATGCTGTCTTTCGTCCTTCACCATAGCCAGAAAAAGATTCACAGGATGTTTAAAGAAGGCATTGTTTTGGTTGGATTACTGAATCAATGATTATTTTGTGATGATCTGGTAAGTATCCGAAAGCCTCAATGTACTGCAACACATGTTTTGGGCCTTGAAGTATTGATGGTTTGGTTTCGACGGCGAACCATAGAAATGTGTTTATTTCAGGATGAGCACTGTGATTTGAATACGATTTGAAGATGGGTCTAAGAAAGAAACGTATATTCAAAAGACTCTGTTATCCGTTGTCAACCACCTGGAATGACTGAGCACTCCATGTTACGAACGACAAGATCTGGAGGACGAACACTCGAGTAGATGTCCAGTGAAATTTCAAGTAAATAATTTTTATCTTTGCTTAGGATATCCTTGTTCAATTTTGGAAATATGCACTGTATTTTCAGGAATCCAACCAATGGTAATTTTCCTCATCTCTGAAGGTGCTTTCCGATAGGTCCAGACTGTGGGCCAATTTTTGTGCCATCTAATTTTTCAATGAAGTGCCTCAATGTCAACTCATTGAAGTGGAACATACAGATAGTAAAAGTTTTTTGACAAAAAGTTGCATAAATTTAATGGTTCAATTTTCCACCCAGTGTTTGTGTTTGTTCCATCGCATCCAATGCCTTCTTTGCCCACCTTAAGAATCTTCTTCTGGCTATGGTGAAAGACAGCATGTCAGAGAGTTTGCTTTGAGATACACTTTAAAAGCCAGGGAAAAAACAAAGAAATCCAAATACGTACGTACGTACGTATGTCCATTAACCCTAATTTAAATTTTAATGCCAAAGACTACACTTGTTGATCGGATTGACCATCAACGAAAATTACCTGTCCTCTACTCTTAACATCTGCAACATCCGAAGAACATATTCATTCCAAGCAGATAACAACTTTCAACATAAACGAATTTCCATGTCACACTCAGGAGGTTAAACTTACTGTGAAACTAATCACAGAAGCAGCAAGCAAAATATGTGGCGGTGACACAGAGATGGTTTCTTTAGAGCAACTTTGCTTTTTCGCTATCAAATGTCAATATTGAAAACGAAGTCCAATTCATGGGAGAACCAAACCAAATCACAAGAGTAGTGATTTTCCACATCCAACTGTTGTGATTGGTTAGTTGGGAAGGGCGTGGGTGGAATTCAAAGTGCGGCCTCTCCACAGCGTGAGTTCTGGGTTGTTTTCATGTTCACTGAATATGGAACGGAAATGGACGAATAGCTGCACAAGCAATAATCAAACAGTCCACTCAACCTATTTCTCTAAAGTGATGAACACTTTTGCAACGTTTGGTTTTTTCAATTTTGTCCAATTTTCGTTTTAAAGCGACCCTCTCCCCGCTCCCTTTGAGGGTATTTCTGTCCGTCAAATTATTATTTCGCGCTAACTAATTTCAAATTACTGCCACAACTAAAGTTTCATGATAATCTGACCAAACTAAAAAAAGGTCAATTTATGGCTAATTTCCCGAACTTTGGAGGTCATGTGCGACATGGAGATATTATCCGATTCCCAAACTTCTTTTCTCACTGTGCTTATCTCGACGAGTAGCAACATTTTCGCACTATTACGTTTTAATTCCAGCAACTTTTGAAAATTCGACCCACCCCAATGGACACATTTAAAGCGATTAAAGATTTATTAAGACCTTCAGAGTATTGTTAGCTAGCATTTATTTTTAAAATGGTACAAAAAGACATTATAATGAATTTCAACAACGTTGTTTGTGAACTTCACACTTCTTAAATTCGTGCTTTATATCTCCTAACTCCCAACGATGTAATTAATTCTATTAAAAACTCTTTCAAAATGATATATACATAGTAATAATAGTTTTTGTATATGTCACACAGAATCAGCATGTCATGAGTAGCTTGGATAATTCTAAACGTGTTTGTGCATGCATAAATAATAAAGTACACTATAAATATGCATAAAAGCAAGTGAAGCAAGTGTCTGAAGTAAGTAGTGCATGAAAGTGCTAGTTCTATAATTTAATGGTTGCATGTGTTTGTCTTTTTGTTATTTTAACTGAATTAGGATTTTTGTATCCAATTTCGAATATCAAGTTTCGAAATCATTTTGGGTTTTTATATTTTCAGAATATTTCGCAAAGTAAAGACTTCGATTTTAATATATATATATACAGGGTGGTCCTAAACTATATGTCAAAAATGTAAAGGCAGGTAGAGGGGACCTAAATAAGCAGATTTCGTATAGGATTGTGTGTGTGGTAATGCCGCCTTGAGCCGGTAGAGAGCGCTGATGACTGCGGCGTATAAAAGCGCTTCGCTAGCTGGATTCATCATTTCCCGCACGGATCTCGAGCAGCATGCATCGTTTCACCAATGCGGAGCTGGCCGACATGCATTTCATGTATGGGGCTGCACAAGGAAATGGATTAGCTGCTCAAAGGATGTACAGGGAGCGATTCCCGGATAGGAATCAGCCGGATCGTCGATGTTCCTCCAGCTGTTCGCAGACGAATGTGGTTCCAGCACGATGGAGCCCCAGCTCACTTCAGTCGAAACGTCAGGAATCACCTGGACGCTGTCTACGGCCAGCATTTTATAGGACGGGGCGGTCCAGGTCCCTGGCCACCGCGTCCTCCTGATTTAACCTGCTTGGATTTTTTGTTTTGGGGGTCATATTAAAAGCCTGGTGTACGAGAGTCCCGTCACATCTGAAGAAGATCTTGTTGCCCGCTTGTCTGTTGCTGCTGGACATGTGATCGACATGCCTGACGTCTTTTCTAATGTACGCCGATCCATGCGCCGTCGCTGTGAATCTTGTATCGCTGTTGGTGGCCGCTCTTTCGGGCACCTCTTGTAAACTATTAATAAATTTTTGTTTTCTTTTGTCTTTACTTGTCTTTTCAGTTTCCTGTGATTCATACTGCTTTACAAGCTAGCGCTTTAATGTGTCATTACCGCACACACATTCCTATACGAAATCTGCTTATTTAGGTCCCCTCTACCTGCCTTTACATTTTTGACATATAGTTTAGGACCACCCTCTATAATATTGAACCCACTCTTTTGAAATAAAATTTTCTTCCCCAAGCTCACAAAATTTGAAAGAACATGCAATTTTAATTTAAAAATGAGATAACGAATGACTTAATCTGCAATAAACAAGTTGAAAATTAAAAAAAAAATAATAAATTAATTTGAGAACAGAAATCATAAAAAAATTGTTACGCGCAATTCCTAAGGCTGTGTTACTAAGTCTATATTATACTCTTTTTATAGTCACTTGATTTAATGCAATTGTATATGGAGAAATTCGAACACAAATAAAATAATTAAATCGCTACAGAATAAAATTTTAAAAATTAAAGAGTGAAACACAAGCTTAAATTATATTTTATTATTTGTAAAATATGGTATATTACCAATTGATAAAATCAATGAATATTGTACGCTAAATCTAATGTATGAAAGGATAATAGAAGGAAAACATTTTGGATAATATTGATATCCAGTATCACGAAAACAACAGAAATTTAAGAAGCGGAAACAAAGTTAGACTACCAAAGTTCGGGACAGAAATGTATAAAAAAGAATTTTAATATATGGGAATAAAGCTTTGGAACGAGTTACCAAATAATCTTAAAAATATTAATAATATAAAATTGTTTAAAAAGAGATTAATTGTATACTTATTAAACGGAGTTTGTGCGCCAGCGGATTAATAGGGTCCTCAGCCGATTAAGGGTTCTCACGACCATTAAAGGTTCAAAATTTCGATTCTGGCGTTTATTATTTTTTTTTTACAAAAAAACGAACATTTCTGAACGTTTTGGTACTAAATTTGTTAAGATATTCTAATTTTTTACGAAGATATGAATTTCTACTTAAGGCGCGATATTTAAATGTCCTATTAAAAGAGACGTTTTAAGTGGCGACTATCATCGAATTACAACGGAAAAACCTACTGCTACGTCAAATTCACAGGCACGAAGGGAAAAATGAAGACAAGTAAAAGCTGATAACGAGGCACTTAAAGACTAGGAAGGTACATCATTTGCTGCTGATGTGTTTTGAATAAAGGAAAACATTTTTAATTAAAAAAATCTATAATTAAAACTTTAAACGTTTTTTTCTGAAAACGCAAATTTTGGGACTTGCGCGCAACATAAAGAAAGAACTACT
Organism: Dysdera silvatica; assembly: GCA_006491805.2. Taxonomy (NCBI): domain Eukaryota; kingdom Metazoa; phylum Arthropoda; class Arachnida; order Araneae; family Dysderidae; genus Dysdera; species Dysdera silvatica. The sequence continues at coordinate 99,234,247 of QLNU02015003.1, forward strand.
TGTTCAATTAGTATAAAATTTTTCACAAATGTTGGGTGGAACCAACTACATGTTCTGAACTGAAAAAATCAACATC
>QLNU02015003.1:99234422-99267959 GCA_006491805.2 Dysdera silvatica
TTAGTATAAAATTTTTCTCAAATGTTGCATGGAACCAACTACATATTCTGAACTGAAAAAATCAACATCTGAGTATTATTTATGGAAAAAATGTTTTTAATGTATAAAAATTATGATATGTTCAAATTGCGACAAACATTTTCTATTAAAAAATATTTCTATTTAATATTTTTTAAAGATCCTAGAACAAAACAAATCTATGTATATAACTATTATTTTGCTATAGAAATTTATTAGTTTTGGCGAAAATAGTTTTTTTAATCATGCGCGCAAAACTTACATGAATTGAAAAAAGTGTAAATACTTAACATTAAAAAAAGTTTATTTTTTAAATAACTAATTTATAGATATTATATATATAATAATGTATTCATAAAGCCAGAAGTTCATATAATATTAAATTATAATTTCTGTATTCCAAGATCAGTTGTGAGTGTTCTACAGGGGTTTGAATTTTCTTACTTTATAAATACCCCGGTGGGAATGCTTACTGACAGAGAATTCTGTCAATTTTTGGTAGAAAACTGAGTTGTGAAAAACAACGTCGTTATAGACCATTCCAATTTTATTTATTTATAACTAAAGAAACAAATTATAGCCGTATGAATCAAATAAAGAAATAAATGTCGTTTTTGACGTAAAATATTTCACAAAAAGTTTACGATTTGCTGATTTTTCTGCCACTCGGTTATTGGATTCCAGAAGTTTCACATATTTCTTCCCGGGGACTTTAGTTCTAGTTTTAAAATATTGGTTTTCTGTGTTTTCTGAAATTCTACTTTTGAACTCTTAGATCCCAGAGGCTTTCTGTGAAGTAATATATTTTCCGAAGTGGTATGATTTTTTTTTTATCTTATTGCCTTCGTTTTATTGTTTATTCCTCTAGAAGTTTAAAACATAATTTATTTTTATGTTCAAACAAAATTCCCTGTCCTACTCATGCATCCCTCGTAATATACATGTTTCTTATCATTTGTATTTCTTGTTTTATAATATCAATATCCAGAAATATCTATAATGGAATTTGGGCTACGTTAAAAGATAATGGTATTGCATCACAAAGATTCAACGAACTTACTGAAAGCAACATTTAAAGGGATTTTGAAAAGGAAATTGGTTGGAGAATTGGACTTATAATGTTAGAGAGATGTCAGATGCTTTCAGTCTTATGAGTTTATTCGTTCATTCGTTCGTTCGTTTGTTTATTTGTTTTTTTGTTGACTAGGTCCAGAGCATTTACTCGGGACCTACACACACACACACACACACGTGTGTGTGTGTATCAATTATTAATAAATACTTTGTCTATAAATCATTGCGCAACATGTGAAAATAAATAAAACTAAAATAAATAAATTACAGTAAATTCAATGAAAGTCGATGAAATGTCCTTCGATTTCAGTTTTTCTATCGACTCAAATCTGTAACGGATCTCATAATAGTTGCATAATAATGATAGTCTCATAACATTAATTCTGGTATAAGCATTTTCCATTTAATCAGTGAAATACTTGAATTAGTATTTCTCATAGTGTGCTCCAGGAATCCCAAAATTCCACGAAGGTACTCCAAAAGAGTTTCGCAATCATTTTATAAAACACCTCCAAATTTTTTAGAAAATCTAAAAAATTTGTAATCCCCTCATGCCGAACCAAGTGTGGATCAAGAAATCTTTCAAAGGTCGTCTGTTTGTTTCCTCCGATTCCTATTTTTTGCAGTGTCCGGTACCTTTCATTTAATTTTCCACGACATAATCCCATCTCAAGCGGGGGGGATGCTATGGCCCCATCGCCCACTCCTGAATCCGCCAGTATGCCAATCCCTTAAGTAACCATAACCAATACCACGCAACTACAAAAAATGACTATTTGCCTTTTTATACTAGTTAATTACTTATTTTTATGTTTATGTTCAAACATGCTTTCTTTCCAGCTTCCAGGGTCATGATGGAGGTGCTTTAGATAAGACAGAGTTGCCTCACGTCAAAAGGTTTAGCAATCCGGCTTCTGGAGCGATATACGTATATGCGTTTTGGTATACTACTTTTATTGTCTTTGCAACTAACCAATTGATATACATGGTTTATTCATAAACGCATTTCTTTTGCTCAGTTTAAAGCCAATTATAGTATATTTGCGAATTTGTTGGATAATATAACTCCGAAAGTAAGCACGTATACGTGACTATTTGTCTCAGACGATCTTATCATTGATTGCATAATTTTTACTAATTAAGCTTGGTAAACGTTACACTCCTTACACCTCAAATCCAGTTTTTTGTAATACTTTTTGTTTTTACGCAGAACAACCTAATCTTTTAAAATCCAATCGAACACTCGAATTTCTGTTACGCAGTAAATCTGGGAGTAAGGCATATTTCATTGGTCAGTAAATGACTGCTTCCAAATAATAGTAAAAATAGTAATAATAGTAAGAATAATAATAATAGAGAATAAGACTAATAATAAGAATAAGACTAATAATAAGAATAAGACTAATAATAAGAATAAGACTAATAATAAGAATAATAAGGATAATAATAGTAAGAGAAGTTCCTTTTCTTAGTTAAGTTAGGAGAAATGGGCTGGAGGTCAGGTGGTTAAAGGGTCTCCAAATAAAGTAATAAAGTAATAAAATAGGAGTGCGCTATGTTTTTAGGTGCAAGTTCATGCGATAAAATTGCAATACAATTTTATTTCCATATAAAAGGTACATTTCAATGCACAAGGGAAGCATAGTAAAACAATAGTCTTTAGCCTGTGTCCCTTTTTGGTTAAGCTGATCATTTTATTTCTGATTTTCTATTAAATAATTTCTTAATTTCCTTCTAAATTCACTTTCTCATTCGCCATTTTTATATCGTCGGATAATTTATTCCGTTTATCAATCCTTAAATAGTTTATATCATTTTTCCCATGTTTGAAAAGAATGTAAAACTGAAAGGTAATTGAAATTGAGAAAGAACATCTAACTATTTATTTAAAATAGCGAGTATTCAAAACATTCTTTTATGAAACATTAATTACTGTACTAGTTATAATCAACTCTGTATTTACCCAAATATTTTTGCGACGGGAGAGGGGGGAAAGACGACGTGCCTCACTTCGGCATAGCACCTCGTGCGGTAATTAAAAGATATTATTCTCGTAAAGGACCAACAAACTGTACCTGTTAAACCTGTAATTCCCTCGTTTTAGCATTCACTGTTTTTCATTTAATATGCAAATTTTGTTTTCTTTTTGATGGCAAATGGTTTATTTTTTGCGACAAAAATATATATTTTCAATAAAATAAAAAGAAACGATAGTGTTCCCAAATTCGCAGGCGGGCCCCTCTAAACGTCGACAAAAATTCACTTTCTTCGTTAAAGTCACTCTTACTCTTCTACTTAATCGTAAACATTACATTATGCTTTGGACGAGTGGCTCCAAACTAAGGTTGTGCAAGGATCCATTCCTTCAAAGTTAAAAATTCAATAATAATAATAATAATAATATACTCAGATGAACTGTGCGGAGCTTGTAACACCACTAAGCCATTTAATGTTTTTCATATAGCACTCAACTGTCCAATATTTTAACACTAAAGCATAACTGTGTTCCTCCATGTTGATATTTCCATTTCCTTTTTTTTACAATTTTTTAATTTCCTCCAAATTGCTTTCTGTTTTTCAATTATTCAAAAGCCTGTTTTTACCCTTATTGACAACACCAATATAACAGCAACACGCGACTTTTGGCAACAATTTAATAACGTCCTTAATTACATTCACCTCTTATGGTCGATGGCCGTAGAGAGAGTGTAACAATAATAAAACTTATGTGTGTAAATTAATGATTAAAAACTACGTATTAGACTGAAGACTTTCTAATTAACTAATATATATGTGTGTGTGTGCGTGCGTGATTAATAATTAAAAATGGCAAATGTTAAGAACTAATGATTTTTATGAGCGGGCATCGTTCTACATCTTTGCTTTAACTAAGAAAATTTCTTGGCACGATCCTAGGCTGGTGTGCAGGTTGCAGTGTTGCCAATTACCAATTTCATTATAAAGAAAATAACATTTTGTGAATAAAACGTTAATTTTATTTTATTAAAATTGTTTTATTTATCTTTAAATATATCACAAAAATGAATTGCCGTCAGTCCAAAGATTTCAATAAATGGTGCAATATTTGGAATAGCCATTTCTGATTCCATATTCCGATAACCACCGTTGTTGCCAGCAAGGCGCAGCAACGGCGTTATTTAGACCTCGGTGAGGGTAAGAAGACTAGGCCAATTACATTGCGTTCGCCATTTCGGAAAAGATTTATTTGTTGAAAAATCCTGACAAATGAACTCCATTTGAGTTTTCTTGCTGCCGTTAGGGCGTGCGCAATAATTTATCAGCGGATTTCAAAAAATATTGAACTCGCTATTGCTTTGTGTTTTTCTGTCTGTCCGTCCGCAATAAAAAGGGTAAGGTAAAGGTCTTCCGTAAATGCAATAATGGTGGCTGTTGTTAACGTTGAAAACCTACCGAGTTACTTGAGAATTAGAGAGTTGCGGATTAGAGAGTTGCGAATTAGATGGTTGCTGATTAGAGAGTTTCAAATTAGCGAGTTGCGGTTTAACGAGTAGCGAATTAGAAAGTGATAAATTAGAGGGTTGCGGATTAGAGAATTTCGGATTAGCGAGTTGCGGTTTAACGAGCAGCGAATTAGAAATTGACAAATTAGAGAGTTGCGAGTTAGAAAGTTTCAAATTAGACAGTAGCGGATTAGAGCGTTGCGGATTAGAGAGTTGCGAATTAATGTTAATTGAAACCCGCTAAATTTAAATATCGACCTTAGGCGATTTTCTTTCACTTGCTTGTATTTGTACTATATATCATTGTCTGCGAATTTCAGATTCTTCTGATCATGGACATAGCCGAAGAGGCTTCTATTGCATAAGATGTTATTGGCTTTCTCAGGGTTAACACAAATGTCAAATGGTCAATAAATAAAGCCTCCAGGGCAGGTTTCTGTAGTCTTTCCTGAGGAATTGAAATAGCTAATAATTTGTGACATCAAAAAAACATTAGCCATCACAATTTTCCCACGAAAAATTACAAATAAATACCTCGGTGACTTTATGTACTGATTATTTGGCAATTGTTTTAACTTAAAGAAGAGTAATGCCTTGCAAACCTCAAATACATTGAACCTGGTAAGGTGAACACCTTGGTAAATTAACAGCCTGAATAAAGTGACCACCTGAGTAAAGTGACCAGTTTTTTATAAGAGAGAACTGGTTGGGACTCATGCTGCCCAGAGAACTGGTAGGTTAGTCATGCCTGTACCACCGTCTGTTGTGTGTATATTGACTACCTTTCTATGGTGACCAATGAGGTCCAGTCCCAAAGGTGGTCACTTTAGGCAGGTTCTACTATACAAAGGAAAAGACCGTAGGTTCCGAACCAGGACTATGTTTCTTGTTCTTTTTTAGAAAAAAAAATCGAAGTTGAACTTAGGTGCAAGTGTCAAAAAATATTAGTCAATCGTTAGCATGCTTGCATGTTAGGTTACGTTTTTCTAATACCTTATCGCCCTGCGGTGGCGCAGTGTGGTAACGCGTTCTCCTATTGCGCGGCTAATCCGGGTTCGACTCCCAGCAGTGCAAAAAGAACGCTTACTCAGAGATCTCATAAAAGATCGCACTGCTCACTGTAGTCCGGGGTTTGGTTCCCCAGGCCTTAAGAGGTTCGGATTCCTCGGAAAACTGTAGGTCCCGGCGCAGCATGACCACTGTAGTCTTTGAGCCGTAAAACAAACGATCTATTATCCTTTCATTGTGTCATTGTAAAAAATATTGTATTCGCATTGTCATAAATACAAACTAATGTATATTTTAAAAATCCGAAATAAACAGGGTCAAAAATATTTTATCAAATCTTTTTCCCTACTTTTATATAAAATAAAGCAAAACAAGAAAACTTGGAAGGCTAGCACATGAATTAAATATTGTCCAAATAATAACTGACATGATACAATGTAAAAAATGTTTTAAAAGAAAATTCTTCGTCGATAGTAAGAAGTTATGTGAGTGTGATATCAAACATGCGCTATTCTGTTTCCCATGTTTAATATTTGAAGACGAGGATTCGTGGATAAATTTAAACATCATAAATATCAATCATTTGACGACTTCTACCGAAAATTTTTACTTTTCTTGGTACTGTTTGTACATAATATGCAACTGAAAAGTCAGATATGGCATATAGATGAAAATAATGGACAATGAAGAGGTTAGACATAACAGAGAATTGCCTTTTAAACACTTTAATAAATTATATTAGTTTCGCAGGTCCTCTGAGTTAGCGTTGAGTAGTCATAGTGATACTAAAATACCATGGAATCCTGGGATATTTAAAAGTTTAATTAACTTTAGCTCTAAACTGTATATCGCATTAAAAACTCGTTTTGAAAAGGCAACTGCCTTAGTGGAATGCCAAGAACAATTCAAAATCAAATGTTGACAATAATTCTGGAAATGTGTCATGATAAAATAAGAAATGGAATAAAGAAGTAAATTTCTTAATCATTATTGCCAATGAAACAAGCAATATTTCAAATACATTTCAAATGGCTATTGTTTACAGCTAAGTGGTTGGTTAAAAGTAAACGAGTCAAAAGATTTTAGAATTTTATTTCTCTTTCGGCATGGTGTATTTTTTATTAAACGAGCATTAATTATTAAAATGAATGTAAAATGCCCAACAATTAATAGCACAAAGACGAGAACCTGAAGAGAAGAGTACAAGGACGAAGTGTATGAAGATGAAAAATCGGGTATGATCGGTTCTTCCGGCCATTTTAAAGAAATTTATCTATTTGCTGGATACATGTATTGTTATGCCCATCAAATGCATTTAGATATAAGGGAAACTGTTTCTGTAACTGTAACTGTAATTGCTCTGTTTCATGAAATTTATCCTTAATTATAATTAAGCAGATAATGTCATGTTGGTACAATATGTCCCTTTTAATAACGTTAAGCTATGCCTGCACAAGAACTCCCACCACCCCTCCAAACATGCATTAAAAACTCAATCACGAGTGCTGTTTTCAAGGGCAAAAAATGTATGTAACCCCCTATTTCTGGATATACGAGCCGCCACTGCTGACGTCTATAGTTCGCAGCGATCCGTCGAGCCCTGGTCGTAAAGTTTGAAAGATTTGGGGAAAAATCAGCGATGTTTAAAGCGCTTGTCAAAGATTTCGCAAACAATTCAACACGGTTATTATGGACTAGTTTCCGATGTAAGGAACTGGACTTGACAAGTAAGGATCGATCCTATCCAAAAACTCAAAAATTTCCAATAGATAAAAATGAATAATGAAGCGATAGCTTATAGTTTTTTTACAAAAAATTTAGGCATGTGTGTCCCTTCCCTGTTTTACACAGTAACTCATAATTTTGCATCGCAAGGAAGCTTCCCAATATTTGGCCACGACGGGAAGAAAAGTTCGACCGCTGAAATAGGGCCCTCCCAGACGCAAAAGATTTTAATTCATGAGCCCTTTTTTCATGCTGAAGTCTCCAAAAACTATCCAATCCCCTTAGAGTTTTCCTCCAAAGTTATTCTCAGTGGCAAGGGCACAATTTTATTTTATTTCATTTTGTAAAATATATATGGTTGGCAAAAAAAATTGGTGTTATGTCCAATCGAAAGAAAGTGTTATGAGAAAGGGAACTTTAAATTAGATAATCTTTTGTTTGGCCTCTGATAATCATGATGTCTGGGAAATTTTGGACCTGAAATTTGGACAGTAGGTAATTTTTGACTGAAAAGAATCCTGAAAAACGACTTTTTTTGAGAGGGAACTGTCGCCATTTTTTACATGGCATTTAGATATATATATGTATAAAAATGCCACCGGTGTTGTTCACGCTAAATCATTACTATTTATTGTAAGAAAATTCGCAAAATTTGGACATGGTCTAAAATTAAGTTCAGTCACCGAAATGGGGATGTCCCTTCTACAATGGATTTTAAGCGCAAAATTGTTTCTTTATGTTGATAATAAAATCTTAACATTGCCAAGAAAAAATACCAAGAATCCCTTTCATTGTTTTGTTCTTTCTGAGGTTGTTCGCTTGCATATTTTGAATGATCTTTTCTTCAGTTTGGCACAATACCTCCTTTTCCGATAGCAAAAAATGAACAAATATTCAATAGAAAATATCACCAAAGTTACTTTCATCGTATCCAATTAATTTAGAATCTTATAAGTTATTGGTATTCAGTCGAACAAGATAATTCATGTCGATCAAGGCGTCACATTCCCAATAGCGCAACTAATCTCGAGGTCTAGAGACTTAATTTTTACTAGGGAACTAAATTTTTTCAAGGGAGGACCGTCATCCACAAAAATATTCCACATATTCACTTGTCGTCATTTTCGTTTTTTTAGGAAAACTAAATTTCTTTTAGAGATGGCTAAGCCATGCCAATGCATATTCCCAATAACATAAAAAAATATGTTATACGCATAACTTTCATATACTTCCATATAAAAGCTTATAATTATCGTATACTTCTTGAACGTACGGCCTGGATCGCATACTTTTTGAACATATAATCTAGATGATCTTCTTAAACGTAAAATTTTTACGGTACACATTTTTTCGTGCTCCTCTAATTTATTTGAAAAATAAGTAGTTCTGTTTAATTTTATATAGTTAGCCATACATATTTGTCCTCATTTTTGAAATATTATACATTCAAAAAGTAATTAATGAGGAAAATTAATATTTTATTAAACTGAATGTTTTAATTAATATCGTGACTTACATAGTTCACAGAATTCGACGGGATCAATAGTAATATTTTGATAAAGACGCAGACAAAAATAATTAGTTTTTTATGTCAACTAGTTTGAAAAAATAATATATGAAAAGCCAGTGCAATTTTTTTGCAGGGTGGAAACGACGGAATATGTTTTCATAATTGTTGTTCATAATGTAATTTAAAAATGCGCAAAACATGCTTTAAAATATTCATCAATTTCCTTTTATATTTTTCAGGCTGGCATTTTATGTTTGCAAGCCAAATTTGGAAAAAGCAAGTTCTAGTCCGGACTTCCTTAAATATTTATGCATGCTGGAAAATGAATCAAAAGGAAACTTCTGTATTCAAACTCATAATGAAGTTAGGCTCTCGTTATTAAAGTTATTAAAGTTAGTCTCGTTATTAAGTTAGGCTCTCGTTATTTAAAAACACAAATTTAGAGATTTAGTTCAAAAAAAATTTCACTTCAAATACATTAAACTGAATTCAAAAAATGAGAAATCCAATGAAAACAAGACTTGCAACTACGTAAAGAAAATCACTGCGAAAGTCGAAATAGACAACTTTTTGCAATACAGTAAAACCTCTATAGACGGCCATCTCTGCTGAGATATCACCTTCTTAACGACCATTTTTTCTGGGAGCGAAATTTTTTGCCATAAGACTCAATGCAAATTTACTCCCATTCAAAGACCATCATAAACCGTTATCCCTCTAGCAGCGACCATAGTTCGGAAATTGAAAAGGTTCAATTTCATTTCCTGATTAACTTCTGATATTAAACGGAATAAGTAGTTTGACAGTGGCCTCCCCACTAAGCGAGGTTATATCATTATAAACCAATTTTTCAAGAAGTGTAGTAAACAGATTTAATTTGATCTGCAGAATTTTGGGAAAATAGTAATTATTACAATCCATAGAACTTTTTACCACAAACAAATACAGTTAGCATACAATAGCTGTTCAAAACAATATCACTGCCATAATAAAATTAACCTACTATTTTAATTTTAAGAGTGTTCCATATCCATACACCACCAAAGAGAAATATTATGCCTATCGATAACAGCTATGTTCATATATTCTTTCCCATAGAATGCCTGTTGAACCTCGTTTTTAAATCTTTTCAAAAACCTCGCCTAATTATAGTTTTCTTCTCCGTGTCAATCATCAAGGCTGGCTCAAACATGGGCGGATTTACCATTTTGCCGCCCCTAGGCTATTTTTGCCCGTCCTTTCCTACCCGTCATACTCCCCCCCCCAATCAGCAGTAGGAACATAAAAATTGTTACATTCAATATACGCCAAAAACTTTTGTATTGACAATAAATATGTTGAAAAACAAACTCATAAATTGAAACATAAACATTAAACAATATTAACTTATATTGAAGTATTATCTCTTCTTGGTATATAATAAATCAAATTCAATTTTATTGAAATAAATTTTAATTTTAGCAAAAAATAAAAGCCCATCGAACACTTGTATTTAAATGGAAAGCATGACGTCTAGCTTTCTTCTAGGTGAAGCAACTGATTCTAGTCTTATGGATAGATTCGAATCTTATGGTATTGATTTTTTTTATATTAGACTCAATACACAAAATTTTGCCGCCCTAGTTTATAGCCTAGTAAGCTATAGCCTATTGGGAAATATGGCACTGGGCTCAAAATCATGAAGTAGCTTGTGGAATTCATGCGTCGAATCTCAGCTGTTTCGCCGAAAATAAATCCTAGGAAGGTAGCTTTTAAATAAACATCATGTCTTGTATCTCAATCATTTGCGATAAAAAATAAGAAAGAAATCGTTTGTTCTAGGAAAGGACGATTTCCGTTTGTTTGTATTGGAAGAGTTTTATTTGTCTAGCCATCACCTGACAAACAATGGGAGTCGTTGATCAATAGAAGAGAGCCAGAGTTTATCTTTAACTTCTTTTGTTTTCGATTCGCCAACAGATACTAAAGATCCCAAAAAATATCCGAGGGGTTACAATAGCATTTGCAGCTGAATTGTTAAAGTGAAAAGAGTGGGGCCAGTTTCAGATAAACACTTGTATCGAATTTTTCTTAGACCATATTCTTTCGCGACGGCTGCAACTTGTACAGTCACATAGTGTCAGATGTTAAAATGAGCTGCGAATTTTGCTTTTAAATTCAATTTTCGGAATTTAAGCAAATTAATGACTAATTTGTGTGCATCATAAATATTTATAGTTTTAAAATTAATTAGAAGTTGAAAATCGTTAATAGGACACATTAGAATCATTTAAAAATTCAACTCCACTGGCGTAGGCAAGGAGGTATTGATGGGATTTGTAACCCCCATTGCAATGAAATTTTGTATATTTACATATGAATATATAGAGTTGTAATACTGCACCCCCCACACCCCCATTGAGCCTATAACTCCCAACATAAACTTTCTGAGCAAGCCTATTCCCACCCCCATAGCATTCGTTTTTTTCTTTTTTTTTTTCTTTTTTTTAAGGAAGGCTAAAATTTTTCTCTTGGTGGAGGCACCTCGCTACCCTTAGCCCCCTATTACGTCAGTTCCTAAAATGTTAATTTTTGACTTTTAAACCATTTCTCTACAATGTCAGACAGGCTTTTGCTAAACTATTCCTGCACAGTTACATTCCAGACATCATTCATAAAGAAAATGTAGATAAATACATAAAAACATAAAGAATGCAATATCTTGTTCTCTCGTAACACTGACATGTAATTGATGTATTAGAAATTAATGCGTTTTTCTTTTGTTCTTTTTTTCTTTAAAGGGATATCTTCGTTTCTTCCGCTTGAAGAAGTCCACTATCAGATAGTTTACGAACTCATTAGTTTTATGAATATAGGGTAGAGGTTAATAAAAATCAATTTTCGCGTCGTTATAAAATTCATTTAGCAAAGTGCAGTTGAAAACATTAATATTAGAATAGGATGAAAGTTGTTTGCCTTTGCAGTACTGCAAAATGTGATATTCGATTTATTAAAACTATGATTGAACTCGATATCGAATGCAGTATTGTGTTTGAGAGAATGAGCCCCCGAACACACATTTCGTCATATCTGCACTCTGCCTTTTCTTCTACAATATTCAGAAATACAAATTACTGCGTAAGTTAGTCTATAGTCTTCTATGATAGTTAGTGCTAATTATCAGGGAAAAGATAGCTTGACATTTTTAAAAGATAATAATAAATTTTAATTAAATTAATTATTTGATAACAAATAAACACACTGTTTGCTTTACTTAGAGTCTATTTTCGTTAACTTATCTACTTATTGAAGTTTTTGTTTGTACATTTCTTGTATTGCCAGAAGCATGTACGTGCGCTTCCCTAATTACGAAAGATAGCCAATTATGTATTGAAGTTTGAACTTAATTATTCCCTATATTATTTATATCCGTCCTCTAGGTAGTGTAGATACTCAGTCTTTGGTCTGAATAGTTTTCGTCTCCCTAGGCCTATAAATAAACAAATTAATTATTTTTATATTAAATTAATAACCAAAATTTCAAGAATTGGCAAAGAAAATGATAAGTTGAGATAGAAAGAGGTAGCCAAAAATGGCGCATTCCAAACTAGCACTGTTAAGGCTTTAATATATTTGAGTTTTCTATTTAATATAAAGGCTAGATATATTAGTTGTCATTTATCCAATAAAATGCTTTCAAATCCTTATTGCATGTAAGTGAAAAATGTCTATCAAATAAATATGTTCTTATGCCGAAGAGAGACTTTTCTTTTAAGTTCGAAAGTAATTTACCAGATCTTTAAGACAGCTGGTTTTTCACGTAAGTGAAAATAAATAAACGAATCTCTTTGCAAACATATATTAATTTTTTATCAATTTTTCTCTCCACAGACTTATAATTTAATGCAAAAGTATCGGTATTATTATTATAGATTATCTAATTTTTATTCAATATAAAAAATGGGACAAATATTTACAAATACTGGTTATAGCTAACTCTAAATATTCCAGATTTTAAATGATCGGAAAATGAAAAGGAAAGATAGTAGGAAAGGGAAATATTGATATATTTTATGTCCTAATATTTCACGATGGGTCCATATGGAAGGAGACCAGCGACGTAACGTGATTTCCAAAACCCGAGTATATTTACACAAATACTGATTCCAACGTAAGCTTTTATCACAAATTCTTGACAAAAAAAACCAGAAAGGAAATTTTAAAGGGAGGATGGAACCAATGGCTTAACATAGTATCCGAAACACTATTATAGTCACGCAAATATTGATTCCAGCGTCCGCATATTGTCACAATTTTTTAATGATTTGAAAATGGAAAGGAAAGGAATTCAAAAGAAGAATAGAATCGAAGCTTAACATGATACCCGAAACATGATTATATTTGCACAAACATTAATTCCAGCGTAAGCTTATTATCACAGGTTTTTAATCATCAGAAAAAGGAAAGATAAAATTCGAAGGGAAGATGGAACCTGTGGCTTAACGAGGTGTCCGAATCACGATTATATTTACACAAATATTGGTTACAGTGTACGCTTATTATCACAATTTTGTACTGATTAGAAAATGGGGGGAATAATTCAAAGGAGGGATGGGACCGTCCGCTTAACATGGTATCGGAAAAAGGATTATATTGACTAATAGCAGAGTTTACTGAGAGTCGAAAGATTAATTAAATTTGAGTTCTACTTTCCTTATTAATTCTGCGGCTTTATAAAAAACTTATGAATGGTTGCAAACTTTCCGATATTTTTACAACGTTCTGCTTCGCACAAAGAAAACCCAGGTGTGGCAACTTAAGCTTTATATCAACCCAATTATCCAAAATAATATTCTTTAGCCGTCATGCTGTTCTCAGAGCCTTCAGCAAAATGCATGCGTGTAATTTATTTACCGCCTTAGGCATTCTTTCTAGTCGGTGATTTATTCCTTATAACACAAAGGTAATAAGTTTGTCAAAATCTTTTCGATAAATTTCCACGCTTGCATATTTATGAGGTGTTGTTGGGCTGAAGTTAGAGGGCCTCCACTTATCGGCAAATATTGCTAGCAATTTAAAAATGCGGCTATTCCAAATGTTTTATGTTACCGAAAGGAATCTAAGACGCTTTTTTCTACCCTCCGATTCCAATTAAGGATTTATTTGCATTTTTACTTTACAAATAACATGTTTAAAATAACGTACTAGAACAATTTTATGAGGAGTCAAAATTTTCAGATTAGTTGACGCAGATTTTATTATCATGAGCAAAGTCAGGATTATATCAAAATGCATATGTAATTGCATATTTTATATCTTTTTTTTTTAGAGTTAGTGCATATAAATGCATAAATATGATGAATTTTTAACTTTGCCTTAAACGCCATTCCCAACTTTTCGTTCAAACGTGTGCTAACTTTTATTTCAACCCTGCGATCACATTTCCTGTTGCCTTATATTAAGTATTTTTATCGAATTTCGAGGTACTTGAAAAATTAATCATTCAACCATCTGTCAGCTATTTGAGAAATCTTTTAATCTTTTATGGCCAAACGGAGTGGAACATAACAGCGATTTACCTTTTATAACGGATGCTGCACCAAACATAAAAGCTACGCCAAACATAAAAGCTACGCCAAACATAAAAGCTACACCAAACCTAAAAGTTGGAAATACAATTAAATGTTTTATCCAATACTTGTGCATGTCACTTGCCTTGATCACACCTTACATAGGGTTGCTGAGGAAATTCAGGCAAATTATCTGGATGTAGATAGATTTGTTTCTAATGTTACAAAAAATTCTTGAAATCTCTTTATCGCCTTTGAGACGCAAGCTTCTAGATTAACTTCACCACCAAATCCTTTGACAACGCGTTAGGGAACATGGTCGGATGCTCAATGGTTGCATATTTGTTACAGCGGAAATTTTGATGCTGTAAAGGCGACAGTAAATGATTTTCAGCCGGAGTACGTAGCATCTCTTCAAATTGCGCGATGTCTGTTCTCTCAGGAAAAAATAGAAGGAAATTTGGCATACATAAGATCAAACTTCAGCATTTTACCTTATATTATTAAGGGTTCAGAAGCACAGAATGGCTATCGTTGACCCAATTGTTACATCGACAAAGAAAGCGAAGTATTAAAATAGGCCAAGGGGAAGACTGGACACTCCCTTGTTGCAAAATTAAACTATGTTTCAAAAAAAACTCTAGGTTTCAGACTTTGAAAAAATTCCTGGTATCTTAACTAAAGAGGCAAAAACATCGGGAATTGATGAAGAATTTTCTATACGAATGAAAGCGTTTTCTTCAAATATGTTCCAAAAACATATGTAAGTCTCTTTCTGTGAGTCGTTGTACCAATATATGTAAGTGTTGAGAAGAGCTTTTCAAGGTATATGAATTTGCTTTCGGAAAATAAAATAGCCTTTTTACAATGTTAAACATACGCATAATTATTCAGTTCAATTTTGATATTCTTCCAAGAGATTAGGTTGATTATCATTAAAATTTATTTATAACAGGAATTTACTGCCTTTTCTTTTCTTTTGACATATCATGGAGAAAGAATGAAAATTCTAGTCTATAAATTGTCTAAAGTTGAAATTATTTAAATTACAACTTAAAAGATATAATACAAATTGTTTTAGGAGATTTTTTTAATCTTAAGAGCATTTTTCGATTTTTCGATTATTTGTCCATTTTTCAGGGCATTTTTCCATATTTTTAAGGGCATGTTTTAGGTCATCAATATCCGGGCCCTCATGATAATCTATTACGGATAAACTATCCGTAAAAGCAATTCGTATAATTTTACCAATGCTTTCTGTAGCTCTGTAGGAGAAATTTTGGTCCATGAAAATGCTATTTAATGATATAAAATAAGCAGTGTAATGATATTAATGAATTAATAATGGTGTGTGAAAATGAATTAATATTAATGACATTAATGAATTAATATTAATGATATTAATGAATTAATATTAATAGTGTGTGAATTAATGTGTATTAATTATGTGTGTGAATTAATGTAATGATATTAATAATTGTGTGTGTGTGATTATATTAATGATATTAATGAATTAATATTAATGAATTATGTGTGATATTAATAATTAATATTAATGATAATATGAATTAATATTAATGATATTAATAGATTAATATTAATATTAATAATTAATATTAATATTAATGAATTAATAATGATATTAATGGTGTAATGATATTAATGAATTGTATGTAATGATGATATAAAATTAGCTATTTAATGATATAAAATAAGCTTAGTTGTTTAAAATATCGTGCGACACATTGTGATACACCGTAAATAAAAATTTTGCTGTATAGAGCATTTCATTTTATGCATATCGAATATTTCTATGCGACAAGTAATAGTAAATCCAGTTAATTTAAAACGCAGAACATATGAGTTTTGAGTGCTAAAAACATTTAAGTGCATATTTATTCATTTTATGTGCATATACATGCATATGTATACATGTGTATGTATACATATAGGTATATATACGTGTGCGTGTTGTAAAATTTATTACCTCACTCAGGGCTAACGCAATTACAAAAGAATTGTTAACACACAAAGCTACCTGGGGGTGGGAGATTTTTTGCAATTTTTCGTGGGGAAATTTAATTATAGGTAATAATTTTCATCACCCGCGCTTTAGCTCCAACAAGAGCTTTTAAAGTATAAGGGAAAAAAAGAGATGCCTTCCCTGGCCTAAAGCCGAACTAGAGTCCCTATTTCGATTAGCGGCATTGCAGGATTGTATTCAAGAAATGAACTTGCAATACAATGAGTTAATTATTACTAATATTTGGCCTTCAATACTCCTCGAAAATTAATTTTGATTCTCTTTAAAAATACTTTTCGCCAGTACATGGTGCTAATAATAAAAAAAGAAATAATTGAATAAATAGTATGCAAACTAAATGTTCCATCTATTTCAATAAATATACAAATAAAAATATTTATTTTTATTTATATTTTTTATATGTATACGCATAATATCATTAAGATCAGACTTACGTCAAGGACTTAACGATATTAGATGTGTATATCAATATATACTTACGATATCAGATGTCTATATGGCCATTAGTCGAAGTATTGAGTACCGATACTCCGATGTTTGTTTTGATACTGCGATATTATCGAATTAACGATATCGATACTGATACCGCCAATATTGATTGGAAAATATGGACATCTACCCATATCGGTAATATCGTAACGTTCCTCCTGGGCATCTAAAGATCTAGCATTTGAGCCATTTCACTTATAATCGCAACCTTCCTATTAGTGTTTTATGAAGCATATATATATATCGTGCAAATTCCTGTTTTAATCCGCTATTGTTAATAGTGAGGGATTGTTTGGTAAACTATAGGGCAAATTATCCGGAACGTGACGGACAAATTAAAGTGATCTTCGGACCAGAATACGTTTTCACTTAACTAAGCACTATAAGAACTTAACTCAGTCTAATAGGTTCAAAGGCTGTGGTCATGAATCCCCTAAGCAATCGACTCTAATAATCTAAGTCAGTGTTTCTCACAGTTCGTTTTGCGGAACCTTAGGGTTTCAAGATGACTCACCAGGGCTTCCGTAAGCACTTTGTAAAATATCGGAGAAATTTTCAAAGAAATCTGCAACTTCTGAAATTATTTCCATGACAACCATTTAAAGTTAAGTTACCTCAGCAAATTAACCCTAACTAATGGATAAAAATAATATAAAGGTGTTATCTATATTTTTATACTTATTTATTACTTACTTTGATGTTCATGCCCAAAAAGTCGTATTTAATAGCCCTTTAAATGTTCCGTAAATAGTTTTTATAGAGGAATTTTATGAAGGAAGGAATTTTATAGAGGTTAGGTACGTGATAAGAACAGCTTTCCACATAATCTAATCCGGGGCGGACTGAGTCGCTGGCCCAACGGACCCCGAGCCGATGCGCCCTCTCGACAATAGGACTCACGCCCTCAGAAAATCCAAGTTATGCGCCCTTTAACTCTTTCAAGCACAGGATTTCAGAGAATAAATAGACGCATGTTGCACAGAAATTTTGTTGCGTTTTAAATTAAACAAAATTGGTATATTTTTATTAACAAATGAATCATCACATAATATAAAAGCATAAAAAAGTAATAATTCAATTGAATTTGCTGTTAAAGGGAGGGACTTAAATAGTCCCACCGTGCCACATGGTTTCATGAATGGTACTTATTAATGCAATATTACGAGGTGGGTCTAAAAATGTCCCACCATGCATTACCGTACATCAAAAAGGTGGGACATTTTTAATCCCACAGTCTCTCAAAAAGTTAAGAAGCCCTGGACATGATTCATATCACAGACGGAAGTTGTTCCAAGTTTTTCTGTATATAGTAGTTCGCCTTTCAGTAATCTTGAGGAGATTATAATTTTTGAAAACAAAAGTAAACTAAACCTTATCGTTTTTCACCAAAGGTCATGCATTACTTAATATTCTGTTATTTTTTAATCAAAATGGATTGGCACGCATTTAAATGTTTGAAACTTTACAGAAACATGCATAGTAGAATAAGCAAGTACCTAGAAAATGAGCCGACTATCCATCAAACTCAAAACTGCAATTCTAGCGGAAGTTGTAGAAACCACAGAAGAAATCGCTAAGTTAATGAATCGTTAAGAATCGAACTGCAGTAGACGGAAACTATTAAAAATATACCGTTTTTGACAGCAGCAGAGTAAAACTACACGTTGGCTCCAGTTTCGGAAACCCAAATATTTTAAATTCCAAACTTCAAAAATGCCACACGCAAATGACATAACCAATTTCATTTATTCTTGGAAGTACGAGAGAAAAAAAATACTATTTCACCAGAAATTTCTGCACTTTTTGTTGTCTCAGAATTATATCGTTTGGAGAGCCCGAGAAAATATAGTAGAAATTTCCTATATCAAAGTCAGCGGTTCCATAACGAAGTTCCATATACTGGAACGATATGCATATGTGTTGTATGCAGTATTTAGAAACGTATAAACTATAAGCATTTAGAAACGTATAGTATATAAGTATTTAGAAACGTGTAGTATATAAGTATTTAGAAACGTGTAGTATATAAGTATTTAGAAACGTATGGTATATAAGTATTTAGGGGCTTGTTGTATATAAGTGTTTGGTATATATGTAACAAACAGTTATTTCGACACTGGCGTAAGGTTTAAAAACACGACGTTTCGGGAGCCAACTGCTCCCTTTGTCAAGTGAAGGCATTCTGCCTTCAAAAAGCGACCTTTAAACCTTACGCCAGTGTCGAAATAACTCGACGCCTCAAATCTCTGGTGAAACTCTGTTTTGTTTCGTTGGTATATAAGTATTTAAAACGTGTAGTATATAAGCATTTAGAAACGTATATTATATAAGTATTTAGAAACGTATAGTATATAAGTATTTAGAAACGTATAGTATGTAAGTGTTTAAAAACGTACTTCTTAATATTATTTTAGATGATTGATTACTAAAAAGAAAAGAAAAATGATTTGTTGGTGGAACACAAACCCTCGGTCTATTGATTTCGGGTCAAGTGCCCTACCATTAAGTTACAGGCGTCAGACGTTCCTTCCCTTGCGAGAGTATATAAAACATTACTATAGAGAAATTCGCAATTAGTGGAGCAATAATACATGGAGTGCCTTCCAGACCAAAGTGACGAAAAAAAGCCAAACGCCCGGTACACGAGAGTAGCATTGATATTTATTAAGGGAGAATAATTAGCCGATGATTTGATAGTATTAAATAATGATCATCTAATACTACCACATCATCGGCTAATAGTTCTACTTTAATAAATATCCATGCTATCTTCCTTATAAATAAACAAATATGAGTGAAATCGCATATGAATTAGTTTTATACGGGGTGATTCAAAAGTCAGTCCCCCCCCCCCCTGCTAATTTTTTGGTGGTTTCAGGCTGTTAAACGTCCTTCCGGGAAAGCTGCTTGTTGCAAAGGAACTAACTTTTGCCCTGTGTCGCGACTCACCCCCAGCACCAGGGGGCGCTCCACGGGGGGGGCAACTCGAAAATTTAAAAATGGCAACCCCCATCGAGTTATACCTTGTTTTGAAGGTCTCGCCGAGAAAAAAATAATGGTGTTTATAGAATGGCGCTATGATGTCCATGGCATCTACTACGTGTCCGCAAAGTTCAAAATCGACCTTTATTCTCCTGGGTTTTTGCTCACGCCAGTAAGGTCGTAGGCAAATGATGGAAACTGTAGAATGTAAAGCAATATGTGTTCTATCCGCCAAAATTTTGGATTTTATGTTAACCTAAGAAGGAAAGTTTCAAGGATCGCTTAAAAATATCAATATTCTAACCCTCAAAAACTCAAATAAAAATATTAAAAAAGAAAGCAGTAAAATATTAAAAAATAAAAAAATTGAAAAAATAAAGAAAAGAAGTTACCTTTTAATGAAGTAGCTGCTCAAACAGAAAGCCGTGCACTTCTTGGCAGTTATAAAGCCGAGTCTCAAAGCTTTCTCTGACTTTTTGAAAAGCGTGTGGAGTAATTTTATGGCACTCAACCCATATTCTTTGGCGCAGCATATTTATAATTTCAGGTGGCGGTTTATAAACTATTGATTTCAAGTGACCCCAAAGGAAATAATCCAAGGGTGTCATATCTGGGCTACGAGGTGGCCATTCCACGAACCCACGACGGCCAATCCACCTTCTTGGAAACTTGTTATGTTGAAAAAGAATGACATCCGTTCGGTGACTGAGTGGACGAGCCATTTCTTCAAAGTGTGTTCGTATAAAAAAGAATATCTTATGAGGACACGTGTGTGATTTCAAACAACTATTGTTGCTATGGAAATATTTTTATTTCAAACAATTGTTGTTGCTATGGAAATATTTTTATTTGAGTTTTTGAGGATTAAAATATTGATATTTTTAAACGATCCTTGAAACTTTACATATTGGATTAATACGAAATTTAAAATTGTTACTGATAGAACACACATTGCTTTACATTCTACAATTTTCGTTATTTGCCTACGACCTTACTAGCGTGAGCAAAAGCCAGGAGAATAAATGTCGATTTTGAATTTTGCGGACACATCGTTGGTGCTATGAGTGTCGAAACGCCATACTGTAAATATCATTATTTTTTTCTCGACGAGACCTTCAAAAGAAGGTATTACTCGATGGGGGTTGCCATTTGAAATTTTGGAGTTGGCCCCCGTGGGGCGCCCCCTGGTGCTGAGGGTGAGTCGCGACACAGAACAAAAATTATTTCCTTTTCAACAAGCAACTTTCCCGAAACGACGTTTATCTGCCTGAACCCACTAAAAAATTAACAGTGGGGGGACTGACTTTTGAATCACCCCGTATGTAAAAGTCACTATGCTTCGCATCCAAGCAGAGTAACTCATTTTTCAACATGAAGACAAAGATATTGTGAATGAAAGGCAACGTTTTGTTAATATGCAACCTTCAGAGCAGTATTTCTTAAACCACCCACTTGGTATGTTGTGACACCGTATTCCTATTATAGGGGTACCGTGAATATTAGAGAAATATAATCAGTTTAGGTGTCCTGTTTTCGACGTTTATCGCGCGAAACGCACTTCGATGTGGTGACTTTTCCCTTTTTCTTATATAAATTTTAAAAGTTTATACGGACTTCTGGTTGACCTTGTATATAAAAAATTTGGGCTATAAATACGAAATAAACTTCTTTAATGATTATTTTATGTATATGTTTCAGATTAAGGGCGGATCTGGAAAATATTTTCGGGGAATTTCAATGCTTAAAAACCAATATAGAGACGCATAATAAATGTAAATTTGTTGTCCCCAGAGGGGGGCGACCCTGAATCCGCCCTTGTTTCAAATTCGATTGCAGGGAGAAGGCGTAGTAAGTTTCCATAGTTTTCAATTACACTTGTGTCCAAAATTAAGGTTACACAATGCTCTTTAACTCTCGTTGTACTTTATTTATAAAAAATCATTTTGCAGAAAATTAAAGGACTATAAACACTTAACAGAATTACAAAAAAAAAAATTTTTTTTCAGGTATCCTATGCAGGAGAACCCACGGTCAAAAATGGTGGAAAACAAAAATTCGTAAAAAACAGATTTAGGTTAATAAATTTGCTTACATAAACATCAACAATTATTTTCTAATAATTTTGCACGTTTACGTGAGAACATTTGTTATTATAAATCAGTTTTTTACGAATTTTCGTTTTCGACTTTCAATGTTTGCATTAATTTTAATCGTGGATTTTCCTTTATAGGATGCCTGAAAAAAGTTGATTTGTTGTGATTCTATGAAGTTTTTATAGCTCTTTAATTATCTGTAAAATTATTTTTTTTTAATAAAGCACACTGAGAGTTAAAGAGCAAAATATATACCTCTATCCTTGAAATAACATTGAGTGCAACCTTAATTTTGGACACGAGTTTATATTTTAAAAAATATAATATTTACAATGTGTTACTTTGAGATTTTTAGTGTATTTTTAATGTGTTAATTTGTGATTTTTTAAAATATGGTAATCAATGGCATAGCAGTTAAAAAAAAAATGTTTCGATGTCCAATGGGAGGCTTGGGACCCCCTTTCTTACGCTACTGCTGTCAACCCCTCATCTTTAAATCGGTAATGGGACAGAATCTCGCGGCCAAAATATCGCCAGACAAAATGTCGCATGGACAAAATGTATTGCGAACAAAATATCGCGTGGACAAAATGTCGCGTGAACAAAATGTCGCGTCGACAAAATGTTGCGTGGGCAAAATATCGCAAGGGCAAAATAACGAACGGAAAAAATACATGTTTAATTTTTTTTTTTTTTTAATTATGGCTATTGATAACGTTGAAAACCTATCGAGTTACTTGAGAATTAGAGAGGTGTGAATTGGAGAGTTGAGAATTAGAGAGTTACGGATTAGAGAGTGACGAATTGGAGAATGGCGAATTGGAGAATGGTGAATTGGAGAATTGTTAAAGAGTGGCGAATGATAGAGTGGAGAATTACAGTTATGCATTAGAGAGTTGTGTGTTAGAAAGTGGCGAATTGAAATTATGAATCGGGGGTTGTGAATTAGAGAGTTGCAAATTAGAGAATGACGAATTAAAAAATTGCGGATTAGAAACTTGTTCGCTAAAAGCGGTTAAATTATATTGCGCTTAATCATTATACCTTACGAAATCCATATTTTCTTCGCTATATCAGGAATCTCGCTAAATGTTGGCTCGTTATAAGCGGGCCCTACTGTATTTTACATCTCCCCGAAATCCCTCTCTGTATTAAACTCTAAATCGGGTATTGTTAAATCGAAGTTAGACTATATTTTGTCAGTTCAATATTTTGTCCGGCCACAACCAATTAGATTACTAGTTTAGTTAGCTGTGGTCCGGCGATATTTTGGCTCCAAACCCTTTAAATCATTGTAACATCTCTGTGGAAACAATATTACTCACCACAGTATATATGATGGCTTTCCTGTAGTGCTTTCATTATGGCACCATGGTTTTCTTTTTATCGTCGTTCGGGCAATAAAACTCTGCTGATTCCAAAAAGTCTCGTTTATATTGTACCTTTTCAGAATATGCGAGACTATGGAATAGTTAACATGTTTGGTTATTACGTATGACCTGCAGCTAGGGCAATTCTACTACAAAATGCTTATTCAGTAACGTAATAATTATTTATATTGCTGTTTCGAAACTGGGATTTTTTTATTTATTTACTTTTTTATGTTAGCATTACACTTCTTCCGTGATTGTTTTTTAATTTTCTAAGAAATTCGAGCTTTTCTCATCGACCGTCCTGAGAATTTTGCATTTTTTTTTCCGCGAAAAAAATACTGCCCTAATTATTACTCCATCAACACGCCCCCTCCCCCCACTTGCATATGGCTGACTAGTAATTTACCTTTCTTGATATTTATCACATGATCCTCATCACCTAATTTAAAAGACTACTTTTCTATAATGTAAAGTTGATCATGATAACTTGTGTTAACATAATTAAATGCGAATTTTATGAATATTGGTGGAACATTTTATTTCAATTACATCTTACCTAAACCAGGTGAATGCTGCTGTATGATTTCTTTTTACTCCAGCTCCTATAAAGAAATTTGAAATTTATTTCATTTATATTTTATTTGTGCTCACTAAAAAACTACAGTGGACTCCCTATTAACAAGTCATAACGGGACCGATACCATATGTGATCAACCCGAAAAATTTAGCTGTTTATGGAAAAAGGCTGTTAAAATTGAGGTATTATATTAAAAACTTTTAAATTGATTTTAAGATCATATAAATAATATTTAACCCTTTCGCTGCGGGAAGGTTACCGCGCAACGAACGGCGAGCATATTAGACAACTCATAAACTTAACCCGTTCATAAACAAGAGGGTCAAAAGACGAGCCACAAAAATGAACAGTATGCAGAGATATCTCGATTTTTGTGAACAGTCGTTTTATTTTGGATACGTTTAAAATAACATAATAACATGATTCTTATATATATATATATATATATAGTGCAAAATAGCAAATGCATATATAAGATGAATAGTGCATGTAAAAAATAAAAATAAATAAATAAAAGATAAAAATTGGCGAGTTAGATGAATAAATTTGGATAGGATTAAGGTAAGAGAAAAGATTAATAGAAAATACAATATTCAAACATATAGTAAAAATCGGTTATAACGACCTCCAAGGAACAGTGCAAATTCGGTCGTTATAACCGATAGTCGTTATAAACGATTTTTCTTTTTTTAAATCATAGTACAGTAATACAGTTTAGAGTTCTATAAATTGTTTTGATAGGAAAAGTATAAAAATTTGTTGGTTTAAAAATAAAATAAAAACATACTTAATTATAATGAATTTAATTACTGTATTAAAATATATTGATAGCCACACTAAATATATAATGAATTTTTTTAAACGAAAAAATTGCAGCAAATACTATAGTATAGATTATAAAAAAAACAAATGACCAATAAAAACTTACGTAAAATTCTTTTTTTATTCAGATGAATAAATATAATATTTATTATACTAATGATTCCCGAAAAAATCGGTAATTTTTGTTTCCTTTTTTGGATTGTCTTTTTAAGAATCGGGTTTCTAAATTGTTTTCAATAAAATTTATAGAAAACTCAACTTCTGTTGGCATTTCATCGTGCAAATAGAATTAGCGAACGATTGTCATTGCCGACAACGCTTCCGAAATTGTTGGCTGCGGGAAGGTAATATCGTGATTTTCATTTTCGAGTTCCTTCTCATCCTCGTCTGCTTCGAACTCGAATAGAGGTGAAGCGATGTCTGTATCTGACAGATCTGGCGTGGTTTCAACTTCGTCATCAACGGTAGCGTAGTCGTGGAAATTATTCATTTTTAAACATTCTGGTATGTTTAACTCTCCTTCCCAAATATTTAAGTCATCACCATCGTTAGCATTATCAGTGGTAGTACAATTGGTCATGCTGGGAAAAAATTCACCCTGTTTAAAGCAGTTGGCTATCTTTTGATGGCTGACTCGATCCCACGCTTTAGAAATCATATTCACCGCATCTAGAATATTTATTGTAAAATCAACCCCAGCCTCAATATTTTGGATCATCTTTAGGATAAACAACTTTCTAAAATTAACTTTTAGTGAGTTTATTACACCTTGGTCCATCGGTTGTAAAACGCTGGTTGTGTTCGCTGGTAAAAATACAAGTTTTATGTGCTGAAGAGATTTCACTGCAGGGTGAGAAGGGCAGTTATCCAGTAAGGGAAGAATTTTCTTTTCTTTGGCACGCAATTCTGCGTCCCATGCATGTGTTATTTTCTTAAAAATCTCGGATGTTATCCAAGCTTTTTTGTTGTTTTCGTATATCACAGGAAGCGTCTTCACATTTTTAAAGCACCTGGATGTTTTTGATTTTCCAATAACAACAAGTTTCTTTTTTATACTGCCGGTCATATTTGCAGCAACTAACAGTTATTCGATCTTTAGAAAACTTTCCGCCAGAACATTTTTCTCCTTTAAACTGAAACGTATTACTGGGGGAACGCTTGAAAAAAGTCCGATTTCATCAGCGTTAAATATCTCGTCATCCCTGCATCATTCATGAACTTTTGGCCAAACAGTGCTAAGCCAATTATCGCTGATACCAGAAGGTACTTCTGCTGACTCTCCACTGATTTTCCCGAAGACGATAACGTTTCTCTTACGGAAACGCTGAATCCAGGACATCGATGGTGCGGTATTTTTTCCGAAGAGTTCAGCAAATTGCTTGGCCTTTTCTTGTAGCAGCGGGCCGTTAATGGGAACATTAAAGCTCCGTTGTGTTTTGAACCATTTCACAAGAGCTTAATGGATGCCCGTGTGTTTGGGCTTCCGAAGTTTTTTGCAACGAAACAAATCATTTTCGAAATGCTCCAGAATTTTCATCCGATTTTTCAAAATTGTTGAATGGGATAACGAAAGTTACGTACCTATTACTTTATTACTCTTGCCAGCATCTAATCGGAATATTATGTTAGCGTGGTTATGTCCGTGGTTAGAGCTTTTCGTTTCGCCATATCGTAATGAAATTTTGTCGTAAGATTTGAGATGCTTCTCAGCTATAAGTCAACGTCTTAATAGTGGTTAGTTCTAAGTGACGTGAATATGTACAAAGGGCATCTTCACTTGTCGGTTGTGGCTCGTTGCCCTTCCTACCGCTCCTCCCTTTTTTCCGAAACGCTAATATAGTTCTGGGAAACCAATCTCCCAACATTCGCCTATTTAGTATGTGTAGATAGTTTTGCTTTATGGGTTTATTAACGGTCGCAAGAGGGACAAACTGGCGCCACAGACTTATATTGTTTTGATTGCTACGCGAAAGGAAAAGAATGTGTTGTAATTGATAATTCGTGGAAGCAAGAGTTCTCACGTTTGCAAAGGACACACACACACACACACATACGTACCCTCTTTTCTATATACCTTTAGTGTTAGCGTTTTGAAGAAAAAATTGAGGTCAACTTGGATGGAACAAAACATTGACTTCTCCTTTCGTTTGAACGAAACAGTGTGATCCCAACATTGTTTCGAATCCACGTTGTTCCGATAAATGATTGTCAAGTCGCGTCGTTATATCCGATACAGATTTTCCTACTTGGGACAAAATCGCCGTCATTATAGCAGGTTTCGTCGTTATATACGATGTCGTTATAACCGATATATTTAGTATGGAGTAGAATAGGAAAGCAAACTTCATGCAAAAATTCCGTCGTTATATGCGCGTGGTCGTTATAACCGATTTTCACTGTATATATAGATCATCATCATATTCAACCATTATCTATCCACTGCTGGATGAAGGTCTCTCCAAATGCTTTCCACACAAGTCTATCCTGGGCCATTCGTTTCCACGTCACCCCAACCTGTTTTCTTATTTCATCCACCCATCTAGTTTGAGGACGTTTTCTAGGTCTTCGGTGGTCTCTTGGAATCCAGTTCAGAATTTCTGTTGTCCATCGTTGATCAGTTCTTCTTGCAATATGCCCAGCCCATCGCCATTTCAGCCCTTTTACTTTAACAATGATGTCCTCTACTCTAGTTTGCTCTCTCACCCAAGTGTTTCTTTTTCGATCTCTCCTAGTTATTCCAAGCATGCACCTCTCCATGCTCCTTTGCGTTGTCTGTAACTTTCGTATTGCTCCAACTGTTAGACTCCATGTCTCTGATCCATAAGAGAGGACTGGCAATACACACTGGTTGAAGACCTTTCTTTTTAGACACAAAGGCAATTTCCCCTTCAGGATAAAACTGTTTCTTCCAAATGCACTCCAGCCAAGTTTAATACGTCTGTTGAGTTCTTTCATAATGTTGCTCAAAGGCGCCAAAAAACAGAATGTACAAATCCAAATAATATTACAGTATAAACAATAATATATACAATATAGGCACATTAAACGTAAAATCAATAAAATAGAAAATCATACGTAGATACGTAGATACTTGGGTATCTCGCTAAATGCATTTGGCTTATCTGATTTACTTGTATTTTGCAACATACTTCCAGAAAAGGCGCCAAGCATGTAGTCCTAGAAAAGGCCCCTGACGACAGTTCTGGGGCTGCATGCTTATATTGTCGTATTTATATGTGTGTGTGTGTATATATATTTGCATGTTTATATTTATATATCTTTGAATATTGTATTTTATATTAATCTTTTCTCTTACCTTAATTCTATTCAACCTTATTTATCTTACTCGCCCTATTTTTTTTTGTTTTTTTTTACATGCACTATTCATCTTATATATGTATTTGCTATTTTTCACTATAACTTATCCATTATATAGCAGTGGCTCAATGAGCGCTAGACTTAGATAATTGCACAGTTATTTCTTCTTTATATTTTTCTTTATTATTCTTTTCTCCAATTCTAAATTTACTATATTTGAAACCTACTATGTTTTAATGAATTAGATATTTAATTTCAAAACATATATATTTTGTGCATATAGGTCAAGTTTGAGGTAACGGATGTAAGCATTCGTTGACTATAACAAGTAAATTTACAACAAAACGTTAAATATTAAAATTTATTTACTTCGTAAAAAATCGATCGATTGATGCTGGTGAGTTATAAGCTCCAGTCCAACGATGACTAATACTGGCCACTTCGAAAAAAGAGTACCACATAAACTCTATTATTTTAACTGTAACAAATATCGATGTGATGTCAAATTCTCAGAATCAATACACAAATTTATAACCATGTGATTATAATGGACGTTTACACTAGCTTACACGCCTGTGTGGTATTATTCTAGTTTTTCCCGAAGGACATCAAAATCTTTGTTAAACATTGTTCTTTTGAATCAGAACATTCGTGTCCATTGTCACTCTTTGTTAACGAGAGAGGAAATTCTCCAATGGGAGGGGAAATTTTCCTTGGTTCTTATCATTCTTTTAATTGCTTGTTGTTAGAAACGTCTCTAGTTAATGGCCGAAATTCAAACATGCTTTGTCTGTACAAAGGTTCTAGTAAAATGGATGAATCTCTCATAAAAATGGTTCCGCGTCCGAACCTGAGGGTGATTGATAAGCAGGGGTTAGAAATATATTATTGTAAGTCAGTTTTTGAGGGACAATTTTTATCTGACCGTAAAACGGTGTGACTTTATCTGAGTGGTGTTTGTTAAGCGTGGTTGTAGTGTACAAACCTAAAATAAAAAAGTCAGACTTTCAGATTAGCTTCTCTCCTTGCAATAAAAATCATTTTTTAACATTGGATATTTTTTAACATTTTATAATTTTTATTGTGAATCCTTTGTATAGTGACCAAACTAAACAAGCGTATTGAATATTTCAAAAAGTTCAAACTTCAATAATCTTTCGCCGCTGTTCATTCCCGAAAGAAAATAATAATTTTAAGTTTTTGCAACCTTTTATTATTTATCAACCTAAATCGCCTTTGGACTTAGATTTTCAAGTTCTGGATGCATGAACAGGCCTCCACAAATTCGATCGCCTAGTCACCATTAGCTTTTAGGTTTTTGCAGTTGGCTAAGTTTATGGGTTGTCTTTTTGAAGAGGGAAAACATTGTGTAAAAATTTACAGCACAATCTTCCATAACCTATAACATGGTTTCATCTTCAAGCTTCACTGATGCTTATTTTGCATGAACAACAGCTCGTAAGGCACTACCTTTTATGCAGATAAAAAAAAAACTTGCATAACAGCACTCTCTTCATTCCGTTTTCTGCGATTCAGCGCTTGTTGGGGGTGCTGTATGGCAATGACTAGTTAGTTGTACCTTAGCAATCATCAAGCAGAGCACACGACTACTACGTCTTTTACGATCATATGTATATGTAGATTTCTGAAACAATTTCTTCTCATTTTTCCGTGTTACTCAAAGTGCTGACAGTATGAATTTATTGAAATAGGATACGATGAGACAAAGCGAGTTAAACTTAAAAGCAGAATAGAATTTAAACATTTCATAATTTTTTACTATAAAATAAGTAAGGAACAGAAAAATAAAATTTTGACAAATATTTGAACCGTTGTGATAAGTACAAACGACCGTAAATAATTTTGAAGTAACCAGTATCATTTCTTACAGTCTAGCAACAGGCAAGCTATAAAAGAAGAAAAAGTAGTAAAGTGAAACATTATAATTTGATTTTCAAGAAAGGAGACAAAATGTAAATTTTATATAAAGCTTTTGAAAAGTTTAAAGTTCCGACATCACACTTTTTTTTTAAAGTAACGTTATTTAAATAAAATCAAATTAAAGATGCGAAGATATTTTATTTTTATTTTCATTGACTCTCCAAGGACGGGGACTACCCGTTTGAATTGTTTCATTATGATATTTGAATCTCCATATCAAAATATTTTCTGACTGTTTGGCAAAGAGCATAAATATACGGAAGAAGAATTATTGACCTTCTAATTTATCCACATCCCAAAGAAACTGATCTTACGGCGATTCATCATGCAACGTATGGAAGCAACAGTTTGCCGGAGGTAGATCTGAGACATTTTTAATTAACGAGCAGGTTAAAGATCAATTTCCTTCCGAAAACCCGGCGTACATTTGCTTCTTTCTATTCAGGTGGCGCGCGAAACGCTTCAACTCTTAAAAGAGCCGGGTTCCACCTGTCAATAGAGTGGAGAAACTCCTTCGAAGCAGTTGATATCTTACTTGCTCTTCGTGCATCTTTCGGCCCAGTATTGTGTGGCAAAAATTGACCATGCCTATCCTTCAAAAGTGTTGCTGTTGCCAGAACGTGAGAAGCGGAAGCTTTGCTTCTGGAATATATACCTTGGTAATATTTATTGCTCCATTTTTCTGCTATTTCATACATTTCCGTTAAATAATAATTCAATAAACAATTAATTATACGCTGTTCAGTAACTTTTCAATCAATACAGAAAATTCATATTTGTTAATTTACTAAAAATTACATTAGTAAACAATTAGACATTTGATGAAATATTGCACATGATTAATGTTTTTATACGGTATTCTTAATCTTCGTTAAAGGATAAAGCATATTGTCAGAATGAGAAATTTATTTTAGTTATATTCGAGAAAAGTGATTGATTTTGTGGAATATATATTCAATTGAACACTGCTTTTTCATGAAACGTTTTTAAATTCCATAGTATTTATATATATTAAATAATTGAAATACTTTTTATGTAAAAATACAACATTTTCTAAAGAAAATAGTATATATGAATATATTAAATATTATATACGCTTAGTGTGCAATTTTTTACCTAAAACCATTATTTTCTTCATATTTTTTGCTATTATGTTAGGATATCTATTTCAAATATTGCGCTTTTTTACTAATAGCCGTAGGTTAGGAATATAAATCTTGAATTAAATTTAATTTATTTTTAAATATAAAATGCTACAAAAAATTGCGAAAAGTCTCAGATATTATTTTTTTTCTTCTTCTATGTTTATTAATTTTTCTAGAGAGATGACTAAAAACAAAAAAAGTACAATTTTTTCGAAGCATAGCGGTTAGATATTAACTCTAAAAATATTAAAGCAATATACGTATATAGTCTAATAGAGGCATGTTTAAAATACAATTTACTGATAAACACCATTATTTGTCCAAAGCATATGTACTGCATGTACACATGGATTTTAAGTAAAATATTTTTTTCTCCCTGTCCCTCATTCGAGATTAGTAATAATGACTTTTTATAAAGAATAACAAATATTACGTATGAAATGTACATTAATTCTTAATTATTTTATTTTAGATTAATTGAAAGTGCAATTCATTTTTAATTTACTTTTAAATTCAAGCAAAAAAGAAACACTCTGCGTTAAGGAGATAAAAATTCGTGGTAATTTTTCAGAAAAGTGGGTTTTGATCCCAAAAACAACCGAGGGAAAAAAATTTAAATTCAGGTAAAATATTAAGTATTCTCGAATTTTATAAGTAATTGTAAATTAAATCTACCATATAATTATGTTCAAATATTTGCATTACTTAAATATATTCAACGAAATATGGGAGCTTAAGATAGACCTACGGATAGTTTTCGAAGCATTTTTTATTGTAGTTGGAAAAACATATTTCTAAATCATATTAAGATGAAACGATTTTGTGCTTTATTATTCATTATAATTTACTCCCCTTTGGCTGTTCTCGCCGAGATGTACAATGACATTAATTATTCTATTGTGTAACTGGTAAATAAATTAGGTCACACGCCCAATTATGTTTTATGCCCAAAGACAACGTCAAAACTAATGCAATGGGAGAAAGTAATCTATTTTCAGGTTATTAAAACGAAAACTGTATTTGTACACTCTATTTTAGTTTAATTTTACGGAGTATTTCTGATTAGAAAAATTAGTTTGACTTTTATTTCTACGTGTGTTATTCATTATTATTATTACATAAATATTATATATTAACTATTCCAAAATTGTGGCTGTTCTTAATAGAAAGGCTAAAAATACTTTTGCTGGTGTTTCATAATATACAGATGTTTACAATTCGTGGATCAAATGCAAATGAAAACTGATGGAAAAATAAACCATTTATAGTGTAGCTCTTTAATGAGATACCGTGATAGGAATTTATCTGAATATAAGACATAGTATTTTGCTATAGTAATAATTTCCGTTTAGTCAGTGTTGGAAAACAAACTGTACAGGATTTGAGTTCAACTTTCTAGAGGACAACTCTCTGTTACGTAATTCTTCCTTATTAAGCAAATACTCTTCTTTATTATTATTATTTACTTATTAAGCAATTCAAAGTAGTGTAAAGAATAGAAATAAAATACAGGGTACCAGGGAGGAAATTACATAAAAAGGTTAAACACTGGTAAAATAGCAATGAAAAAGATCACTCAAGCTTTCGGACGCATCAGCAGCAGTCCTTCATCAGGAGTAATGACGATGTTATGTTTCTGTCTCTTTTTTATACTTGAAATTTCTGGAAAACCCTTCATCAGAGTAGTCCCGCAGAATGGGAAAACCCAATGAGAACCAATGGGAGGCCTCCAATAGAATCATGGAAGAACCCCAATAGGGACCAATGAGAAACCCATACTGCGGGCTACCTAATTTGGGGATGTCTCATACATTTCAGAGTAAGAGTTGTTTATAAGTTTCTGGAAGTGGATACACATTAATACATCACAACCACTTCCAGAAACTTACAAACAACTCTTACTCTGAAATGTAAATTTTAGTAAACTTTGATAGCATGTCTTCTGTGTGAGTTTAATCCAAGAACACACAATTCTCTATTTATTTGCTTCCTTAAACGAACAAGCATAGGCGTAGAGTTATACGGGCGCGTGGAGCCAGAGCCCCCACCCCAATAATCTGAAATAAATTGAGATTTTACATATACTGTAATGTATAAATGTACATAAAATGTGCTTCCTCCGCCAATAATTTTGAAAACTCTACGTTAATGAGAACAAGTATAACGTTTAGCACAGGTGAAGTTAATGAGTGCACTAACAAAGATGGTTTAAGAAGCTTTCAACTGGAAACGAGTAACCCGAAGACACTTTTTATTAAGGAGTGCAAGTAACTATTAATGATGACATAGTAAGGATTTGTATTGCAGCTAACCTATTTTAAACGTGTCAAATGCTTTCATTAAAGTTCAATATAATCGTTGAAAACATTCGTCTCTATTTGCAGTTT
>QLNU02015003.1:99268059-99305033 GCA_006491805.2 Dysdera silvatica
AAACTTATTGCTTTTGCTAAAACTATTGCCTGATCCGATAATTTCGAAGTTATTAATGATTTTATTCTTGTTCTGTGTTGTGAAAAACCTGTTTATAACAATGAAGATGATAGCTGGATCTGTAAAGCTGAAGTAAAAAGTTTTGGAGAAATGGTATCTCCCTGCCTCACACCTTTGCCAAGTTTGATAGTTTTGGTATCTTTATGTAACCGAAATTTTGCACTTGCATTTTTATACACACGTTTCACCATGTCAATGTACACATCCTCAATGTCTGTTGATCTTAAAGAGTTGATGACTGCTGATGTTTTAATAGAGTCAAAGGCCTTCTCATAGTCAATAAATGCAACACACAATGGAAGTTCATATTCATGTGTTCTTTCAATTAATTCTCTTAATACTTGAATATGGTCCACTGTACTGAATCCACTTCGAAATCCAGCTTGTTCTCTTGGTTGAGCTGCATCTAATTTTTTCTGCAGGCGATGTGTTAGCACTTTTGTGAAGATTTTATAAATAGCAGGTAACAAGCTAATTGGTCGGTAATTTTTCAAATCCTCTTTATCACCTTTTTTATGCAAAAGAATTACTGTTGCAGAATCCCATTGGTTTGGTATGTTACCGCTGTTAAGACATTTGGTAAAGAATTTTGCAAGTATGTCTTCTACATATTCTCCAGCTTCTTTTAGGATATCTAATGTAATACCATCATCACCAGGGGCTCTTCCTTTCTTCATATTTTTTATTGCAAATGCAACTTCTTCTTTTAAGATTTTAGGAGCTGTTCCTTCGACTATCTCAGAGTCTTCGTTTAATCCACTGTTTCCTTCATATAGTTTTTTGTAGAATTCTTCAACTCTTCTAAGTATTTCTTCCCTATTTCTTGTTACGGTGCCATCCTCTCCTTTTAATGCAATGATGTGTTTCTTCCCAATAGACAAACTCCCTTTAACAACCCTAAGGCTCTTGTTATTTTCAATGGCCTTCCTTACTAACTCACAATTGAATTTTTCGTGAAATCAAGTTGATCATTGGCCAATCCCTTCAAAAGGGATTTTTAATTAATAATTTTTGTTTTGTGCAGAATGACTATGATTGCCTTGTACACATAAAAATACAACCAACCAACCTAATCAATAATTTTAAACTCATTGTAATTTAAACTTACTCTTAAGCTGGTTTAAGGTTATTAAACTCAAGACATAACTAATTACTATAAATCTGAAAGAAAAATTCAATAACCAAAAGTTCAACGCAACATCAGCAGCTTGAACAAAAAATAATAGAATGATTTTAATGATCACTCTCCGGATACCATACTTTAAAATGCCCTGCTTTCAGCAAATTGAAGAGTCTAACTAAATGGTAACTGGAGAGAATTTTAGTCTAGCTAAATGGTAACTAGAAAGATTTTTAGTCTAACTAAATGGTAACTAAAGAGAATTTTAGTCTAATTAAATGGTAACTAGAGAGAATTTTAGTCTAACTAAATGGTAACTAGAGAGAATTTTAGTCCAACTAATGGTGAAATGTCTAACTAAATGGTAATTTCACTATGTATGAGAAACTACCGTATTCCTGCCCATTACACGGTATGTCGTATAGTTCGAAAAATATCAAATTTTAGAACTTGATCAAAAAGTCATCTCAGGCATGCCGGGTAAAGTGAAAAGTAAGGTCGTTTTACTTTCCAATACACAGAAATTTGCTCGATATTTCAAGGATCGTAGAAGCAACACAATTTTTGCGGCACTTTGCAAAATACGGAATTTCAGTCATAAGTAGAAGCTCACTTTTAACTGCTGTACTAGCCAATATGGGATAATACGGTATACTAAACCTATGGAGTAAATGTTCTATGGTTACAGGAACATGGAAAAAGAAACCACGAAATGAAAAATAGATGTGAAATCAGGGTTGAAAAATAAACTTTAGAGAAATTATAATAAATTTACCAAAAGAGAACACTTTAAAGAACTGTGAAGAGGGAAATTTCGCATAATTTAAAAAAAAACCGAAGCAATATACTGCAAAATGTTCCATAAACAATAAGAGATTTGCTTGCTTTGCTGCTTCATCTCGCATGTCTATGGAGAATATGAAAAAATACAAACATCAGCTTGCTTTACATGCAAATCAGTCAGTTCCTTCAGGCGTTGCAGGCAATGCAATTAGGGTCTGTCAAATGCTATGTTGATACATTGCTACAGATTTAAAAGAGATCGTAGCTGAGTTTTTGAACAACAACGATATATCTTATCTTGATCTAAGGGCCTCTTTTGCATATTAGATTTCGGATTTTCGCTCTAAAAGATCTGGGCATACCTCATTAGCCTCCTATGTAATCCATCACACCAACGAACAGCTCCTGCGACTGTTTACTTTTTACCTTCTGCGAATATTGCAACTTGTTCTTTCCAAAAAACGTGTTCCAAAAGAAAAAAAGTAAAAGATGCTGGTGGAGGTTTTTCATAAAAGATAGAAATCGGTAGATCAAATAAGCTTGGAGTATAGTATAAAACTACATGACGTAACACCAAAAGCCCAAAGATACCACATAAAGTGCCGAAATATATACCCTGGATGCTCGCTTGAACCTCATAAAGTACAAAATGGCTATTTCGTATATTTTGCGTGCTACAAGAAATTTGACATTTTAATTCTCTTGTACTTCGTTGTTTCTCAAACGTAACATCTTTTTTCTTCATCTTTATCCACATCTTTGCTCTTAAAAATTTGTGTAAAACTTAATTAGGAGTGTTTCACAAAAAAAAATTTAGTTTTTAAATTTTAATATAAATGCACTTTCTTGTTCACAGTTTGTTCACAATCGTTTTTCATATAATGTTCAGCCTTCTGACACATGTTACATGTCATACCTATTTATCGTTGTTTGAGTAACGAGCCATAAAGAAAGGGCTGGAAAAAACAGATATTTAATGAAAACCTATGAAAGGCGTTTTGCTCAGTTATTCTTTCCCTGAAATAACAAAATTTACACAAGCATTTTTCTGAAAATTATGCATTTTTAATGCTTTCTTTATTTGTTTTATCTCTTAATTATTCGTTTAGAAGAAAGGATATTTTGAATGAAAAGGTTTTAACACGGTGTCTACTTAAATTACGCTTAAACTTCGCTGACTTTTCTAGATTCTTCTGACTAAATCATATTGATTTCCATTCGCCAATCAAAGCAAACAACATAAAATATATTAAAATTTGCATAACCAAAAAAAATTTCAAGATCGTAAAATCCACTAA
Organism: Dysdera silvatica; assembly: GCA_006491805.2. Taxonomy (NCBI): domain Eukaryota; kingdom Metazoa; phylum Arthropoda; class Arachnida; order Araneae; family Dysderidae; genus Dysdera; species Dysdera silvatica. Next base: position 99,271,321 of record QLNU02015003.1, read on the forward strand.
CATGAACTCCAAATTCCCATTTATAATCCAATTATAATGAATATATAAATACAAAGCTGTATTAAGAAATGCACTTCTTTACACTAAAATCTGGATTTAATTATTTACAACTATGTTTTCGTTAGACCCTTTTTAAGTTCATTATAAAGGAGTTTAACTATATAATCGCAAAGCTGATGCTTCATCTTCTATCTTATTTAAACTGTATATCACTATATGTCAGGGAAAGAAAATTAGTATGATCAAATTTCCTTGCATATTAGATAATTGGGGCGCCAGTTTAATCGGGATTTTTTAAACCCTCTTCTTGCTCTTTTTCCTTAAGCTCAGTTTTAGAAATACCTGTTTTTTAAGCTGTGTTACTTTTATCTAAATAGTAACTTGTGAATAATAAACTTATAATTTAGTTTATTCACTTTTTGTTGTAATAATGTTATATTTTATTATTTTATCTCCCATTCTGTTCTCATATATCTGAGCTTTGTAATTGAATTTTTTTTACATCCTCTGCTTATAAATAAATTTGTATTTGTATTGTATAATTTAGTTAAGAACACTTTTTTTCCAAGTTTTAGTTACATATTTGGCAAACATTTTCTCCTGAGAAATATATGACCTTAATAATTTTATATAAATTATATTAGTTTTGGTGCAAAAGGGTAATTTTTGGAAGAGGTTTAGTCAAGAGTATAAGTTTCTCAAAATTTTCAGTATGCAATGTGGTACGAAAAGCACAGTTCAGGAAAATTATTTTAATAAGCTATTTATTATAACAATGAATTTCAAATTTCCCTGACTTTTCCAGGTTTTCCTTGTTTTCTAGATCAGCAGACATTCTGGTTTTATTACTACTATGTAGATATATTACAAATACTATTGAATAAGCGACACTTTTTTGCTTCATCTCTGATTGGCTGATAAATATATTCACGTAGTGCTTTCTGTACACGTTGGTTAAAAACCGAAGCAATTTTTTATATAATTTTATTATCATTAAAATACTTAAAAAGGCAAGCCAAAACAAATTATAATTTAAAATTAAGATTAGAAAAACATTTTCATAAAAACCTTGTCTCTAATTTTTTCTTGAACTTTCTGTTTCTTTTTCTCAAGATAAAACGTAACTTATTCCTTTTTCTTTTGAACTTCAAAGACAAATATTCATTAAAATTCATTTTGTTTGTATATAATGTTTCGCTTTTTTCTTAACTCGATTTAATTTTTAGCTTGTGAACTACAACTTCAAAAAACTCACCAAAGATAAGAGTTTACTAAAAATATATTAGCAATATTTATATTCTGATGCCTTAAAAGTAATTATGGCACTATATCGCTCTTCGTTAATATGTTCCTAAGATCACTCGTATGCAAATCTCTCCCTTAAGACTTCAATTTTCATGAATAAATGTGCAAGCAGAAAACTCCAAAAAAACACGGAATGTACTAGCCAAACAATTGGGGAGAATATAGAAATAAATGAGAAATTTTCAGCATATTATCTAAAACGTAGTTTGCTTTAAGTGAATAGATAACGATTTTTGTTTCGTACCTTTCCCTCTCATGCACACAATCAAATTTTGGGCGCTACTCCAACAGACGATAACTCGCCAAATGTTTTTCGCTTTAGTGTATTTGGCAACTTTAATTTCATTCCGACTAGACCAGCGGTTCTTAAACTTTTCAGGAGAAAAATACGTCGCGGAACACGATTGTCGCCCTTAATACCAATGACAACATGTCCTTATTTTTTGGCTGTTTATACCCAACCATATTTTTCAATTTATTAATCGATATCTTACCGCACAGCAAAAGCTCCAATTATTTTTCAGTTTTTAAGTACAGCATCCGCTAATATAAAGGATTTCAAAGAACGAAGAATATCGTCGTTAAACGGAAAAAGGCGTTAACCGGAAACAGTGGCAAATTAAAACTTTTTTTGCCGCTGGGCTACTGGTATGGTGAGCCCCCAGTAAAATAGTTCAAAAGGAGGGGGAAAAGCTGCAGGTGGGGGGCTTCTAAAAGTGACGATAAGCAAACAAGTTTCAACAACGTTTAAGTAAAATCAAATTTATTTTTAGAAAGTTAAAAACAAATTTCAAATATTTGCTCTGTGCAATTTGGTAACAATAATAGTGTGTAGAAGATCGCTACAAGAGAACACGTGCAATTCATTAAAAAATCACACTAATCTCTGGAAGCCCCTGCGCTGTAGCCTCTAAAGCCGATGCGTGAATCCGGCACTGACCGCAATATGCGTAATTTTATGTAGCATTTGCCGGTATCGTAAAGTGCCGTAGTTAAACAGAAATAAGCGTTTACTGTCAGTAACATAGCTAGATGATTTTGCGCCTCTGGTATAACCATCCAGATTGCGCCTCCCTAGCAACGGACATATTCTCCCCTATGAATTATTGCGGCCCATTTTGCGCCCCTGCGCTCCTAGCGTAGGTCTTCCTTGCCACCCCTAGATAAGACCCTGATTGCTGTAACTTAAATTTTGATCCAAACTTAATTTTTACCATTGAAAAAAAAAACAAATTGAAACTTCAAATATTGTTTTCTCATAATATCAATTTTGTGCATACGCGTTTTTGGGCTAAAGGTGACGAAATTTTCATCGAATGACAACAATGTTTGCGATATAAAATATTTTTGAGTAATTGAGCGCCTTAAACATAAGTTTTACAGTAATCTTGTTAATCCGAATCATCTTACCCAAATTTTCGGTTTATCGAGGTTCAGAATGGCGGGTTACTGCATGCATATATTACGCAGATATAATGTAGATATAGTGATCAATCTGTATACTGTAATTCCCGCAGTAAACGTATTATCTGACAAAAACATCGATGGCTTTAACCTTCCAAAACACGCAAATTCGGGGCTCCCGTTAAGGTAGTTAACACTTTCGTGTAAAACTCTCATAAACGATCTTAAGACATGACCATCTAAACTTAAAACTCGTACCATCAATGAAGTATATACTCTGTAGCATATATTATAGTTCAGATTTTTTTTTGCTATGCAAGAAAATTCAGTAAGCAAAATTAGGGTGCGTACCATTAATATTACAACTATTTTGTACCTTAGATAAATCGTATGTCTCCAGTGGCCTACATTTCGGCATTGTATTTGCATGAACTATTAATTTCCATATACATGTGCCTAGAAATCATTACGCAAATGGACAAAATACACGGGAGCTTGTACCAGGAATTAAATTCCTTCATAATTCTCTCATTAGTTGAAGGTTGCTTTGATCACTTGGACGTTAGTTTGCAAAATCGGAAATTGCCCACAAGGGCACTCTTGGCGGAAGCACATTTCTGAAAAAAGTGATTCATATGGTCTCTCGCTGTCTCGAATGAATAGTTTCTGAAACGAACTCGCCCCACGAGAGGGTTTTCTAATCGATTAACTTCCAAAATAATCGAAGCAGAAAAGGGATGTTCTAAATCGATATCGAAATGTGTATGTATACACGAAAAAAATAATCTTCCATGGATTTCCTATCGCTCTAAAACACTCAACTCAGTGATTTTAGCATCGATAAATTGTATAAGACTGTTCAGCGACCATATACATCGATCCTTAAAGCAATTTCATCCTTTCTGATTTTGATTATGGTAAAGAAACATACAATTGACCGTAACATAAAGGCACCTGGCCTTAATTTTAATTCAATAAATTGAAAATATAAGCTCTACTTGTATTTGATATTTTAAATATTAAAACTAAAATGATGGTAGCATAGGTTAAATTTTTCGATGAATATTTGTATAGGGTGGCTAAAATTACAGTAGTAAGAAGAAACTTGGCCAACAAATGAAGCATTGATTATGAGAAATGAACTTATGTTTTATGGTAGTTTTTTTAGACACACAGAATATGCGATCGAATGCGCTCAAATGTTAGCATCTGAATGAAACGAGAGAGTATGGTACATTTCCCATTTTTTCCCATATTTTAGACCACGAGTGTAAATGAATAACAGCAATGTAACATGTATTTTTCTAAAAACACAGGAAAATTATAAATAAAGAAATTATAAAATATATAGAAAAAGCTTTGAACTTATACCTAGATATAAAGGATTTCGCGAAATAAAGAAACATGAATAGTTTTAATCACTTTCAATTAATAACATAGATATAAATAAATTCCTATGAATCTTGTCAAAGGTCACGGAAAATAACCGGAGCATTATAAGAATTGTCATGCGATTTTAAAATTTTAAAGTTGTCAATTGAAGTGTCAGAGTTGTCCAGAGTTTTTTATATCCTAGTTGATATTTTCCTGAGACCTTTCCATGTATAGTTAAATCCTATATATATATAATTTATGGTTTTATGTCATTTTCTTTCCAATTTTAACTGTACATGTAAAAGAAAAACAAACTCATTCATTCATTCATTCATTGAATTAGAATGATTAAACCCTTCAAAAACTGCAATTAAATTTGCACTACACGAATTTTTCTTTCTCAAATTTACAAGTTCCTATCACTAACAAATAATATCGATTAAGCTTTAATTCTGTTCCAATTTTGAACAGTGGAAAAATGGAAATAAAAAAGCAAGCAAGCTTACCAACCAATTACCCACCGTAGTCCGGTGATTGGTTCCGAGGTCCTTAAATATTCGAATTCCTCGAGAAAATTTCAATCCACTGCCCTGAGCTGATTGATATACTGGTACTATATCCGTTTATTATATCATTAACTCGCGTCCAATTTTTTTTTTTTATAAAGTGAGTAGCATTGTGGAACTCGTGTTATTTTTCTGCACACCGTCATCCGGCGTTTGATTGAGAAAAAAGGGTTCGAATTTCTCGAAAAACTGTAGGTCCAAGCTCTTTTGCTTTTCTTGCACCCTAAAAACGTAAACAAACAGATTAAGAATGCTCGACAATAAATTATTTATTTCTGGCAACATCCTCCTACTGCATTCTAAAACCAATTTTTCCCATCATGCCACGGCAAAATAAATACCTATTTAGAAATATGATTCTAAATAAATGGATAAAAAAGATTACATGGACAATAGATTTGGAAACGATTGCCACTTATACAGATCGTTACTTGAACCAATTTTCAAAGCCCTTTATTTATTTTGTCTACCTTACTTAAATATGATACTTAAATTTAGTTGAATACCGTTTCAGTACGGAAGAAATGAAGATCTAGGGTCATTTCTTTTCGAATTCTTTACTTGAATTCTTTTTCGTTCTCTACCTCCATACTATAAATGTGATAACTCGGACGTGTAGCCGATTCTTCGTCCGGAGAGTACGAAAATCCAAGTTTTAATGTGAGGCACAAGTGAAACGCATCAAAGAACAAATGGGGGACGGGCCCCTCCCATTGAAATGAAGGTTGGGGAACACGCAGTTTTAAATTACATCGTGGCCTCATCACGGATGGAATAAGTGATTTGCTGCAAAATCCTCTCTACGGTTACGGATAACGGATTTCAACTGCATGCAATTTTATTGATGACTATCTTTTTGCGTGTAGACAGCAAGGAGACACTACGTTCTGTTTTTAAGCATTGAGACAAATGAAACCACTCCTTTCACGTCAAGTGTATAATGGTATCCTTCCTCTCTATTAAAGAACTTCTTTTTTGTTTATACCGTAAAAACATGTAACTCTAATTATGCTGACGTATGTTTTAGACATTAAATCCATTCGATTATATAGCTGTGCCCAGTTGATCGACCTGAATCTTAGTACTAAACTAATAATTTTGTTTGTTTCGGAAAGAGCAGCTTCGATTTATGGGCGTTCTTTATCTCAAATCCAAAATTCGTTTACTCTAAAATAAGGAACATTAACATAATGTTTCTCCAAAGTATATTTCTTTAAATTACATATAATTTTATACTGCTTAAGCTCCACACAATAACCTAGTGTGTTTTAAAACGCAAAATATATTCCTTCAATAATGTAAATAGATACGTATACACAACTAAACACATATTTATCTTTAAAATTTTGCTAAACGAAATATGAATCCAGGATACTATTTTCCTATACTATTACTTAAATTATTCCATCAAATATACAATTTGCAACCAGATTTATATTACCCAAAGGCAATAAATGTTATTTTCTCAATCCTCGATTTTAAATTTATTTTCAAATAGAAAACCCTTTTAGTTTTAATATTATATGTATATTAAAATATCATTATTAGAGGGCTTCAATAGATATTGAACCCGCTATTGCTTTTGGCTTTCCTGTCTGCCTGTCTATACGCAATGAAAAGGACAAGGCAAAGGTCTTCCGTAAATGCAATAATGATGGCTATTGTTAACATTGAAAACCTACCGAGTTACTTGAGAATTAGAGAGTTGTGAATTAGAGAGTTTCAGATTAGAAAGTTACGAATTAGATAGTTGATGATTAGAGTTTGGAATTTGAGAGTTGCGGACTAATGTTAATTGAAACCCGCTAAATTTAAATATCGACCTAAAGCGATTTCTTTCAGTTGCTTGTTATTACTAATATTGATATCGCAGGCATCAGCATATTATTATTATTATTGTTATTTTGTATATGTTCTCGCTCTTGGTGGTACAGACTTGAAACGGGCAGTGCCAAGTATTCAAGACTTCCTTCTGTAGGTTATTCAGGTGTTGTGTCCAGAAACTTCCTGACTGTTCGGCATGTGTTCAAAATTGTAGACTTTTGCAGCCCGATATAGGTGTTGGGATCGATTTCAAGTGTTTCCAGGCTTCCGTGCAGTGTGTGGTTGGCATTGTTGACCTGTTGTTGGCAACATGACAGAAATAATGTCAACTCTTCCCATTTGACACATGTCTTTAATTTTATATTTGAGTTCTTGATATTTGGTGTTTTTGTTGTGTATGTGGTTTGTATGTTGTTTATGTTTGAGATTGTATATCTATAATTCTTCTATATTTTATTAATTAGAGTTATATCTGATCGATTATGTGGTGCTGTCTTGTCAGTTGTTATTTCCCTATCCCAGTACAACTTATGTGTTTCAGTTTCTAAAATACTTTTTGACATACACTTGTGGTAGGGTAGTTTAGTTTTTATTAAACCAGTTCTGATGGCTAATTTGTTGTGAATTATTTTTCCCACTGGCCATGTCTATGCTTATAATTTGTTTTTGTAAATATTTTATAGCTTGGTGTCACGTGCTGGATTGCTTCTGTGGTTAAGAGGCACTGGCAGCATCTATCGTTTTTCAGGTTTTTCTTGAGGATGTATTTTATGTAGCTTTTGTCTGCATAACTTGGTCCTATATAGCAATCACGAATCCTTCAGTTTCGAGCTGCGAAGTTCCATATGCCAATCAGGCATTTCAGGCATTCATATAGATATTAATTTTGCAAGTCGTCGTAATGTCTGTCATACAGTGTTTTACCTTCCCATGTATTCGACTTATTATTGCTGTGAAATACAGGTACTTATTATTATTATTAGACATGCTATTATTCTTCCTATTATTATCATTGCACCGTTGGGGTCAAAGACAAATTCTAAGCACCTATTTAAGTGAGATACCATGACAGATTCTTGCAATGATTTTAAGAATTCCCAAATACACACATTAATTCAACACTTTTAATGCGTACGGCTCATCGAATAATGCTGTCAAAAATCATTTGTACAAAGAAACAATTTTCCTTTTTCACGAAAAACTTCATGAGGTATCAAAGAAAGCATGATTTTTTTCCCCCAGGTGTGATCACCTGTTTTCCAAAATCAACGTCCCAAATTCTTTCGGATTCTTCATATGACGTTAAGTAAATATAAATAAGTTTCCACTATATGTAACTATTAATTTTTTTGTTTCGTTTTAAATTCCTCCCGGGTAATTCGTTTATAGAATACACTATTTGTTTTTAGTAATTTATCCATTTACGTTGTGCACTGCATCATTGTGTAAGTTATTGAAGGATAGCCTGAAGTTTTAGCTACTGAAATTTACCCTCCGCTTAGTGCGGACGTACGTACGTACAGATAAAAAGCGATGGCTCATTATGGCCCACATTAACGAGATTTCACTGTGTATGTATGTACTAATTCTTACTTCGACAAGTCACAGAAATTTTTTCAAATTGACTGTAATCAATTCTGACTGTAAGCTTCTTTTCCATAAAACAAATTTCAAGCACAACTAGAGGTGTTCCAAGACAGAGCTTAAGCATCCCACCAATCTATCTAGCCAGAGTTTCACGTATATAGAGTACATACATAGGCACTGCCTCTAAGATTCTTGCTTTGGAAAATACTCATTTACCACTTAATTAAGGGTGTGTACAGGGGGCGAAGGAGGCGTGCGCCCCATCTGAGAATAGCAAATTTGCACTTATTAGCACTTATCCCAACTAAGCAAAATTTTTCACGAAATTTATCTAAATTCATTTCCAAGCTTTGCGGCCAACACCCCCGGAAAAAACGTTTTCGACCCGCCTTGTGATAATGTTCATCTATTCGCATACATGGCGTCGTTATCAAATCGTAGAAATTCATAATTCATTTTCTTTTAGAATTAAGTTCATTGAAACAATCACTTCTCAATTTTTGAATAATAATTACAAAAATTTTAATGTTCATTAATATTTAAATATTCGACTGAAGCTAAATTTAATGATTATCTACGTCGTCCTGAGAAGGACGACGTAGATTGCTTCCAGCATTAAAAACTCTAAATTAGTAACTAATTTTCAAATTGGAAAGATATACGTATCATTTAAATATCTGGAAGACTTTTTACAATATCCAATTAGCGAATGGTTTGGCGTCGCGTATTTGTTCAGCGTTTCATTTTTCTGGATCACCACCTCGGGTGAAAACCTTTGAAACCAGCTTAGTTTCTAATGTTTTAATTTTTCCCTGTAGTATAAAGTGTAATCCAAGGGTTTCTATTCCTGACTTTGAATATTGTAAACTAATTACGGTCTGGCTGGGATAATCTAATTATCTGGAGTCTTTCTGAAGAAAAAACTTTGGTTTTCCGAGAAGAACGAAGAAAGTCATCGGCAACGAATTCAGTCGATTAGCAAATCCAGATTGTGGATTTTTCTCATAGCCAGTTAAGCAATTTGGTGGCATTGTTGGTCTTATAATTTCATTATGGAGATTCGTCCATTGTTTTTAAATTAACTTTGGCTTGTCACGTCGATATTAGGTTTGTCTGAAACGCTTTTTCATTACCGCAAGTTTAGTTAATTCATGGAATCAATGCCTATCGCCCAAAACAAACGTTTTAATTAACAAAAAATTTAATGTAACTATCTTTCTAAGTTATTTTCATTTCTCTGTTATTATGATTATACTTCCTGTCGCAGGGTGAATATAATTACTAAATGGTAAAAAATTACAAAACCACATCCCCCGATGGCTTTGTGTTTTGACCATTCGGCAAGTATGTATTAACACTGAGAAGGGTAATAATACCTTACAAAAACCTTATACGGAGGTGAGGTGCGTCATTCCTGTGCTTTAGCGGCCTAGAAGTTAAGTGGGTAAGGAAAGCAGAACTTTGAAAAAAAATGCGACTTTCACTTTTTGATAATTTTTAAAACTTTGAAAAGTTTTCCTTAAAATGGTATATGTCTTACTATAATCGGGCAACTAGAAGTATTTTATTTTATTTTTTGAAAATTTCTTACTTCTAAAAATTTTGTAAGTGGGTGTAGGCCCAGATAGTTATTTACATAACTGTGTGGTTTATTTATGCCAAATTATTTTATCGTGAGCCCATTTTTGTAATTATTTTTATCATATGTTTATTCTGAATGGCAACACTTCATTAGTCTGTTTTTAACCGCAACCATCGTATTATTTGTTTACATCGTACATTTGCTTACATGCGTGAATTCTAGTGGGATGATATTTTCATGTTTGTGTTTCTATTTTTTTTTTTTTTTTTCAATGTTAAAATTTTTTAAAGTATTTTTTCAAAACAAACTTTAATCTAACAAAATGCCGAGATAGAAACGAATTTTTAAAAAACAAAAACCAATCGCAAAGCGAAATATTGCGACAAGATGTACTCCTGCAAAACCATCTCATGCTCCTGAGATATTTACGTTTGACAGAATAAAAAAGGATAGTGCGTCCTATGAAAAGATCCAACCTTCTGTGGATTTACGCGAAAAGTATCTTAATAATGAAGAAGTTGGAAATGAAATAATCGATATCTCTCTTCTACTTAATGGGCTTAAGCAATTTGCCTGCTGTAAGCAATGCAATGGAGAAAACATTTCTTTGGGTGTAAAAAGACGGATTGGCTTGGCATCGCTGTTCCCCTCTCCTGAAATACGTGTCAGATTAAAGTGACATTCTTCAGTTCAAAAAGGCAGCCTCCAAATGAAACTTGTAATTATGCTTTTTATGATATAAACATGAGATTAGTGTACGGTTTACGAAGCATTGGAAAATGTACATCAGCAGGCAAAACCCTGTGCGGTATACTGAATATTCCACTTACACCATCGAGGTTTGTTCCTTATCAAACCAAGCTGGAATGTTCATCAAAATCTGTTTGCCAGGAGTCATTCAACGCTGCTGTTAAAGAAGCAGTTGACAAGAATGAAGGTTCTCGAGATATAAGCATCGCCTTAGATGATTCTTGGCAAAAATGAAGCTTTTTGTCACAGAATGGTGTCATTACAGATACTAGTGTTGATATTGGTAAAGTTATTGATGTTTCAATATTTTCGAGACATTGTAGATGTAAGAACAGACATAAAAATGAACATGAGAAAGACTGCTAAGCGAATTAATTATTCAGGTACAAGTGGAGGAATGGAGAGAGAAGGTATACTAGAAATTTTCTCTCGTTCTAAACAGCAATATAATGCAAGATATTCACATTATCTGGGCAATGGTGACTCTAAAATGTTTAGGGCTGTTACAGATTTGCAACCATATAGTGATGATCTTGTTATTGAAAAATTAGAATGTATAAGGCACGTGCAAAAGCTTATGGGCACAAGGTTGAAGAAGCTAAAGTCCACTTCTGGCAAGAATAAGCTAGATGATGGTAAAACGTTAGGCGGAAGAAATAGGCTGACGGAGGCACTTATTGTTACTCACAATACAAAAGTTTTATTGATTAGCTATTCGAAGGAATGCAGGTGATTGGAAACGCATGCAGAAAGACATTTGGGCAGAGTATTTCCACCTTATCTCCAATAACGACGAACCGCAACACGGGTTATGTCCTTCTGGTGATGACGGCTGGTGCAAGTATCGCAGGGCAGGAGCTGCGGGTACTGTTTACGATCACAATGACCACCTTTATGTACCGTCAACCATCATGACAGCAATTAAAGATGTATTTAGAGATCTGTCCACTCCAGAACTGCTGAAGAAGTGTGTTCATGGCCAAACACAGAATCCTAATGAATGTGTAAATAGTGTCATTTGGTCGCGAGTGCCAAAAACTGTATTTGTTGCGTTAAATGTAAGCGTTTAATTTCTGGAAGACAGTATATCCCTGCGGACACACGTACATGCAAAGACCGGCATTTCCGGTATGAAGGAAATTTAACTTCTATTAATATGCTACGCAGAAAATCCTCTTCTTCTATTAAAGCATAAAATTCATCAAAGCCTTCAATTAGGACTATTACACAAAAGCACAATGACAATTACACAGCGAGTATAGAACATTGAATCCAACAACGACACGTCTTTAAATTTCAACACACCATTCAACTTTATTGCTGGCATACCCTATCAGCCTTATCAATTGCATATTCCTTCATTTCAGTTCTGGATTTCTTGTAGCATCGCGCGTTCAGTATTAATTTTAAACATTTCAACACTAATTCGAATACTAATTTCAAATATTAATTTTACATGTTGAGACTGTTCATATTCAACATACATGGCTCGACAAAAGATAAAAGTCTGCAAAATAATTGGAATCTTGCCTTGCGGTCAAAATTTGCTCAATTAGATACAAAGAAATGTGACGTGTAATAGCGTAGTAATCCAAAACTCATATGAAGGGGCGGCTTAAGTGTCTTTAAAGAAGATTAGGAATGCAGCCTTATGGAAAATAATGTATTTTGATATCCACTGGGGGACTTAAATTCCTGAGCCCAATCTTTTCCTACACTATTATTGACGTAGCTCTGTCGCAAGCTTTTCAGCATTAAAAATCTTCCATTATACGGGAACGAATTGGAGAAGTCACAATCCCCAAACTAATCCTAACTCTGGTTATTTCAAAGAGTTGAAATCGACACTTCTCAAATTCCTTTCAATCTTTGCCAGGTGTTTGAAAGATTACTATTTTTGCTTTTCGACGATTGATGAATTGTTACGAATTTTGAACTGCACTTTTATAAAACCGTCATTTCATTCCGAAACAAAATTAGACGTGGAAACCTGCAAAGATATAAAAGCTACATTCGTGGAGCTGTGTTATTCTTCCTCACTTTATTTGTATTTGCAGCTGGTCCAAGTATTTTCAACTCATTCATTTCATCGTTTTCATTTCTTTAGCTGTCATGGTTTGGTTTGAATTTAGAAATTTTGTGAACTATTTCAACTGAAAAATAAGTTAAATTAGAAAATATTCGTGTCTTTTTCTTTTAATATAGTTTTTCAAAATAAAGTACTTGTGACACCATTTTAGAACTTGCTGTGTAAGTGCATGCATCTCTCAAAAATTAAGGTGTTATGAAAGAAACTGGGAAAGCAATAATCCTCAGAAAGTTGGGAAAATGAATATATAAATTAAATTTTATGCTGACAGAATTAACTTAATTAAATTTCAAATTTCTCTTTTCCAAGTAATATATTTTAATTATAAAAGTAATTACGATTTGGTTCTTTTGAAAATTTGCCTTCAGGACGCTATATGCATATATTTTCATAAAGTGGAGGGTGATTTCGCCCCAGACTAATTAACAAGTATGCAACTGCGTGACAACGTTTTGCCTCCAGAAACAAAATATTCCTTATTCCTGACAGTATATGCAGTTTACGAATTTAATTACGAAATCAGAAAAATCCGGGAAAAGAGTTAAATGCTGCATGAGAAGTTAATTAAATAATGTGACCAACAAATTTAAATTAGCAACCATACATTATGTCTTATATGACTTTTTATTTCCTATGTCAGAGCGAAAGGCATTTATCTGCAATGTAGAAAACCTTCAGGATGTCAAAACGGTCTTAGCATTAATACCTATTTTCATAAAATCTCGAATATTCTTGCGAAAAACATGGTTGGCATCTACGGTTCATAAGCTAAATTTGGCTAGTGGAATGAGGCTCTTTCACGAATGACATGTTTAAAATATATTTGTTTTTATTTATTTATTTAAAAGCTAATATTTGCTTTTCTTTCTCTATTCGGGACTACATATTCATGTAAACAACCTTTTTCAAGGATGAACCTTATTAGAAGCAAACTAAGAAATCATCTTGTTTATGAGAATCTGGAATCATGCCTGAAATTAAAAACAACAACATACAAATCTGGCTTACCCAAACTTTCCAAGGAAATGCAAGGAGATTCTTCCAATTAAACAAGACAATGTTTTAATTTTAATAATAAAAAATTATTTTTATCTATAAATAAAATTATGTTAAAATATGATACCTAGTTTTATTCACTGTACCTCGTTTTAACCAACTTCTAAAAACATCGTTTTTTTGTTCAGAAATTTGGCTCTCAAAAGCAATTTAAATCGTTATATTGCTGATATTTGGCTCTTTTGACTAACTAGTTTGCCGACCACTAACCTAGACTGAAGTGGGTGAAGTCCTATACTGAACGGTTTGTTTGTTTTACGGCTCAAAGACTACAGTGGTCATGCTGCGCCGGGACCTACTGTTTTCCGAGGAATCCGAACCTCTTAAGGCCTAGGGAACCAAACCCCGGACTACAGTGAGCAGTGCGATCTTTATGAGATCTCTGAGTAAGCGTTCTTTTTGCACTGCTGGGAGTCGAACCCGGATTAGCCGCGCAATAGGAGAACGCGTTACCACACTGCGCCACCGCAGGGCCTATACTGAACGGCTCACTGAACGCTGCTTGTCAGAACAACGAATCGGTTGATGAATCATTTTTCCCACTTGTCAACAAAACGTTAATATGAATTCGTTTTCTAATTAAAAATCCTATTTACGCTTAAGAGGACAAGAATCACCATTGTGTAAGTAAGGATCCTGTGATGGCGAAGGTGTTCGTTCGTTGGTCAATGGTAACCCTGCGTGGTGCAATGGGAACGCGTTTGCCTGTATTCAACTCCAGGTTCGGTTCCCGATGCTGCCATAAAAGAGAAAGGCTTAACGACTGACTGTTTACTGTCATCTGTTACTCGGACTCCTCGTTAAAATGCAGTACAACTGCTCAACGGTAGCAAATAGGTAACGCATTTGTCTAATTTGTCTATCGTGGCATTATTAAACTGAGTTCGACTCTTATTGTCAGTGGTATCGTCAATGACGGATTTACCAATTGGCTAAGTGGGCTGAAGCCTCATCATCATCATCAAGTGCCTTCTCCAAATCGGAGGTTGGCTACCAAAATGGATCACATTTTCCTGTCTCTACTGGCATGGATAATGTCTTTCGTGCTTAGCCTAGTCCAAGCCTGTAAGTCATCCATTCATTCTTTCTGCTTCTAGGTCTTTTCCCCATGACGTTTCCCTCCATTGCCAGTTGGGGTATAGTTTATATTTTTTCCCGCATTATGTCGGCGCAATATGCTAATTTTGTTCTCAGAATTGAAGTGATGATAGTTCTTTTTTGTATTGAATCTGTTCAGGGCTTTCTGACAGACGATTTTTTCAGTCCATTTTATATTCAATAGTCTTCTAAAGGTCCACATTTCAAAATCTTCGATTCTAATTTTGGCGTCTTTTTTTTTAATGTCCAGGTCTCGCAACCGGGACCGGATTTAGAGTATGAGACGCCCATTGACGTAATTAGAGGAACCAAACCCCTAGAATATTTCTTCTAAGAATTGAGGTATAAGGTTTAGCCCTCACCCTAGAAAAAAGTTAGTCTCCTAGAAGCTAGCTAACGCCCATGCCTCCCACCCTGCCGTAATAGTAGAAATAAATAAAATTCTGTCGTGCTGCCCCTTCAAATGCGACGAAAAGTCACGGGGGATGAAGAAGGGGCGACATTTATACTTTGCCCTTCCTTATGTGCATTATTATAAGATAAAATAACGATATTTTTATAAATAAATTTAGTTTATTTCACGACGATTTTTTGACTTTTTTTCCTGAATATTGGTTGGAGGGAGCAAGGGCGGATGTAGAACAAAACTTCAGGGAGAGCGCAAAGTTTGAAAATTTCACTTTCTCTCACGCAAAACTTTTTGCGTGAACTTGAAGCCTATGTCAGCGAACATTTGACAGCAGTAAATTTTCGACGGAAGTTTGTTAAGGCGGGGTCTAATTTTTCAGTGGCCAATTGAATTATTAGTTTTGAATTGTTACGTCCAGAGGCGTAACTAAAATTAATAAAGGAAGATCTGCCATATGCGCCGATTTGAGAGAAACTCAAAAGACGCCAAATTCGTGAATATTTGTGAAAAGATGAAATTTAAATAATCGCCTGCGGGAAGTCAAATCATGCATTTGACAAAAGCGCCAAAATCTCTGTTACGCCTCTACAGTTGCGTTTGATACGATCAGCCGGCAAAATATGCCAGCCTATAAGTGGCAAAATATGCCAGTCTATAAGTGGCAAAATAGGCCAGCTTACAAGCGGCAAAATACGCCAGCTTACAAGCGGCAAAATACGCCAAAGCCTATAGGCGGTGAAATCGTAAATCCGCCACTGGGTATCGTAGAATGCGCGCCGTTTTTCTGTTCTTTTTAATCCAGCGTTTAGTTCCTTTAGTGACAGAGGCTTGATTTCTTCGGAAAACTAAAGGTTTCAGCGTAGCATGACCGTTGCTGTCCTTGCGCCATAAGAACGCACACATTTATATGTGATAACTATTACTGTAAAATAGTTATTTAGTCATAACTAAAGTTATACACTCGTTGAGCAATTTTAAATTGGCAAATAATAATGTCGTTGTAATTAACTATTATTTCCGTTTCGCGATAGTATTTTGTGGTCCCAGCAAATGCTCCGTAGAATTACACACACACACATTCCGATTAACATTTTTTTCAAAAACTTTTTAACAATGTTTTTCACAGTGTTTTGTGATTCCGGCAAATACTCCTTAGAATTATACACACACTCCGATTAACGTCTTTTCCTGTAACGACGTTTTTCACAATATTTTGTGGTCCCGGCAAGTACTCTGTAGAATTACACACATATTCCGATCAATATTTTTTTAAATGACGTTTTTCACAGTATTTTGTGGTCCAGGCAAATACTCCGTAGAGTTACAGATATTCCGATTAACAGCATTTTCTGTTTAAAGACGTTTTATATCTGCCCCTGACCTGAAGGTCGTTAGTCCGGGAAAATACTACAAATAAAAAGTGTATTTTTTTACGCTATGGGAATTTCTGCACAAGATCGGGAAACGAAAAGTAAGGAAACAAATACAGTAGCCAAAAACAGGATTTACACACCTACATCACGTTGCATAAATAGGAGTAGAAAGCAAATGTAACGAAATATTTTTAATCCATGGATTCAATTTCGAAATAAGCATGCATATACGTGCTTATTAGCGGGTTTCAATAGATATTGAACCCGCTATTGCTTTTGGTCTGTCTGTCTGTCTCTCTGGGTCAATAAAAAGGGTAAGGTAAATGTCTTCCGTAAATGCAATGATGATGACTATTGTCAACGTCGAAACCTACCGAGTGACTTGAGAATTAGAGGGTGGCGAGTCGCGAATTAGAGAGTTGCGAATTAATGTTAATTGAAACCCGCTAAATTTAAATATCGACCTTAGGCGATTTTCTTTCACTTGCTTGCTCTTTTAATACGCGCAAGAAATATATTTATAAAAAAAATACTTTTTAATGATAAGAAAGTATTTGCAGACCTTGTAACAGCAAGACCAAAACAAGAAATTTTCAAAATTAAAAAAAATGCCACTAGTACTTAGTATGCAAGCCTTTTGGTTCAAGTATGGCTTGTTAATTGCCTGGACATAGATTTTACTAATGTTTTAGTCATTTCTACACTGATTTTCAAGTATTCTTTATTGAGCATTTGCGTGTTATTTTGATGGAAATGTGTTTCCCTTACTTGCAAATCCAATAAGTGACGCAAATTTCAAATAGAATTGTGGTTTGGGGCGTCTCCAGGTGATTTTTCACATTTTAAAGCAACCACAACTTTATTTCATTGCTATATGTTTGGGATCGTTGTTTTGTTAAAAATAGAATGAATCCCTAATTTCCAATTTAAGCGTAATATCCGATAAATTACCTTACAATATCTTAATGTAAGGTCTAGCATTCACATTACCTTCAACAAACGCTCTATTGCCAATTCCATTGGAAGACGTGTATCCCCAAATCATCTGATGGACATCGCTCTATTTTATAATTGGTCTTAAGTTCTTTATTTCAAGGGAAGAGTTTGTCTTTTAATACACACATTTTTTTTTTCCATTCAAACTGGTAATACAGTAAAACCTCTCTACAACAATATTATACGGACCGAGAAAAATTATCGTTGTAGACAGAGTTATTATTATAGGGAGGGTTCATTATACAGTAAAACCTCTCTACAACACTATTATACGGACCGAGAAAAATTATCGTTGTAGAGGGATTTATCGTTATATCGAATATCGTTGTAGGGAGGTTTTACTGTATTAAACTAACTTTCGACGAAAAATATCACCTATTTTTTCCAGAACTTGGCGCGTTTCTTGACATAAGTTTCGACAAAGTTAAGTTTGTTTGTTTGTTTGGCTTTTTTATGGCGCAAGAGCATCTGGGCTATACTGCGCCAGACAAAGTCAAGACATTACCGCCTATTTCTTTCACTGATGGAAAGTTTATCCTGGATGTTCGGACACGAATGTGTGTATCGTAAGGAATAAGGCAAATAGTTTGAGAATTTACTGTTGTCCCTTATGCTGAAGCGACATCAATAGCTATTTCTGGAATACATACAGTGGTTTTTTTTTCTCGATGTTCCGCTGATGATGTTCCTCAACTGCCTTGCATTTTGCTTCTTTGGATGGTCAGATCTCGAATTATTATCCATTTTTATTATCTCTCACTTTTAATTACGTACCAAACATTTGAGAAGTTCAAATTTATATTCTTATCTTCGTTGCGATAAATAAAACCAGCCATGAAAAATTATCCCATATTGCGATGGCAAATTCACACTTTTTCAGACTCATAACAGTAGAAATTAACCAAATTGCTTCCCCAATTATCTTATAACACACCTTTCATTAAGTGTAGGACTTCAATTTTCTGTAAATTTGTATAATATAATGTTTAACCAAACGTTGTTAGGTTAGCAAATGCAAATTTTTTGGCATGAAAAAAATAGGTTTTTATTTAATAAATATTTCCTGGCGATTATTAAAAAAAAAAATAAATAAATAAATAAATAAATACATATATGGACGTTTATTGTAAAGGTTGTGGGCTTGCATAATAGAAATGCTAGTTCACTTTGCAGTCTTTCTAACTATTGCCACTTAAAAACGCAAAGACTACAAAATAAGTTCGATTTCTAAAATTGTGCAAAATGAAAAATTGTTTCCTTTAAAATATTTTCTAAATGTACATAATTTTAATTTCCGAATCTGGCAACAAATATATTGTATAATTATAATTTCAGCTTTATATTTGGCAACAGATTGTGTAATTGTTTTCCAAATTCTAAACTCATGTCAGTCTTTAATTTACCACTGACGCGTACACACATCCCACAAAGGCCGCGCCGACAAAATTTCGTACAAAATTTCCTTAAAGTTCCATTTAATATTTCATTCATTGGCGTGTAATATTGTTTCAGCTTAAGCATTTAAAGCTCTAATAAATATCATTTCAACTGAATAAATTACTACATTACAAACTCTTCTTTTCTGCAAAGTAATTCAACCTTTGAAAATATTGCATAGTCTTTGCTTTCTACTCCTATTTATGCAACATAATGCAGGTGTGCAAACACATTTTTGCCCACTGTACACATTTGAAAACGCTTATTTCTAGATCAGCGTTGATGATCGTCCCTTTTGAACCCATTCTTTATTCATTGGGATGATTGATAGCCAATGTTACTTGTAGGGACTCACGAATCAACGGTCATTGATACACCAACCCACATTTCCAAAAGGTTTAATCATGATTTAATGTTCACCATTTTGTTTCCCCGCACATACGCTTTTCCCATCCAGAATCCAGATGGACCGACTCATCAGCGGTTCGCTCTGTTCCCGGCGACGGAAAAGATATTAGCTGCAGGCGACGATTGAGTTTAGTGTACAACACGGTACGACGCAAAAATAACTTAATTGTATTTCTTCAAACTCCTTGACAGACATTTCCTGCTTATAAGTACCCCTTCTGGACATAGTGATTATGACCTTCGAGTGTGATGACACGAACCCGTGACTAGATCAACATATCATCAATTAGTGTTAAAGGGGTAACCAATGAACATTTGCGTATGAAAAGGGTGAACAGCCAATAAGAGTGATTGCGAGTGTAGAGACGATGAGGCGAACACCAATAAAAGACATTCTTTCGGTAGGACTCTTAGCGAGATGGTCACGCTGCCCATGATGGACATTCATAATGTCTTACAATAATAATGTCAATTCTTAATCGTAACAATTTAAGTTATTTTGCTATGTGATTGTAAATAATTTGTGTAACGTAGAGACATGCTGTCTACATGGTTCATCTGTATCTTGGTATCCCTGACTTAATTTCGATAAGGTTCCAGGGTAACAATCCACGTGAGTTGTCGCAGGAGCTAAAACCCTTCTGATATAACTTATAATCTATCGGTGATATTATGGAGTCTATCACCGCTCCATCGTTCTGCAATCCGTCATAGAACGATAACCAAATCTATAAATGTAGAAACCGCAATTGGTAACCCTACATACTAATTGAAGAATGATTAATGATGCCATCATTCGCAGACCGTTTACACTCTGGATAAACAGACCGATTAAATAATAGCAATTTAACCAAACGAATTTAGTCGGTAGTGTTAAAGTACGTAAACAGTAGATAGGATAATAGTTCAACAGTAGGCCATTATGTCTTGATAAATAATACTAATTTGAGTAATTACGATGGAACTCTGGCAAACAATTTTGTAAATAAAGTTGGAATTCACTTTCATTAGATGAAGGTTTAAAATTCAAGTTCTTACCATCGATTTCCTTAAATCGATAAATGTAGCAGCTCCACTGGCCTGCACAGAAGGAGTGGTGATGGGAGTCACAGCCCCCAGTGCAATACAATTTTGCATATGAATATATGGAGTTTTAGCTCTGACGTCTTCCCCTTATTGTTGGTTGGTTGTAGTTTCATGGCGCAAGGACAGTAAGGCCATTCTGCGCCAACTTCCCCTTATGAACTTGCCGTGTACGGCAATAGTCAAGTCTAAAGCTGAACACAGCCTTAACTGTTATATTCTATATTTCTATACACACACACACAAAGTATCATCATCAGAACAATTAGTTGTAATATGCATTGAAAAAAAAAAACATTTTAGGGGTAATTTTGAATTTTTTAATCACAAAAATCGATGTACGTTTCGGACGGGCATTGGCCGTTCATCGTCAGGAATGCAAGTGGTCGCAAAACTAAACCGCACTGAAGTGTTGCCATGTTTTAAATTCTATTTACGTGATGCTAGCCCCATCTGTTGGTGACAAAAAGAAACTGGAAGGAGTTGGAAAAATTTGATACTTGGAGAACAGAAATTGCAAAAGTCCGTTCTGTTATTCTATTTAATATCGTCATTGGTGATGCAAATTCCAACAAAATATCGTAGCCCATCATCCTACCGGCCTACTTCTGTAATAGAGGAGATCCGAGAAAAGAGACTTGGATGATGGGAAAGCATTTTGAGAAGTGAACCAAAGAGCAGGAAAGAAGGAGCAAACCAGTAAAAGAGGAGCGGGATAATTAAGACGAACGACAGCAGAAAGTACCCTTCGGAATATGACTGACCCCAACTCGACACGCCCTAGACAGGAAATAATGGGAGCATCGATGTGTCATGTCGCTGACACCGAATAGGGCAATGGTGAAGAAGTCGTCGTCTTAACAGCTATGTGAAATTGATGACATCGTTCTACACTCGAGTCTGCACTCTTATGCCACTGTCCAGCACCTTCATTTTTCCTAGAAATCCAAACCTCGAACTACAGAAAATACATCACGTGATCTGCCGTAAAATTGGTAGTTAAACACGGGATTTTGGCTTGGTAAATAGCCGTAATATCATTACGTCACCGCAGATCTGACGAAAATACAAACTGAAGTTTATTGAGGAGTTTAACGGATCGAGTGCATCATGCTGGGTCGTGATCTACAGTTTTTCGAGGAATCCGAACCTTTTAAGGCCCAGGAAATTGTCATTTAGCAATATGAATCTTACCGCACGCGATTGCTCCCGGAAATGCCTTTGTAACCATGTGAACATTGAGGATTATTTACGCTTAATTAACTAATTTCCGATAAAACAAGTTGAACAGGAAAAACAGACAGGGAAACAGGGCCAAATGATAAAAAAAGAACAAGCCTGACAGACTTGAGACAAATATACGGACTAACATAGATTTGAGACAAAAAATACGGACTAATACGAATTTGAGATAAAAATATGGACCTTTACGTAAAAAACGGAACTGGAAGCTCTGCCAAATCTGTCAGCTTGCAGAACCCGTAGGAAACGTGGTTGAAGGGTTAGTAGTTGAAATAATGTAGTCTTATTCTTTTTAATTGCATGCTGAAAGTTTTTGGATTGCGGATTGTAGAATTCCGCAGGTTGCGAATGCAGCGATATAATGGAGTAGTAAATCCATTAGTGAATAAGGTCTACATTCTCTCTGCTCTAGGGTTCCCATTAAATTTTATATTGGCTTTTCCCATCACATCTGATTTTATTACATCGTTTCGTTTGCATGTACTTTTAGCATTTTTACCCCGTTAGTTTTATTTTCATTTTAAAACTGTATACAGTCTCACCTTGTTTGGCGCAGAATGATCCTTGCTGTCCCTGTGTAATACAGTTACAACCAACCGACTCGTATTATTTTTTTAACATAATGCATTTTCAAAATTTTACTAAAAAACATGGAGCATTTTATAAGGAAACCAAAAATAAATTTATTATATTTTAGCATATTTAAATAGAAAAATTGCACCTTTAAAAACATACAATAGTCAAGTTTGTTTCAGATTCATCGGAATATTCATTAGATTTACGGATCTGTTTAAGGTGATTTCCTGCTCCTGGTATTTAGGCACAGAAATCAGAAAAGGAAAGATCCTTAAAATATATTTTCACAATGTCTAGAGCTTTAACTATCTCAATTTTAAGAAACCTTCATTAGATTCAGGTAGTGCTCCAAAAAAAAACAAATATGGACACTTCAGGGATGGTTGAGAACAGCACGGATTATTCTATACCAATCAAAGTAAGCATTGCAGATTTTCAGCATTTATATCTGCTTTGTAAAATGAGTAAAAGTTTCATACAACGAAATTGATGAAGTAATATTAATAAAAGCATGGAGGGCCTTACCAAAAGTGTAATGAAAATTGGTCAACAACGGTTCATGTATCAGCTAGCAGAAATGCTACATGATTATATTAGAAAAATGGAGTAAAGTTCTCTACCAAGATTTTTTCATTTTTAAGAAGGACAAACAGTTATTTTGACACTAGCGTAAGGTTTCAAAACACGACGTTTCAAGAGTCAACTGCTCCCTTTGTCAAGTGAAGGCAAGAATTCTGCCTTCACTTAACAAAGGGAGCACTAGGCTTCCGAAATGTTGTGTTTTTAACCTTACACCATTGTCGAAATAACTTCTTGTTATGGAATATTCCTGGTGAAACTCTGTATTGTTTCTTTAGGAAGGACACTTAAATGCAGAAACATTTGGAATAAATTCGGGACACTGAATCTTTTTTTTTTTTTTTTTTAATTAGGACTGCCTTGGAAAAAAACCTGATCAAATGGAAACCCTACATTAAGCATGTTTATACTTCTTTATGTGTGTCTTTAAGCTGCTTTTGTGACATTGATATTCTACTTCCTCTTCATCTAATTTCCCAAAAATGAAAGCCATGTAGTATACAAATTAATATAACTCGTTGACTGCATTTATGTCTATGTGATATAGTTGATTTTTCAATGGCACAAGAACCGCAAAGGTTATTCTGTATCAAATAAGGTGCAGATTATTAACTTAGTTTCTTTGAAAGTGAAGATAGTGAATGAAATGCAACTGGTTCCAAGAGATTTTTTATTAACAATAAATTAATATAAAATTTACATGTCCACTATAAATTAGAGTCTATATAATTTTTAGCTATTTGCATAGCTTTGTTTATTTTATTTACATGGGGAGATTCAATTGAATAATGAAGTTCTGGATTTTTGCTATGAACTCTAGTTCTTCCTTCCAAAAACGTAGCAACTGGCTGTATCCACAGTAAAGCAGATAATGAAGGTGTAACGTAATTCTGAAAATAAAGAATTTAAGAACAGTTAGAAGCTTGTAACATATTACAATGAAACCTAGCTTTAAATTGCATAGGTTTCGATCATTAGATATTTTAGATAACTGAATTTAGTGATTTATGATTGATTCTTGCAAATTAACAACAGTGAACGGCCCGTTATTCCAGACCTGTGCCGAGGGTGTGGCAAACGGGACAGTTGCCTTACGTTAAAAAGAGGCACAAAGTGAGGTAACTTGGGCTACATTGGTTATAAGCTGATTATGTGTTACAATTAAAAATGTAATTAATAATTTAGTAAATACAGTTTATGAAATTCCTGTTTTCTGATGTAAGCTTCACGTGATGCAGTGCTCCTTGTATTTGGCCAATATAAATTTGGCCACACTGGCACGGAATGGAATATATGCCGCAGCTGTCAGAATACAGAATGTTATTTTTAAAATGAAAAAAAAACCTGCTTGGTTAATTGGAGGGAAGACAACACGAAAGTTGAATTTATGCAGAATGATCTTGGTAGAAATTATTCGAACATAAGGAATGCAAACAATGTCCCTAGGTGCTGAAGAATCACTGGAGAGAGAAGAGGCCGGTTTAGGTTTAGTGAGTTCTTTAAAAATATGATCAATAATTGTTGGATTGTAGCCACGGTATGAGGCAATTTGTCGAATGTAGCTGATTTTCTTAGTCAATGCGTCACTTGTAGACGAGAATTTGATGGCACGAGACACCAACCAATAAAACGAGCTCATTTTCTGGCTTTGTGGATGAGCAGAAAGGGCATGAGAAACAGAGTTAAGTTTATGGTAGACACTGGTTTGAAAACCAGTAGGTGCTCTACGAATTAAAATTTCGTAAAAAGCGGTAAAGTCTTTTCCTTCTTCGAAAGTAAACAGGCTGTTAAGGTGTTTAAGTATCTGGTGATCTGTGAAGGATCCATATTGTTAGGTAGTAGCGTGAGAGTATCATCCATGTAGCTTGTCCAGAATGTGAATGGTATGAGAGCAAGAATTTTTTCTTTTATATAGTGCTTAAAGATGTCACACAGGATCAGTTGAAAGTGGGCTTCCCATTGCAAGACCACTGGTTTGTTTGTATAAGTTATTTTCAAACAAGAAACAAGTTTGGTTGATACATAGTTTGGTAAGGAGAATCAGTTCGTTAATTTCATGATCTGTATAATGGAACTCCTTCAATCTCCGAGTAAGTGAATCAAGAGAGCCTTACATAGGTAAGTTTGTAAATAAGCTCTTATCAAACGAGACCATTTTCGAGGAATTAGCATTAAGGAGCTTCAATTTCTCAATAAAACTGGAAGAATTTTTAACTGTGAAAGTATTATTTGTTAGTAAAGGTGAAAACTTTCGGACAAGACATTTAAAAACTTAACCTACACCTTCCTGAGGAGTCTGAAGCTCTTTAGGCCCTGGAAATTAATGCTCAGAATATGGTAAGCAATTAGTTGGCAAGCACTCGTTTTTGGGCATGGTTGGGAGTCAAACCCTGGATAACAGCATGTAAAGTGAACATATTATGACTGTGTCATTGCAGGACCAATTTTATCCAGTATAAATTATTTTCTTATTTTAGAGCTTGGGAGCAGAGAATGAGCTCTGGATTCCCTGCTCCCTATCAAAATTTGCCATAGTTTCGTTTGTTTGTGGTTTTACGGTTCAAGGACTACAATGGTCATCCTGCGTCGGGACCTACTTTTTTCCGAGGACTCCAAACCTCTGGACCTACAATTTTCTGAGGGATCCGAACCTCTGGACATACAATTTTCCAAGGAATACGAACCTCTTAAAGCCTAGGGAACTAAACCCCGGACTACAGTCAGCAGTGTGAGGGACAGTTTCCTCATCTTGTAAAAAATAAAAAAAAATTACCAGGCCGCAGCCTCATAAAGGTTGAAAAACACTACCATAGACTACATGGCAGGACGCAAAAAAGACACGAATTTCGCTGAATCATCAAAAATCAAACAGACTTTTAGCACAGCAGAGAACTATATTGCTCGCATGCTGGGTGCTTCAATTAGAGAAACGTGTTGATTGGGGGCAGGTGGCTAAATAGCAGAACTTGTAGGTGCCATCAAGGGAGTCAGATACAGGAAAAACATGAAAAATAGCAACATATTTTACATGTTTGTTATCCTTAATGATATTCGGCATTTTTTCTTACTAACCATATATTTTAGGAGAACTTGTTCATGTCTTAGGGAGAGTTCAAGTATCATGTAAGCATCTTTGTAGGGGGGGGGAAGGGGTAAGGTGGCTGTTGTGCTTATTTTCCTATGTTAGCCAATGTTAATTTTTGCTTACCAGGTGGGTATAAAATGGCCAAAATATTGCTTATGTAATACTTGAACTCTCCCTTAGAGCTAATATACCTTCTCAATGCCACTATAAGACTATGAAGAATGCTACTTGTATAAAGGAATGCATGGAGGAAAGAAAGTGTTTCGGCACAATCAACAACATGTCAAAATTACAAACCACATCGACGGATGACCAACTCCAAAAGCTTGTTCTTGTTGATAGTTTCATTTTATGTGATGTTTTAAACTTATGAGAAATATATAAATCGTTTAATTTTTCAGAAACTATATTGAAATAATAATATAGATTATAATACCTGGGGCACTGCACACGAACAAATGACTGTCTTATATCCATCAACAGCAAAGAAAATGGAAGGTTTCTCTGTAACTGCGTTTATAAAGTAATTCACCAATCTACGACCATCTCCAACAGAACTGATGTTATGAATGATATATTTACTATCTTTATGCCTTTTTAAAACATCCGTCACTTCTAATCCCACCTATATTTTACAATAAACCACATTATAAACATTTGGTCTCATATCAATAATTTAGAAAAGTCAAATAATAATCATCTACATTGATTCAGAAAATAATGAAACTTATTAACAAATGTAATCGATGAAATTATTAAAGATCAAAAATTCAGGCACTAGAAATGACAAAAAAAGGCACTTAAAAAGATTAAACTAGGAAGGAAGATTTAGAACAAATGGAAAAAACATTTAAAAATGCAGCTAAACACTTCAAAAAAGAATTCATGGTCTAAAGATTGATTATAAAAATATAACATACACATTCCCTCTACTGCCTTAAAACCAGCATAAAAAAAGCTGACATCATTGTAAAAAATAATAACAAGAAACAAAAAAACTTACCTAACTTTTAAATATAAAAAAAGGTTTCAAAATTTGAAATGGAAAAATCTCCCGTGAGTGTTTTAGGTTGATTTATTAAAGCCACCTATTTTTCAGGGCACATCACAAAAACTCTATGCATAGTGGACAAAATTGTGGAAACCCTTTGAAAAAAGATTATTTTAGAGGTTTGATGGCTAATAACACCACTTTTTTTTGTACCAATACTATAAAATTATATATCATTGGAAAGGTAATTTAATCAAGATTGTAATGCAATAACATTTATGAATCGTATTTTAATAGAACAGCATTCATAAAGAAGAAAGGTGATATACATAGAAAAAATGAGATATACAAAAATGTTCACCATACCAGTTAATACTTAGTTGGGTAACCTTTAGCCTTAATTACGGCCTTACAACGCTTTCCCATGGAGTGAACCAAGTTCTTTAGTTCTGCAGCTGTTATAATATGAAACCAAGATTGAATTATTGCTTCTGTTAATTGTGTTTTATTGCTGGGTTGCTTCCGACTAACAAGCTTCTTTAGCCGGCTCCATAGATTTTCGATGGGGTTAAGGTCTGGGCTATTTCCAGGCCATTCCAGCAGTTGAATATGATGATCTTGAAACCATTTTTTGCACACACGAGCAACATGACATGGAGCTGAATCCTGTTGAAATATAAATGCTTCATTATCTTGGAAAAGATCACATGCAGAAGGCTGCAGCTTGGGCTCAAGTATTTCATTTATGTATCTTTGGGCATTTATATTCCCATTGATCACGCAAATTCTGCCCACACCTCTTGATGTTATACAACCCCAAATCATAACACTAACTGGGTGTTTCACGGTAGGTGTAATGCACTCAGGATGGAAATCTTCTCCAATTCTTCTCCATACGTATTTTACGCCATCACTACCAAACAGTGAGATTTTGGTCTCATCACTCCAAATTACACTGTCCCATTGTTCCGTTGTCCAGTTAACATGGGTTTTAGCCCAGTTTAATCTTTTCAACCTCTGTTTGACAGACAAAAATGGCTTTTTTCGTGGAATTCTTGCATTTAGACCACATTCATGCAGTCTGCGCCGAACAGTCCTTGCACTTAACTTCACATTGCATTGCGCCATTTCACCTTGTATACACAGAGATGATTTTTTCCTGTCACCTAGGCACTGTCTTTTAATTCTTCTATCATCACTTGCTGTTGTGCACCTTTTTCTGCCTTTACCAGTCTGGTTTTGTAATGACTGAGTCTCCTTATACTTCTTCAAAAATTTAGAAATGCCACCTTTAGTTAAGTTTCCCCCAATATTTCTTCTAATTTCTTCATAACTGTAGCCTTGTTCACTTAATATTACTATTTTACATCGCTTCCTAGGTGACCAGTCAACTCTTTGCGCCATTTCTTTAATTTTATTACGTTTTACAAGCACACTAAATCAAAGAGCACAAAAAAAAAACAACCAACTTGATAGCAATTACAGAACACACTGATAAATGTCCTGTAACCTGTTGGCTCATTGCCAAAACAAGAGAAAACATGATTGGCTCATTGCCAAAACAAGATGACACCTGATTGGCTCTGTAAACACTCATGCTCATTGGCCACATTCAAATGAAGGAAAGCTACTTCATATAAATGTAAGCAAGCTGTGCTTCTTTTTTCTGGTTATTTGGCTATAACTTTTGATAGAATACAGATAATTGAACAAATGTTATTGCATTACAATCTTTATTAAATTACCTTTCTAATGATATATAATTTTATAGTATTGGTACAAAAAAAAGTGGTGTTATTAGCCATCAAACCTCTAAAATAAACTTTTTTCAAAAGGTTTCCACAATTTTGTCCACTACTGTATATATATATATATATATATATAAATGCACATGTGAAGTACACCAGCAAAAGTCAAACTCAATTTCTCTTATTGCATGGTGGACAAGAATAAGTCGCCTCTATGCCACCAATGGTAAAGTCAAGTGACTTCATGGATAAATTTGTGTTTAATAGGACAAGGAGGGCTAAGATTAAGTTTAAGAATTATTTCTACCAGGCTCTACAGTTTTCTGAGGGACCTATCGCCTGGAGAGCCAAAATCCAGAACACAGATTGGTGAAAAAATGGCAAATGTTTATTATTATTACCAGTTTTGTATTTCACGGCAATAAGAACAATTAAGGTCATGCGGCGCTGAGAACTGCAGTGTTCTGACTACTGTGGGAATCTGTGTTCCCTAGTAGTGGCGTAGAGTTACCTCAAAACTGCGCCATCTCCAATCGCTTGCCATGCCCTCCCACCCTTGAATAAAAAAGCTACAATTCATACATATATTATCATCACTATCATCACCAATATAATGATATACATATATATATATGAAATATGACTTTAATGTTCAAGAGGAGAGGGCCATGGTGAACAATAGAAGACAGCCCACTTTTGAAGTCACGGTATGCAACTATAGTCCATAGAGAACCTAATTCCAGACTACGATATGTAAAAAAATGTTACACATTCTACAGCACTTTTGGAACATAACCTGAGTCATAAGTAGATTTTAAAGCTGCGTTTTTTGTGTTTTTTTCGCATTTTGCGAAAGGATATTGCATTTTCCGCAAAATTTAAATACCACTTTCGCTAAAAAGCGAAAGCCCTGAAAATTAAAAATTTTCACAGTTTTATGTCGTTGGCGCACCATATGACGATCTTGAGACCACCTGAACGAATGAATCGACGTCTGTTAGATTTTGAAAATGTCTATACACAGTCAAAGAGAATCATACGAACATATCGCCGATGGTATAATTTTGTACAAACTAAAAGATGTTCATTTGTAGTTCTAAGTTTTAATTACGTTAATTTGTTTAGCATTCTCCTATAGTTCAAAGTTTTCAAAATTATCGCAAGTATTTACAGTAGAAAAAGAGAACTAAAAGAAATTTAAAAATGCTAAAACTTGTTTTTATATTCTAGCTAAAATGCTGAAGAAAAAGAAAAATCCAGCTTAAATCCTGGTTAGCAGCATGCGAGATGGATGCGTTACCACTACGCAACTGTCAGACTTCAGAAGAATATCGAATCTGAATTTCCAATGCAATACACACAAGTGTTGCCTTTTTACCACTGTGAGTAAAATTATTTTAAATTTAGGAAACATTGCTCAGCAAAATCCCTAGTATTGGGCCAAAGTATAACATCGCAATTAAAACTTAGAAAAAGAAAGTACTGGATACTTACATTTACGAGTACAAAGGTTACCAAGTTATCAATGTGTTCGCTGACATGCTGGTAATCACCAGTGAATCTGAAATGAAATAATACTTTGTAACCGATCATCTGCTACACTTCAGAAAAATATTTACTATTTAACAAGATCAACAAATCACAAGGTTCAATAGGAATTCAGTTTTCAGCTTAAAGAAATGGAAATTCTATTTAAGCCCCTGTCATCCTTCAATTCTTTAACGTCGAATAATAACCTTTACTCTGGCTTCTAACAACTGAATTTCGCAAAGTGAAAACGTATTCGCTAACTCAGCCAATGAGTGATTTTGCAAAACTATAATCAAAATCATGTACACTACAGATTATTCCATATTAAGGGCGTGTGCTATTTGTATATACAGCAAAATCCCACTTAATGAACACCTTTCTGATACAGTCACCTCACTTTTATGGTCAGATTGTCAGCCTGGGTATTACTATCTCCTTCATAGTAATATCACCCCCCACCCCCCCCCACACACACTTTTTCGGACAAATTTGTCTGTCTGGTGAGTGTCAGCTAATGAGAGATTTTACTATATTAGAGATTTCTGATACTCCATATTTTTTATTCAAAAGTTGGAATCCTTTTTTTACCCGTCTAAAGAAAATAAACTCAAACACTAAAGGTTGGACTTAAATTAGCAACGATTGAATTTACATCACAACATCTCAAATACACCTTTGTTCTATGGTACCACCATAATAATGGCATGAATAGGTAAGTGCATTACCACTATTTCCACTAGATGGTACTTAACCCTCCATCAGGCGCACCTCTGGGTCACCTAAGTTCGGGCGATAATGTGCCTCGAAGGGACATGTTTGAAAATGGTCGTTTTTAACAACCTATATCAATTCCAGCTATCCAAAAGAAATCACTGACATTTATAGGGATGTGTACTAAGAGAATCAGTGAATTTTGATGCAGAAATATACATTTAATGGTTGTAAAATTAATAAAACAAAAGGTACTCAAATTCCGAAACAGGCATTTTTTTTCTGATCTGTGCCTGTCAGATCAGATGTGCCCGACAGAGGGTTAATGAATGGAAACTTTCTAGCTATACTGCTAGCCAGTGGCGTAGCAATTCAAAAATTATGGGGGGGCTCGGGCAGTATCAATCAGAAGAACGTGCCTTAAAGCCCAGTGGAAGTGGGTAGCTTCAACCCTCTTCTACGTCCGTGGAGCCAGCCACTTTTAACGGAATACTCTCTCGGCTACACAATGCACTTACTCACTTTAGGGAACAGAACGTAAGAAATAAAATATAGAAGCACGAAAATAAAAATTAAAAATAAACGAATGCAGCAAAGTTCTCAGATCTTACCGAGAATATCCCCATGTAGATAAAGTTATGATGGCAGCAAGCATCATCATACTGGATAAATACGAAACCACTTGCAAGCCAAGAGCACTCATCAAGTAAGAATTCATGTAAGTGACAAGCATGACGAAGACAAGGCAGGTAGGTGTACGCAATGCATTTGCAATCTTCTTGCTGTCATTGAATTTAACGTAACTGCTATACATTTCTTCAAGTTCCTGGTTATAAAAAGAAGAAGGTATGCATCATGTGTGACAATTAAAAATTGTCGAGGCTTTGTCAAACATCTTTGATAAAGTACTAATAGTAAGTGAAATATTATACAACAACTGTAGCTTATATTTAAAACAGGGGTGATTGTAAGTCAAAACCAGATTCCCTAAAAAGTTACATAATATTTTTGATCAAGACACTGATTTCCAAAAGGAATATAAAAAAAATATAGGAAACAAAACGAAATTTTTGTAATTTTTTAAAAGAAATCCCAGAATACAATCACCCCTGTTAATAAGTTTCAACCCCCACGTTTAAGCTCAAGCTAGAATTTTTTTTTTTAGATGTAGAAAAAAAAAAAGAGATGCTGTCCTCAACCTAGAGTCAAACTATAGTCCCTCCATTGAGCATTAACCATAAGGGCACCGAGAACAGAAACAACGCTCCTTTTCCATATATATATATAAGGTTGCAAGATATAATTACCCTTCTCGGGGTTATACAATTACCAAATAATGGTTAACACAAAGTCACCAGGACAATTTGTGTGTGTGTGTGTGATTTTTCATGGGCCAAATTTATTATACTTAATAATTTTCGACACCCACGTTTAAGCTCAAGATAGATTTTTTTTTTTTTAGATATAGGAGAAAAAGAGACGTCATCCCTGACCTAAAGTCAAATTAAGGTGACTACATTGTACCCAGAGTGCCTTAACCGCTAGAACAATCGAGAACAGAGGAAAAAATAGGAGCACTGTTCCTGTCCCCGATAGCCTAGTACAGAGGTGGGAACCTTTTCATATTATAGCGCCGCATTAACTTATCTGTTAATGTTAGAAGGCCACATTTAATTGCCTGTAATGTACAAAGGCTGCATGTGTTTTGATTGTGTCAGTCAATCAAGAACGATTATTTCATGAAATCTTCTACTCTTTTATATTTTACTTAGATTCATTTTAAACATTTTAAAATTATAATACAAATAAAAAATATGAATGGAATCATATTAATAAAAATAAAAGAATTTTTTCTGCAAATTTTTAATTCGGTCAAAAGGCCACATCTACGGGTCTTGAAGACTGCATGCGGCAATAAGGCCGCAACTTCCCCAACACAATTTGGCGATTGTGTCAGCCCTAAGAAGGGTGATAATACCTTGCAAAACAACTATAGCTCTCTTTTTTACCCTCACTATAGCATTGTGATTTGCCGGTCACAAACCAGCCATTTTATTCGCACAAACACTTCTTCAAATCCTAAAGACATAGCTCACATCATGTCCTCGCTGCTAATCATCTTTCTTACCTTTCTAAGCTTATCCATATACCGATTTGAAAAATCTACACTTCCCATACGGCGTGTCTGGAGAAATTTCTGCACTGCAGTTTCTCTGATTTCTGTATGGTTTTGTTCTAAAGTTTCATTATTTAAGTATGGCCGACTTCCACCACACATCTAAAAAAAATATAAATAATATAATAACTCATATATATATATAACACATATATAGTTTATATAGAACACAATTGGTATCGCCTAGTTTTTGTATCTCGCGATCTCTCAAAAGAATGAAATAGAGTGAGATTTGCTCGTAGTTTAGTTTTAGTTCATATTTGAAGTGGTTTTGGTTTGTGTTCTAATTGACGCCTCATAGTTTTAGCTCAAATTAGCAGCAGAGTTTATACTTTGTGCATTAACGGATGTTAATGTGGGAGCTATGGATGGATGTTAATGTGCACTAATTGCTGATGTGCAATGGTGTTACAAATTACTATAATAAATTAGTCCACTATGATTTAATTCTTGACCGTTATGCCACATGCGTAATGATGAGAAATTCCATTGTTCTAAACCAGAGGTAGCGAGAACTTTTCATGTTGGAAGGTCGCATTCAGTTAGCTACAATCAGGACTGGCACAAGGTATTATCCCACTTGGGAACAAACACTTGTTTTGCAACCCCAAAATTCTTCCACTTAAGGTGAATGCCTGGTCCCCCTCCCCCCCACCACCACCACCACACCACTTGGCATCAGCTTTAATCTACATAACAAAGTGACCACATGCTACGATAAAAACCTGTTCCAT
>QLNU02015003.1:99306033-99341366 GCA_006491805.2 Dysdera silvatica
ATGATATTCGGCATTTTTTCTTACTAACCATATATTTTAGGAGAACTTGTTCATGTCTTAGGGAGAGTTCAAGTATCATGTAAGCATCTTTGTAGGGGGGGGGAAGGGGTAAGGTGGCTGTTGTACTTATTTTCCTATGTTAGCCAATGTTAATTTTTGCTTACCAGGAGGGTATAAAATGGCCAAAATATTGCTTATGTAATACTTGAACTCTCCCTTAGAGCTAATATACCTTCTCAATGCCACTATAAGACTATGAAGAATGCTACTTGTATAAAGGAATGCATGGAGGAAAGAAAGTGTTTCGGCACAATCAACAACATGTCAAAATTACAAACCACATCGACGGATGACCAACTCCAAAAGCTTGTTCTTGTTGATAGTTTCATTTTATGTGATGTTTTAAACTTATGAGAAATATATAAATCGTTTAATTTTTCAGAAACTATATTGAAATAATAATATAGATTATAATACCTGGGGCACTGCACACGAACAAATGACTGTCTTATATCCATCAACAGCAAAGAAAATGGAAGGTTTCTCTGTAACTGCGTTTATAAAGTAATTCACCAATCTACGACCATCTCCAACAGAACTGATGTTATGAATGATATATTTACTATCTTTATGCCTTTTTAAAACATCCGTCACTTCTAATCCCACCTATATTTTACAATAAACCACATTATAAACATTTGGTCTCATATCAATAATTTAGAAAAGTCAAATAATAATCATCTACATTGATTCAGAAAATAATGAAACTTATTAACAAATGTAATCGATGAAATTATTAAAGATCAAAAATTCAGGCACTAGAAATGACAAAAAAAGGCACTTAAAAAGATTAAACTAGGAAGATTTAGAACAAATGGAAAAAACATTTAAAAATGCAGCTAAACACTTCAAAAAAGAATTCATGGTCTAAAGATTGATTATAAAAATATAACATACACATTCCCTCTACTGCCTTAAAACCAGCATAAAAAAAGCTGACATCATTGTAAAAAATAATAACAAGAAACAAAAAAACTTACCTAACTTTTAAATATAAAAAAAGGTTTCAAAATTTGAAATGGAAAAATCTCCCGTGAGTGTTTTAGGTTGATTTATTAAAGCCACCTATTTTTCAGGGCATATCACAAAAACTCTATGTACATGCTTTTTTAAATTCTCAAATGTAAAATATTGACATCGCTGTCAGCTAATAGTATCTTAAACTGTGAAAAGGATCTCTCCATTTCAATTGAGGTTATGGGCATATATTTAAAACAACATGCTGTGGTAGAAGACATGGACAGTTCTACTACAGCATCAGCGCTAAGAACTCTTCTTTTAGCCCTAAATCCTATCTTTACAATCCAAAAAATCCCATTTTTACATTTCTTCCGGACAAATTCACCAGTTTTATCAGGGATAGATGTAAAGTCTTGTAGAATATTGCTTACAACTTCTAATAATTCTAACAAAGGTTTTTTTTTATTAAGTTTTCCAAAATCTTACGGAATTACTATCAATTAATTTTTCACTTTGGAGCTGCTAAACAGAGGCCTACTTCCCTTTATATCTATTGCTTTTTCGTCTAAAAAAAGTTGGCAATTGCAACAATTTTTTCAAAATTTCCACTGAAACCTACAGTATTTAGAGGAATCCGAACCTCCTAAAATTTATAAAATTAACTCTTGGACTACGGTAATCAGTTTAAAGGTAAACATGCTATTCTGACACTATTGGAGTCAAATTTGTGTTAACGACATACTAGGCAAACCAGTGGCATGTGGTCCACAGAAACAATCTAAGCACTGCTTGTTTAACATCAGTTTAAAACATATTTCCATTTTTTCCTTAATTATGAAGGTTCGGCAGAAATTGTGCTTTCATAACTGAAAATTTATCGGAGGTTAAACTAGTCTTCACAAATATCTGTTGCTTGATGGCACCACATTTTTAGGGCAAGCTTGTGACGTCAAATGAAAAGCAATTTATGATGTGCTTTCAAGCAAGAATGTTAACTATGGGCACATCTATGTCAGCATTTTATTGTTATCGTATTTTAATTTTCTATACCATCATGTTCTCTGCTTGAAATCTGCGAGTTCATTAAACATTAATTAAATTTCTAAATACTGATTATTTTAATTTTTTAAGCCATGTAAGTGCAAAATAATCTTGATCTGGGAATCAATCACAGGAAGGGTTTATAAGTCAATGATAATGCTGAAATCTAGTAGCATCAATGTATAATAAACGTATTGCTTGCTTAAATAAAAATATCACCACATGCCACTGAGGCGAACACATCACCACAGCAAGATCTACAAAGATTTTCATTTTTAAAAAATATATTGTCACTCACTTGAGAAAATCCTTCTTGAATAAATGATTTAGTGCGATTGCTCAACACAGCACTAAACTGGGAAAGTATGTCTTGGTGTTTACGGAACATTATCAATGGTAAATCTGATTCGTGCCTATTCTGCAATAACAAGATGATAACAAAATGGTATCGTAAACAATAAAAATAACTGCAAATAAATCAGGCACAAAGGTTTTCAACTTCAGTGTGTGCATTCCCACAGAAATGTGTATACCAGCTAATGGTTAAATCTTAAACACAGTTTTAAGCAGGACCAATCACCAGTTATTATATATATATATATATATGCAGTAGGACCCATTTAAAACAAGTTTGCACAAAACGAGTTTTCAAATTTGATGCAGAAAATATCGATTTTGATTAGTATACTGTTCAAATGCAATTCAATTTAATTGCTTTGAGAAAGCAAGCTCTCTAAACTGAATGAAGGAAAAAAAATTGACACTCGGCTTGACGTCTAAAAATACGCTAGTCTGCTAGTAACACAAAAACTCTGAGAGAATTTCTTTTGTGGTACTAAAAACAGACAGAAATATTGCTGCAGATGTCTTTGTGGAGAAGACCAAAAAAACATACAGATTTACAATAAGCAAAAGAAGAAAAGTTAGGATCCGTCCATAAAAGTTTACACACCAACATAATATTTTGAACTTTCTCAAAAACTAAAGAATGGTTTTGTCTCTTCAATGACTATAAAAGTTCAAAGGTTATGGGAAAGCAAAACCCTTAGGACACTGGATTGAGTCTAGCTCAGTGGCTAGCTGTCTACTTTTCTATCCAGACTCAAAGAAGCATACTTTTTTATTTTAACGGTACAGAGACAGCTAAGATTATGCTGTGTCAGGACTTGGGTTTTCAAAAGAATTCTAACCTTTGTCACCCAGTGAATCAAACTCTGAAACATGAATCAGTGAAAATGCAGCAAACATTCAGTGGCATCAACAAGATTCAAACTCTACAATACACAAGTTTTTGTTTGTGCTTAATAGTACATGGGCAGCATGGGTCATACTACGCTGGTACCTGCAGTTTTCTGAGGAATCTGGAGCTTATTTAGAGAACCAAGGAACTAACTTTTAGACAACAGTGAACAGAAAGTAAGTTGGGTTTTTTTTCTTTTCGGGTATTATTGGAAGTCAAGTCCAGATTAATAGTATGAATACATTACCACAGCGGTGCCACAATACATAAGTGTATAATTTCTATGCCATAATAGGGCTAGAGTCAAAGATGAGTTTCAGCTTCTAAATATTGTGGTTCTAACAATACTTGGGCCCTGCGGTGGCGCAGTGTGGTAACGCGTTCTCCTAGTGCGCCGCTAATCCGGGTTCGACTCCCAGCAGTGCAAAGAACGCTTACTCAGAGATCTCATAAAGATCGCACTGCTCACTGTAGTCCGGGGTTTGGTTCCCTAGGCCTTAAGAGGTTCGGATTCCTCGGAAAACAGTAGGTCCCGGCGCAGCATGACCACTGTAGTCTTTGAGCCGTAAAACCACAAACATTTCTAACAATACTTATCTGTTCCAATTCAGTCTTCAGCAACCTGTTTGATAAGGGAGAGCTCCCTTCCGACAAAAATGCAAGTATGAAAAGATTTTTATAAGAAGATAGTTATTATTTATATTAAGGAGATATAAAGAAGATCTCACATGGCTACCCTAAGTAGTATAGTGATCAGAACACTCATTCATTTGCGTTTTTGCAATGGGAGAACAGCAAAGCTCATACTGAGCTGGGATGTAATTTTCCAAGGAATTCAAACTTCTGCTAACAAAGGAACCAAACCCTAAACTATGGTAAGCGGAAAAGTAGCATGTGCTCCATGACACCAATGTGAGTCAAACTCGGGTTAATGGCAGACAAATGCATTGCCAATATGCCACCAGAAGGCATCAAATCTGCATTTTTCTACAGAATCCAAACCTTTTAATGCCTAGGCAAACTAGGTAATCCTTTTTTAGCATCATTGGAAGTTAAATCAAGATTAGTAGAACGTTAGGCAAATGCTTTAGTACTGTGGGACCTCAAAGTACCACGAATGAAACCCAAAGACCCTTGGTTTGAGTTTAATCAGCAACATATTGTCATTTACTTTTCAAATTCTTACTAATTAACGATGGGTCTTAACTTGAACTATACATCGTTGGTTGTTTCATCTTTTATGGTAAAAGGACAAGAAGAATCATTCTACACCAAACTAGGTGTGGCCACACGTACAGTTTCATATATTGTTGACGCAACGAAAACTAATTCCTGTGTTTACTTTCTCCAGAACTTCAATCTAATCAAGACCTTTCCTCTAGCAAATGATAGAATTCTGTAAGAAGTATTTTTTCTGTTCTTATATTAATAAAAATTCCCATATTATGTCATGAAGGTTGAGACTCTCTCTCATCCTAAAACATGTAACTTACTTTGGCAACTTTGACTTCTTTTAACAAGTCCCACATTTCCACGTAATCTTCCTGAAAAATGTAAATTTTTAAATAAGTTCATTTAAGATATAAACTAAGGAGAAAACATTGTCCAATTTTATGAAACCACACTGCCTTCAAGATGAATTATCAAGGTTGGATGGAATTACACCTATATCCCTTCACCAATGAAATTACACTTTCACAATAATTGTGTTATGAATTCAACAGTTTTTCTGAACAACTTCG
Source organism: Dysdera silvatica (assembly GCA_006491805.2). NCBI lineage: Eukaryota > Metazoa > Arthropoda > Arachnida > Araneae > Dysderidae > Dysdera > Dysdera silvatica. The sequence goes on from QLNU02015003.1 coordinate 99,311,077, forward strand.
AATTAAAAAATATAGAAGTTTAGTCTTGTGTCCTGTTTCAATAAAAAAAAACGCTGTCCAATCTTCTACTTTTTCGAAGACATACACAGCCAACTTTTTGTGTTTTTAAGGCACAAAGACATCAAAAGGTCATGCTGTATTCAGTTCTGAAGATTTCTGAGTAATTTGCAATAATACTAAATATACGTTTCTGATTGGTCGAATTCCCACCATGGACTGCAAGCAGGGTATGGAACTGGTATGGAACTGAAAACTTAATACAACCTTTAACCTATGACACACTTCACATAACCAAGGTCACTGATCATTGACCCCAGTACTTATTCTTGTTTGTTTTTATGATGCAAAAACAGCGAGGGTCATATGCTTGGACCAACAGTTTTCCGAGGAACCTGAAACCCTAGAGCAATGGTGGGGGTTGCAAGAAAATTTTTGTGGGTCGCCAAATTTAAAGAAATTTATTTGACAATAAAAAATATAAGGCTTTTCTTCCACAAGTATAAGCTACAAGTAAACGTTGACGATTTAAAAGTCTACGGTCTATCAAGGAGTTGCGACAAAATTTTACACAAAAGGGGATGTCAGAAATGAAAATAATTTGCGCACCACTGGCCTAGAGTAGAGAACCAACCCCTCGGACTACAGTTAGTCGGTAAGCATAATTTTTTTTTTTTTTTAGCATAGTTGGGTGTCAAATCTGGACACATCATGGCACACAGGAACATGTTCTCACTGTGCCACCATAGGATCTGTTGGTGTTTTCTAGTCCAAAGACAGCTAAGTTCATACAATATTTCGAGGGATTCAAAACTTTGTCATCTGGGAAGTTAAATACAAATTACTAGATGAAAACAGCAAACATTTAGTATCACCTAGAAACAAACCCAGATTTTAAACACAGCAGACAATTGATTTTAACCTTTTTCGTGTCGCAACACACCAAAGCTAATTACTAAAATTGTGTGGCACACAAGAAAAAAAAAATATATATATTTCACCAATCTGATGAAATAATGGATAAATAATAATACATAGAATAAAAAATAGGTATAATGTTGATTGATCTACCGAATATTAATAATAAGCAGGATATGATAAACACATCTCGATTTTCTCACATGTGTCAATGGACAATCAGTTGGATCACTAGCTAAGTTGGTTTGCAAATTTATTGTGTTCCTTAGAAAAGCTGGCCGTCGTTCCATTATATGCTATGGTTGTGTTAGCTGTTGTTAGTTTTTTACTTGAAAATCTCAGGAAAACGAGATTAGTGCTTATGACTGAACAGTCAGATATTGCACGTTTTAAACATTATTGTCGCACACCAGTTAAAAATCGCTGCAGTAGACAAATACATTATGTAAGATATTATTACCCTTCACAGGGATAACACAATTGCAAAATAATGGTCAACACACAAAGCCTTCGAGGCAAGATTTTTGTGAGTTTATCGTGGGGGAATTTATTATACAATAAGTTTTGGTACCCACGTTTAAGTAGCTCAAGCTATATCTTTTTCTGTTCTAGGAGAAAAAGAAAAAGAGACGGCGTCACCATTCTGGATTCGAACCCGAGTCCCTCCATCTCTTTTTCTCCTAAACAAAAAAGACTTAGCTACAGCTACTTATATGTGGGTATTGAAAATTATTGTATAACAAATGCATTATCTCCACACAACCACTATGTAGCTCTTAATGACAAAAAGACCAAAACTTTATCATAAAAACCAAAGACGTGTTGTCACTACATATTATATTTAGTTTAGATAGCCTTGGTTGATATAAAAAAAATGATATAAAACTTTATTAAAAACAGTAGAATTTATTACTGACTGAAATGAAAAAAATTAATCTTAACATCAGTCTTACATATTCTCAATATTACGCATCGATGCTTCCTTTATCAGTGTGTTACACTTAAGGGAATATCCATCTCCTTCCAGTTTTTAATACTTTAAGCAAATCATCCATATTTATGATGCACAACTTGTATGATACAGAAAGATAACTACCTTTTTAGAATGAAGACATTTGGAAATTCTATCTTCAAGTTCCAACATTTGTTCGTTGAAGTGTTTTCCTTTTTCCAGTAATACCTTTGCTTCTTCGCCAGTCACAGCTCTAATAATCCTGTCCATGTTTTTGCCACTTTTATTTGAGATTACAACGAACTGCCCAAGATCACTAGTATTCAGTGCATGCCTAAACATAATAAAATAGTCTTTAATATCTTGGAGTACTTCAAGGAAATACATTGATTTGTGCTTTATGGTAAGAGAACAGGAAGGACCATGCTGTATTGGAACCTACAGTGTTCTGAGGAATTGTAACGTCTGTTCCTAAAGAAATGTTTGTTTGTGGTGTTATGACTCAAGGACTACAGTGGTCATGCTGTGCTGCAACCCACTGTTTTTCTGAGGAATCCGAACCTCTCAAGGTCTAAGGAACCAAACCCTGGACTAGGGTGAACAGTGTGATCTTTATGAGATCTCTGAGTAAGCGTTCTTTGAACTGTTGGGACTCAAGTTACTCAGGAAACTAAAACCAGATTAACAATATGACAGATAAACACATTACTACTATGTCACCATTAGATAACAAAGGATATGTGTCGTTACATGTTTGTGAAGTTTATTAACTTGTTGCAATTTGAATTGTTCTAAAACTACAATTAAGTTTTTAAAGCAACATATGGATCTAATTCAAACGAATCTATGTAAAGAATTAAAAACCAAATGAGTGTGTGGAAATCACATTTGAATAACAAAGAATGATGAACAAGACATTTTTAAGTACAAAAATGTAAAACGTATACAAATATACAGTTTATATCCATTATAGAGCATTGTGGTATATTCCGCCACACCTGCTTATTAAAAACACTTAACGTTTCACTCCGTGTTATGCGGAGCATCCTCAGAAGCAACAGCCGACCAAGTTTCCCTCTGCAAGAATGCAAGACTTCCGCTTGGATGCTTGGCAGAAAATAAGTGATTGGAAATATGAGACGTATTTACAGTACCCTTTCTCTGGCTATCCACTGATCGAGTGATTTCCGGATTATAAGCTTTCATTGGTTGTTGGATGAAGGTTGTCTCTCATTGACCCAGAGGGTGGCGAGTTTAGATTGGCTGAATGAGGCCCGACGTTTTTGTGAATTTTTAGTCAAGAATTCCAAATTGACAGAACATTAACAGAACCTTCTCTATCGAAATTATTAGGACAGTTTTTAATGGCCAAGGTTCCATGTATAAGCGTGTCCACAATGCACTAGTTTTTGCCGTAACCGAGATGTCGTGAAAAAGAATTTGATGTTTATAATCAATGGCGTGTTGAGCGACCGCTGACTTGTTAGGTTGTTGCAAGCGAACATGGCATTCATGTTTCTTTAGTTGAGTACAAACTGAACGACCACTTTGTCCTATGTAAACTTTACCACACTGACAGGGAATTTTATATACAGCGGGTGTTTTAAGGGGTCTCTGGATTGTTTGGGATTTTTTGAAATATCACAGAGTTTGTTTGTGGAACGAAAAACAGGCTTCCCATCTGTCCAACACGCTGGACAAACAGGAAGATCGACACGTCTATGAAGAAATATGCGTGCGGTAGCTAGGGGAGACGATTCAAGCCAGTTGGCTGAACATGTCTTCAGGGAGGGTCACGAACCAGATTGGCATTCGATGAAAATATTACATCAGAATGTGACGAATCTGGGGAGTAGACTTTTTCTGGAATCATGGGAAACCTACGGTTTGAGGAGTCGTGCAATAAACATCGCAAAACCTCTACCAGAACCTTACAGGATTTTTGCAAAACCTCGAGTTGGGGGTGTTCATCTGACATCGTCGAGGGCGGGAATTTCCCAGCTAGAACTATCCCGAACCAAATGACATCAGATGGGGATTCCCAACATGCGGGTATATAAGCTTAGGACTTTCACGAACTCTTCATTCTGCCTTCACTTGACAAAGGGAGCAGTTGGCTCCCGAAACGTCGTGTTTTTAAACCTTACGCCAGTGTCGAAATAACTGTTTGTTATGGAATCTCCTGGTGAAACTCTGTATTGTTTCATTAAGGTTATGTAAAACCAAGTGTGGAATTTGCATTGTGTGGGACATTCATGTGGAATTTACATTGCAAATCATTATAAATGCTACATTATATATATATAATACTATTAATTTTAACCTTATAAAAAGTTGTACTTCGAATTTAAAAGAATTCACCGTGTTATCTGAAAATTGGGGACCAGATAGTAAAGTTAAGCTCATACTTACGTGCCATAGCAGGGCTCAATGGACGTTATTGCTGAATCTGGCTTATCGGCACCAATGGAAATGACAGGGACATTATCATCAGTTGAATATTTCTAAGAAAACATAAATGCAGTTAATCTTAATTTCAAAAAACAACTCTGAAAATTAGGATAATGTTTTCATAATGCTAAGGGAGAAAATAAATGGCTTATAATTTTTTATACATTATTTTACACACACATACATATTATATACGCATACATACACATGTTCATGAACATTGCAACACCAGCAAGGAAGTGTCAGATCAGAACAAAATTTATACTGCACCGAAAGCAGAATGTTTTGCAATGTTCTGCAGGAAATGTATTTACATTTATATATTAAATTCTATAAAATGTAAATTCCTTTTTTAATAGAAATGTAGAAAACATTTATTGGACAGATGTTTTTTTTTAATAAAAAAAAATTCAGCACTTTTAAGTAAAATGTAAAAAAATGTAAAAAAAAAAAGTTAAATAAGGTAATTCTTACCACTCCAGGGGACAGGGTGATGCCAGCAATCCCTTTTAACGTAGCAGCAGGAACTTCCACCCTCGACACATTCAGTTTTTCCTGAATTGCTGTATTGATTAAGTCTTCTATTTGACGTAAAAGTTCGAGAGATACCTGACCCTGGAACAATGTTCAGCAAGCAGTGATCATTGTGTAGAGATGAAAAATAGGTTCATGCTCAAAAAACAATCAACGAATTTTCATATTTAATGCAAGGAGTTTAATGTGTTATTGCACATTAAGAAAGTATTGTTTAAGGACACGACAGGCAGTTAATATTGTGACATAATACACATAAATACAGCAATAAGTCAATTCATTAATGGCTATTCTAGTTACCAACATTCCCTTTTTCCTCTATAAGGTTTTGAGTTATATATTTTATCTGTTTTACATATCATAGAACTATTTACATAAATCTCGATATTGACCAACCACACTTCCTCAAAATAGTATACTCAAACACTGTGAAACAATATACAATGTATATATATGAAAGGATGGTAAGTGAATAAATTAAACTTTACACAAATGGCATCTTACTTGTGCTTGAAAATTCATTTGAAGATTTAGGGGTCCGGCATGATTGCTTAATGGAAATACGTAAGGCAAAAATTTTTTTAATGAGGAATGGAGTAGATGACAGGCAGTATGATTCAATGAACATCGCTTGCGGGTTTCCTGTTGTAATGTACAAATTTAATTCATTTTAACGGCATTTAAAATTCTATTCTAAAAATTGAAATAATTAAAAATGACACAATTAATATGAAAAGATATTAATCTTAAATGTTCTTTGCATTAAACCAATTAAAAATTCGACTTACATAGCCAATACACTTCGCTATAACAACAAATTACATAGTAAGCTAAGCCTTTCATATTCCACTGCTTCATGAAATTAATGAATGAAACGATGCATCGTAAATTTGGAAGCCTGAATAAATACTGCTCAAAGTCTTTCACCATAATTCAATTGTAAACGCTTCATAAAACTTTTAAGAATCTAAATTTTTACGCTAAAAAAAAGGTTAAATAATATGTACCTGATCGGCTATCATCAGAACATCTTGATCTAAATGCAAGCTGCCATTTTCAACCCACCCTTCATGGAATATGTGACCTTCATGTTGGTATGTATCCGTCACATTGAAAACAAATCCCTGGAAGGTAAGAACAAGTATAATTTAAAATTACGTAAAACAGGGTTGGCAAATTCGATGCATACATGACGGCCAATATGTGTACATGGTAGCGGCTGGTCCCCAAATTCAGTTTCAAACTTCGCTGATTTTCCCAAATTTTCCAAACTTTAATAGACTTCTAGTCACTAATTATAGTAACGAACACATTAAAGTTTCTTCATAATCAAAACAAATTTAAAGCCCATAAAAGTCCACTAACACAAACCAAAGTTGTTTTTAATTTAATTGCTGTGGTTTTACGAATACAAAAATTGCATTTAAAAGAAAATTTATATCAAAAAACGTACATTTTCATTCAGTCTCTTTGAATTTATCTATAATATAAACAGATTCAACTGTGCAATCACTACAGTAGAGCTTCATCATCTATTCCATTTAGAAAGTATGTATCATAACACAGATGGGAAAGGAAACTAGTGTTAACAGAATCCCTTACAGATTAGATAATTCAGCTAAAAGCACTTTTTTTTCTTTCAAGTTTGTTCATTTATGCATGGCAAATATTTTTTCCTGAGAAATGCAGATTTAAAAGTTTTATGCAAATTTGTTTTGTGCAAAAAAATTTTTAGTCTTTTTTTAGTTTCAACTAATTTTAATACATTGTTTTACAACTCAGTGTGATACATCATTACAACAGAACTAAGATACAGGGTACCAGGGAGGAAATTACATAAAAAGGTTAAACACTGGTAAAATAGCAATGAAAAAGATCACTCAAGCTTTCGGACGCATCAGGAGTAATGACGATGTTATGTTTCTGCCTCTTTGTATACTTGAAATATTGATATTGAGTCCAATAGGAATCATGGAAAAACCCAATGGGAACCAATGAGAAACCTGTACTGTGGGGCATCTAATACTGTTGGAGGATTCCCATACATTTTAGAGTTAGAGGCCTCCCATTGGTTCTCATTGGGTTTTCCCATTCTGCGGGACTACTCTGATGAAGGGTTTTCCAGAAATTTCAAGTATAAAAAGAGGCATAAATAACATCGTCATTACTCCTGTGAAGGGATTGCTGCTGATGCATCCGAAAGCTTGAGTGATCTTTTTCATTGCTATTTTACCAGTGTTTAACCTTTCGTATGTAAACATTACAACAGTTCAAATTTATGATTTACAAATATTCATCATATACTATATTTATTATACATATTTTATATATCAGTTTATGATACTATGGTTAACAAAGCTGTATGTCCAAACCTAAGGTACTGTCAAATAAAGTGATACCATGAAAGAAGGGAAAGAAACAATCTAATTCCGTTTGAAAGTTATTAACAAGAAAGGTGGCTTTTACTGACTGCCTAGTGATTCCAGTTCAATGCCAGACTTGAAAACAGAATTCTTTTTTTACACACACAGAGTTTTGATGTGATATATGCAAGATCAAAGGGAAAAGAACTTATTAACTGAAAATAAGGGAACAAAGTATACAATAAATAAAGCAGTTTGGGAGCCATTAATACGGAAACTGCCTTTTCTTGTTGACATAGGGTTCTGTTCGATACCAGTCTTGAGAACACATTTCTGTTTTTTCTCTTTGAAAACATGATTTGGAATTTCCAAATGAAGGAATAACATGAAAGGGAAAGAAATATTTAATATAATGCTGCTTAAAGTTCATGTAAGATATTATTACCCTCCGCAGGGATAACACAATTGCCAAATATGGTCAACACAAGAAAGCCTCCGGGGCGAGATTTTTGTGAGTTTTCGTGGGGGAATTTATTATACAATAATTTTTGCCACCCACGTTTTAATTACAGCTCAAACTAGAGCTTGTGTAATTTTGGAGAAAAAGAGACGCTTTCCCCATCCTGGATTCGAACCAGGGTCCCTCCGTTTAGCCCGGAGTGTCTTGGACCGCTAGACGAATGAGGACAGGAAACAACGCTCTCTTTCTCCGTATGTAAAGGTGTTAAGGTATTATTACCCTCCGCAGGGATAACACAATTACCAGTTGGCAATTGTGTTATCTAAGACACTCCGGGCTAAACGAAGGGACCCTGGTTCGAATCCAGGATGGGGAAAGCGTCTCTTTTTCTCAAAAACGATAAAAGCTCTAGTTTGAGCTATAATCTATACGTGGGTGGCAGAAATTATTGTATAATTAAAGTTCATTAATGAGGAAAATGGCATTTCTTCTTTATGCAGAGCACTATGTTCGCGAATCCAAATTTAAGAAATTTCCTTTACCCTACGAAAAGTAGTTTGGCACTGCCAAATAAAATAATACAGTGAAAGAACAGAAAGAAACAATATAATTCTACTTTAAGGTCACAAATGTGGAGTGTAACTTTTTGTGACTGCATGGGGTCCAGGGTTCAATACCAGACTTAGGAACGTCATCCTTTTTTTTTTTTTTCCCCTTACAAAAATGACAACTGAAATCCTTTGCAATTGACAGAAAACAAAAAAGCTCATCAACTGATAAATGCTGGAATAAAGGAAAAACACATTTAGTAAGCAGCTGTTTGAGGATCATTAGTGTGGAAAGTGGGTGGCATACATGGAATTCGAAACGTTATTTTTGTTTGTTTGCTTGTGGTTTTACGGCTCGAGGACTACAGTGGTCATGGTGAGCCAAGACCTACAGTTTTCTGAGGAATCCGAACCTCTTGGACCTACAGTTTTCCAAGGAATCTGAACTTCTTAAGGCCTAGGGAACCAAACCCTGGACTACAGTGAGCAGTGCAATCTTTATGAAATCTCTGAGTAAGCGTCCTTTGCACCGATCGGAGTTCTTTTCACCGATGGAGTCAAACCCTTGATAACGGCACACTAGGAAAACGTGTTACCGTTACCACACTGAACCCCCTCAGGGTAACGTTATTTTTGAGTAAGAGTTTTAATAATATACTGATATGTCATAGAGATGTAATATAACTTTTAGTGATAACACTATATGTTCTTGTGTGAAGCAGCAGATTCACCAAAGTCAAAATTTAATGGTTTTATTGATGTTTGTAATAAGTCCTAAAAGTGGTCACCACCCTATCAGTTTCTGTGTGTCCATTATAATGGGGAAAAGGTCAAACATATACACGCTTCATACATGGATGCAATTTCATGAAATGCACACTGCTCTACACTCCTTTTAATATGTACTTCTTCTAGTACTATATAGATATATATAGTAAATTATACTAATAGTGCCATAAAAAATAATAGCGCTTACACAAAAATAAATTTTAAAGGAAGACCTGAATTTTTCTTTTTACTTTATACATAACATTGAAATTCTTGATCAAGTACACAAATTAATTTATGCAAATATCAATACAACCTACCTCAGATGTGATGAGACCACGGTCACCAGCTTGGCCATCACCTTCCGCATAAAAATTTGTCTTATCCGCAACAATTACGTATTGCTGGTTACTTTCACATTTTTCAACTGGAATCCCATTTTGGAATATAGCACAAACAGTGGACGAAATTGGTTCTATATCTAAGCAATCACAGAACAGTTTCATTATAACAATACAAACAAATTTCTAGTTACGTTCAAAGAATGCAATTCATGAAAATTTTTAAAATATAGTAAATTTTGGATAATTGGGAAATCCTTTACTTAAGGAGAAATAATAGAGGAAGCCTACACACTTTTTTTTTTTCTTCTTTGCCTACAAGCATGTAACCTTTGCATTCATCATTGAATATAAAATTAAAATACTTATTATATGTTTCAATACAACAACCAAAAGAACTTACAATATTCTCCATCATTTAAAAAATAATTGTACTTGTAGGCATCGACTGTTGCTGCAATACATTTTTCTGAAATGTAATTTTCAACTGCAGGTGTAATGGATAATTTTGCTGATTTGTCTCCATTGTTTTGCTGCATAGAAACAAAAACATCCATTAACCAGAGCTAAACTCAGATTTTCAAGTTCAAAGATCAGGCTCTAATGAAAAAAAAAATATAGTTTCCCAAAATAATATACCAATGTAAAATATTACGTTAGGCCTTCAAAAATACAAAGGCCTTTTCAAGCTTCATATATGGGGGAACGCGAGTATGATTCTTTACTTCTCCACATATTTTGAATTGCGTATTGGAAATAATGCACATGGCTATTTTAAAAAATGCATGATTATTTGAAAGAGAAAGTGTATGAAGTGCTAATAATTTACATAAATATCATTTTGTGACGGAGACTCTGATTGAATGTGCATGTTTGTTGATGGAAAACCAGAGACTGATTGTAAGGACGCTCAATATGAAAATCAAGTGCTAGTTTGATCGTTGCCTGAATACAGCGAGTCAAGATCTGTATTAGAAATGGCACTGTTGCTATTCAGGTTTACAATGCAAACTAAGTTATTGTATGAAATTTTGTCTGATTTCATTACACATAATCAACCTTTATACGCACTGCCATATCAAAAGTTAGTTATGAAGTATTATTGCCACTGAAAAATGATAATTACACCACGTAACGTACCAACGATTGGCTGAGTTGACTTGGCAAGCTTGAAAAATTTTTTAATTTCAATCTCATGTCTTTCAACTTCATTTCACACTTCCGAAATACTTTAAATGGTATGCTGTTATTGCTAGAACATTCCTACGAAAAATTTTACGAAATGAGACAATAAAAGAAATGGAATAATGTACTAAACACAGTAAGAAAACTGATAAAAGCAACAATAAACAAAGAATATTCAAATGTCTATAACAGAGAACAGCTTCATAATTAGTATAAAACTATGAAGTACAAGGAAAGAAATTTACATATAAAAAGACAAACACTGGTAAAATAACAAATTGATCACTCGAGCTTTCTGATGTGTCAGCAGCACTCTTGATGAAGGACAGATGCTGACACCTCTAAAAGCTCAGATAATCTATTTGCTATTTTACCAATGTCTAACTTTTTGTACGTAAAAAGCTTTATGGTAGATTCCTCGATTCTCCATATAAACTTGAAAATAAACGTTTTTGTCTCAAGTGTGCCATTGTTCTTGTGGCTGATTGGTTGGTTGTAATTTTATAGTGTGAGGACAGCAAGGGTCATTCTGCACTAAACTTCCCGATGGGAAAATATGCTTGCTTGTGTTTATCTGTGCAAAGACAGGTAAGGTCATGCTGTTTTATGAGAGCTACAGTTTTCCAAGGAATCTAAACATCCGTTGCCTAAGAGATCAAATATCAGGCTAAAGTGGGCAGAACAGATGGCAAATGTTTTTTGTTTGTTTGTGGTTTTATGGCTTAAGGACTACAATGGTCATGCTGCATCGGGACCTACTGTTTTCCGAGGAATCCGAACCTCTGGACCTACAATTTTCTGAGGAATCCAAACCTCTTAAGGCCTAGGGAACCAAACCCCAGACTACAGTGAGCAGTGCAATCTTTATGAGATCTCTGAGTAAGTGTTCTTGGCACCATTCGGAGTCAAACCTGGATTAACGGCGCACTAGACGAACGTGTTGCCACACTGCACCACCACAGGACCTGGCAAATGTTCTATGGTACCATTAGAATCACACCAGGTTAACGGCATGGTATATGAACATGGTACTTCTGTACCATTGTAGGGCTTATTATGGCTAATATATGTTGAAAAAGAAAAGGGTCATGTGTCTAAAAATAGAAAGAAAAAGGTTGGATACGAGGAATAGGATATTCCTTTTCTGAGGCAGCCCAAATAATTAGAGCCCAAATAAGAGTAATTAAATGTGATACACTTTAACACACAATATATGTCAGCATGCAAATTTTAAATATTTTGTTCAAACTGAAAATCCCCAATACACACCAAGAGTAAATTGAAATACAGTCAAACCATGACTGAGTGTTTGATGGGGAATGTGCGTTCTACTTTCAAATTCTTGCTGCAATGGCGTGATAGTAACACGTTTATTTATTATGTAGAAAAACAGACTTTTTGTGTTTGTGCTGATATATATATATGTATGTGCTGGGGTAAACAATTTTTCTGCTAGATTTTAATTTTATGAGCTGACATTATTTATCATTTTCATCATTGCAAATTTGCATTTATAACATTGTTGTACAGGGTGTCTCAAAAATGACTGGCCAATTTTAAAACTTAATTAAAAAAAATGGGAAGCAATAGAGATGTAGTGTTTGTTGCGTTGTGCTTGGAAAAATAGCAATTTTTCCGTTTTTCCAAGCACAATGCAGAAAATTGTGCATCACTATCGCTTCCCTTTTCTTTTTATTAAGTTTTAAAATAGGCCAGACATTTTTAGGACACCCTGTACAACTGCATTCTATGCAAATTTGAGATAATGAAAATGATACATAAATAATGTCAGCTCATAAAATTAAAATCCAGCAGAAAAATTGTTTTCCCCAGCGCATATTAAATGAATGTAAGCAGGAGAGAAAATTGTAAGAAAAAAGTAACAGGATAAGCATAAAAGCAATTACAAAGCACCGCATCACCAAGCTTATTGTTCTTTATTAACTGCATCCCACAAAGAAAATAATCTTTCTCTTAAACACATCCTTTTAAAATGAAGACTACCCTATGGTGGCAATATATGAACAAGAAATGCTTACTTTTAACATCATCTTCACTCGTTTCAACATTGGAAGAAACTCATTCCTGTCAGCCTAAAAAATAAATACACTTTGTCGTGAAATCGTTTCAAGGAAAGACTGTCCAATTATAGAAAGTAACATACAGTTTAAGAAGCTACTGACATAATGATGCAGAATGCAGGTTTTGTATATGTAATGCTAATAAAGAAATACATGAAAGGTCATACGTTTTGATTTTCAAGCAAATGTAACTTTTCTTCTAAATGTTGAACCTCATCTTCAAACTCTCTTCCCTTAGCAATCATGCTTTCTGCAACTTTACCAGTTACTGCACAAAGTGTCTTTGTAGTTCCACCAAGAGACATTGAGTACATTACAAGAAACCTCTTAATGTCAGCAGTGTTCTTCACGTGTCTAAATAAACAAAACATTTATTTTAAAAACACGATCTTTATTGATTGCATTATAACAATGTATTGCATTATAACAATGTATTTTGTTTGTTTGTTTGTAGTGTTATATCACAAGGAGAGCAAATACTGCTTATATATAATATTAGAGAGGTCATACTGCAATGACATCTACCATTTTCTGAGGAATCAACCTCTGTTATGTATAGAACCAAACCAAGGAATATAACGGACCGAAAAATATACATGTGTTCTACAGTACAATTGAATCAAATACAAGTTAATGGTGTGGCAGACGAACATGTTACCTCAGAGCCACCGTAAGAATACAAATATCCTATTTTTTACTTCAATTGAACAGGAAATAGCTTTGTGCAATTGATCGCATTATTGCACATGACTTTTAGCTTTGAATGTAATGATCACAATATCATGAATTGTATCACAGTGATGATTATGTAATCCATGACATGATGATTATGTAATTCATGACGTGATGATCACTTCATTAGTGGCTTGTACAAGTGCATCAAGGAACTACTTAGTAAGAACTATGGGAATAACATATAGAATGTATTTGATAAATGCACATTTTCAAAAATAACTTACGTTCCACAACATGGTTCAACAGAAAAATATTTTGGATTCTCCTTATCACCTACAATAACAGCTGTCACGACATCCGGATAAGTCTGTAAAAAATTATTAAGATGATAAAGAGGGAATAGCACAGAGCTTTAAAAAAAGGAAGCAATTTTCCAATGTGCAGTGCTATTTCAAATGTCACTACGTAAACATTCTGAGTGTTAAAAGAAAAGCGCAAGAATTATAAAGGGTTTTGGTTAATATTAAAAATTTGAATTGTTTTATTATCTTTTTAAAAATAAACACATAATTAAAAAATAATTACTTCTCCCCGAATTATGGACACATTTGGCATTGCCAGTATATCCTCAAAAGACATCTGCACTCTATGGACACAGAGTTGCTTCTGAATAGCATTATTCACGAAATCCTCCACTTCTTGAATTTGCTCTGGAGTCAAAGATGACTAAAATAGCGAAAATTTTCGATTCATTTTCGTAAAGTAATATCGTATCTCAAAGCAAGCAAACATTTTTATCACAACAACCAGTCATTCAAATTCTAAAATCTAGAATCCATTTTTTGAATCTAAAATGGTAGCTAATACATGTAGGAATACATAGTACTAAAATAAGAATTCCTAGAAAAGTGGCAATTTCTAGTAACGTTACGCATGCAATTGAAAAATATATATATATCAGAATGCACCTTTTTAATACCTCTAGAGCATTCTAAAAATTTTGGCCACAAATCTAGAAAAATGCACTCCCACACATCTACATAAATTGTGTTTTATATTGCAAAGACAACTATGAGTATGCTACATCAGGAATTATAATGTAAATGGCCGGTGCTTGGTACCAACTATAGTTAAATGCAGGTTCTCTGCATTGTAAATGAACTTGTTACCTTAAAGTCACAATAGGGCTCAAGAGGAAAATATTGTGCGAATCTTTTAAAATTTCATATGTGAGTGGTCATGGTACTGCCTAAAATAATAGCAGCAGCTGCTGCTGTCAAACTGTGGGGTAATTATAGATATATGTGTACTTTATACATTATTTTAATCTAAAGCTAGTGGCTAAAATTACTCTTGTCATCGAAATGATAAAATCAGATTGCAGCAGGAACACAAAATTTAAAGGGCCTGGGGTCCTTTTTCTCAGCCTGAAAAAATGTTTGGGGCAGGCCCTCACAAAATTGATAGGCAATGAAGAAATCAAACTATAGTTTTAAGTGAAAGACATAATACAGGGCAGACGCAAATTAGTTGGGCAAAAAAAGAACAGTTTAATGTGAGTGGTTATACAACCAAACATGGGAGTATGCATGATTAAGCGATAGTGAAACATGCAAAGTTTACCCCTTTCACCAATGTTCAATGTGGCTACCCTTTGTTAAAGATCAGGTTTACAGTTTGCTGCTTCCGACATCCATTCCTGAATTGAAATCATGAATCAGCACTGCAGTTGATTTGATCAACGTGAGCATGGTCACAAACATATGGAGAGCACTGATTTATCAATGAGATGTTTGCAGAGTAATGAAGGGCAGTCACATTAAACATTTGTGAAAACGGTAAACTTAGTGTATTTTACTATGATATAATCATATGTACTCTCGTGTTCAGATGTATAACTATGCATAATAAAACATTCCTTTTGTCCAACGAATTTGAGTCCACCCTGTATATAAAACACATCATTATTGTTCATTTTCCCCTGTCTCTGCTTGATTTAGATGTACATGTAGGTTCTTCCATTCAGAACCCGCTAATGTTTCTTTCAGGTTGATGTCGCTGGAATCATGCAAGATAAGGAAGTGGTAAAATAAGACTGTGACACCAGTTAGACAGTGATAAGGATGAACAAGACCTTTGTTTCAAAATTAAACCCTTAACTCCAGTGCAGAAAAGACTAATACTACACAACATGACTATGGACCATATACCACTTGAATACCTATATATCACTACAACTGGTTTATATGACATCACATTAGATATAACAACAGCATAGGTTTCTTTGAAAATGCATTAAAACATTTAAAATGATTTAAAATTTACGATGATTCTTACTTTAGAACTAAATCCAAATCGCAAATGATCAGGATCTACAAGTGATGATTTCTGTGATGTGTATGGAAAAATTTTACGTAATGCTGTTTGCAACAAATGAGTTGCAGTATGGTTTAGAGTACACCCATGCCTATGGACCTGTAAATATAAAGTTAAATGGCTTTTGTATTTTCTAAGGAATTGCTTATATGTGTAAGATATCAACTTTAAAATTTAACCTTATAGGCTTTTACAATAACAATCATAATATATTTATTGCATTCAGCAGAGAAATAATTTGAAATTCTAAGGTTATTACATAAAAATCACCTTGTTTACAGACATCGTCACTTCACCCAATGATGGTATCTTGCCTTGAACCACTTTCCCTTGATGAAAAACAAATCCATCCAAAGAATGAACGTTTTCAACATGAAACATAAAATCCTTTAAAAAAAAATGTTAACATTGCAATATCCAAATACAATAAAATCCGTATCCTAATACTGCCGACAACAATAAATCTGTCTATCGCAATAATTTCTGCAACCCCAACAGCTATTGATTGTATCAGGTTTAATTTTGTCTATGATGACATCTTTTCTTGGTCACTAGAATATTGTCATAAACAAATTTCACTGTGTGTGTGCATGTGTATGTATACAGGGTGTTTACAAAATGGCAGGAAAAAGTTATCGACATAATTCCTTATGAAAAAAAAAGGAATAAAAAATGTCCAGTACAATTTTTGCTTAAGATCAATATTTAATAAGTTATTTCAAATCATAGTTAAACCAATAATAAGGCAAAGTCAACCCATTTAGCATCGATTTAATGGAATGATATATGCGTTCACACAAGGATATCCCTTGTAACGAAGAGAGATAGGAAACGAAGATTTCACTGGTTTTTAAAAACTTGCTTAGGTCACGTGTTACTTGAATTTTAGGGTTCTGAAACCCTGCCCACGAGTTATGCTTGTTTACATCTTAATCAACAGTAAACACCAAATTTGGTGATTTCTCGTGCCAAATCAATCATACCAAGATGGGAATGTGAGCATTTGTCACTAGATTCAACCTTTTTTCTTCTTTGTTGTGGGAAAAATATTATATTAGTATTTTTCTCTTATTTTGTAAGCAATCACGTCCCAGCAATATTCTATCAGGTGCCAGTCTGACAGGCTTGCGATGTATTTGCTATCAACAGTATAGTAAAGTGAACTCCAGAGACTCTCAGCCCCTGAAATGCATAATCTGCCACTGCCAGTGACGAGCACATAATCCAATATTTTAAACAGAACATGGTATATATATATATATATATATATGAAGGGGACATAGGAGTAACTAGATAACTAGATTCGAAATCTGGAGGGCTGATTCTTTTCTGGGAGGGGGTAAACCCTATACCTCAATGTTTAACAGAAGTTTTCTAGGGAAGGGTTAACCTCCTTAGTTGCACCAAAACTCATTGTGCCCAGGGTGCCTCATAACCTAAATCCGGCACTGTACAGTTACCAGATTCAGAGAGAACATTGGCATTCTGTTGGCTTTCTTTTCTAATACTTGGTGATGAAGAAACCTTCACTAGGTTCCCATACTTCGGAATTCCAATGACGTATTTGGACACGCAACTAAATTTTCAGGTATGCAATGCACATGTGTCAATTGAAGTTAACGAATAAGACTCACTTGTGTTCAGCTGGACCACTCCAAGAATTTGTTTGGTTTGTTTTTCTCATGATGGGCATTTCTGACATGTGATTAGTTCATCTTTGGCCTTAATTTTCTTATTAAATATTGATTTTAAGCAAAAATTGTACTGGACATTTTTTATTCCTTTTTTGCACAAGGAATCGTGTAGCAAACTTTTTTGCCATTTTGTAAATACCCTGCATATATAATTGTTTTATGTGTTTATATAAATTTGTTAACAAATCAATTTCCCAGTTTCTTAAGAAATAATTTACACAATTTTTTACACAATTTTAAACATTTTAGAACAAATTGTTTGCAGAATTTTAACCTAATAAACAAATTTTATACAATATTTAAAAAAATATATACATAATTTTTAATACAATTTTCAACATAATTTTTAACAATGAAGAAAATGACTCTTCTTCAGTGTCTTTTATTATATCAGCATTGTCAAGTCACATGCTTGCTCTTTCAGAGATATCCACAGTAGAAATATGTTCCCCATTTTAAAACCATTGTCAACTGCTATAAACCTCACAGCCCCAAAAGAAAGCTAATAAACACTAATAACATTCATGTATATCAAATCATATATCAAAAATAAATGCACATTATCTGAATGGGTTAATACTACATTTCACTTACAAGCCTCATACGTTTTACATTGATATTATTAATATCAATGCTGATTTAATGACAATAATTTATTACTTTTTCACTCAATCGGTGTGCTGAACTGTAATTGTCACACATATCGGTATTTAATTTACCTGAATAACATTTAAAATTGAGTCATTATAAGCCTTATTTTAAGAAATGGTGTAAGCATACTAATCACTAGAGAAGACTTGGATAGTGACAGCATATTCTGAGAAGAGAACCATCTACTACACAAAAAGCAATAATGATTAGTTGCAGTCCTATTGGACATCAAATTTAAATTCAGCCAAATGTCATTTGTGCCAAATAAGATGAGGCTGCCAAAAAAAAAAAGTAATAAAGATAGAGCGAACCGACAAAAGAATAATAATAAAACAAGGCTAATGGCAGAAGTGAAGGTCCTTAAGCACACTTGGGCCCCTTGGTCTGACACCCAGCAATATCTTAAACATGAAATAATGTAAACACTGATGTCACGTTGCTTTCTCTTAAGAGGGGAAATAATGAGGAAGAAGAAGATACTAATCATTAGGCAATCTAATCTTGGACCACGGATCCCAAGCTAGTCAGGGATATAGTCTTTTCCCCTCTTTCTGAATCTAGCATGTAAAAAAACACAAGCATGAACCAAATATATGGACATAGTTACATGTGTAATATATCTCGCTTCACCGTTAGAGATTAATTTTACTTTAATCGTCAAGAAAAGCCTAAAGTACAATAATACAAACAGAATGAAATTACAAAAAAGGAAATCAAAACACAAACTCTATTTATCGCCAAATGTTCACTTTTTGTGCATGCATCATGCTTCTTTAAATTCTTCTTTCAGTTTTCAATAATTATCTAACACTCGGCCATACTGATTTTTCAATCGTCCCGATTGCACTAAATTGGGCTCATTCGAGATCGTCATTCTTTACATGTTGAAACTTCTATGGTCCTTTCAATGACTTTGTCCTTGTCGCTGACATCACTGTCTTCTTCATAGTCTCAGTTGACTAACATGAGCTGTAGTCGAAAAGAAATGTCTTTCCACCTTTTCTCATAACTGTAACACTCGATAAGTATCATTAGGCATTACGCTAGTGGTATGATCCTCGGAATCTGTGGCAGGTGCTCTATTTAGTACATCAACATGTGACATCTTTCCTGCTGGTCGATGTCGAACTTCAAATTCATAGTCTTGAATCAAATTACTCCAGCGAGCTAGCTGTGGGTTCAATGACTTTCTTGCATTCATGCAGCTTAAGGCTTGGCAATCAGCGATAATAGTGACTGTTATACTTATTAAGAATTGTCTCAGTCTATTGAGGGTCCACACAATCGCTATTAATTCCAATTTGCTGGGAAGGTTTTTTTTTTCAGCATCAGTCGTTTTCTTACTTACACAGTAAACTAAGTGCCACTTTTTGTCCTTTCCTTGTTTTAATAATATCCCAGCTACTCCTAAACTAGCATCACAGTGAACTTCCGCTTTAGCATTTGGATTATGGTGCATTAGTATTGGTTGCTTTGTTGTCTTTTAACAGTTGAAATGCTTTCTCTTGTCCTTCCATTCAAATGTTTGACTCTCCTGCAACAATCGTGTTAAAGATTCTGCCTTGTGAGCTTATCTTTCCCCGAATCTTCTAAAAAAGCCTGTTAATCCCAGGAATCTTCTTGTGTCATGCACGTTTAAGGAAGTCGAGAATTCATCGATTGCCTTGATCTTATGGAGATGGTTTAATTTCATCTTCATTTATGACAAAGCCCAAAAAATCCACTTATTGCTTGCTAAATTCACATTTGTTTAATCTCAACGTTAGTTTATCTAATCGTAATCTTTCAAAAACCTCCTTTACTCTTTGAATTATATCATTCCAATTCTTTGCAGGGATCAGGATATCATCTAAGTAACATAAGGCCTTTTCGTGTAACATTGGTCCTAACACTTGGTACATCAGTCTTTGACTCTGTTGTCAACAACTAGTCTGTTTTCGCCTGTCTTCTTCTTTACCAACAATACAGAACTCGCATAGAGAGATCTTGTTTCTGTTATGATCCCGTTTTCCTTCCATTCCTTAATGATGCTTTTAATAGCACTTCTTCCCAAAGCATTTGTTTTATATGGTCGTGCATACACTGGCCTGCTACCCTGAAGTTCATTTATCTATATTTTAGTTAAATCTGTGCACCCAAGTTCATTTATATTTAACGCAAAACAATCTCTACACTCATTTAAGAGTGATGCGATTTCTATTTTCCTTTCTTGTGACATTGATTCATCCAGTTTGATGTCCTCTAAAGTGATATTCTTTTTCGTTTGCATCACCGTGCCTACTATGGAATGTTAATTATCATTATTTTCACTAATCAAGGTCCAATCGGGAGTTACACTAGTTACTTTTGGTACACATTAGTTCTTCCTAAGTTTGATATAATGAGGACCAGTATTAACAATTGTAATTACTACCCTACCGTTAACGATTTCCAAAATAGAGTCTAAATCCTCACCTTCACCATTTGAAATCACTAAGCCATTATCTTATGTCGTTTGTCTTAACGTGGATGAAATTTATTGTATTTTCTTCCAATGTTATAGGTCGTTCAGTTCTAAGTTTTATTTTCAAGGAATCCAGCTCATCCGGTAATTGACAAAAGGGAATAATGTTAGAGTTCCATATTTGCAAGTTAGCACCAATTTTAGCAAATTCAACCTCTAGGTTGTTGAGATAATCCTTTTCCCACAATAAGTTCAAAGGCTATTATATCGTCTGGAACGACAAATAATTCCACATCTGCACACACTCCATCTATTGACAACTGAACCTTACTTCTACCTATTGTATATGTCTGTTCGAATCCAAAACCTATCAACTTCCGCTTCTCTGGGTAAATAACCAAGTTTAGGTTGACTGCCACCGATTTCCTAATTAGTGTCAGTCCACTTTCTGTGTCTATTAAAGAGATCATTTTAGACGAGCAATTGATGATTGTTGCTTCTTTTATATACGATTGAGAATGAAATGCGTTTGCGTTTACCATTAAAGTGTTACTGTCATCTTTTCTTTCCGCAATTCTTCTGTGAATGTCCCACCTTACCGCACTCTAAACATGTTACTACTTTTCTTTCCTTAGGGCAGTCCCTTGACAAGTGTCCGTAATTGTTACAATTATAACACTTAGGGTCACCTCTTTCATTTCGATGGTTGAAGTTAATATAACGTTTGTTACCATTTGAATAACTAAATCCACCAACGTTCCGCCTGATAACAGTTATTTTTACTTTTTTTATACATTCCTTAGTAACCATATGGTTGTTTCGTAACTTATTACTAAACCTTGGACTATCATTAAAAGTAGATTTTCCACTTTCAAACTTCCCACACTTATTATCTACAATATTACTTTTCATGTTATCTCTCACATTTTCATAAGTGTCTATTTTGTCTGCCAATTTTTCAGGATCATTTAGGTTGGACCATTCATCTAAAAAATGCTTTTGCACAACTGAGGTAATTCTTTTTTTCAATTGCTCACTAATCATAACATTTTTGTGACTTTCAAAGTCGGTTGCTTCTAGACCCGTTATCCATTCCTTAAAATAATTTCGTAATTCATAAGTAAAGTCCCTTCAAGTGCTCCGAGTAGCATGGGTATGACCATAACATTTCTGTCTAAACCTTTCAGGGGTAAGTCTGAATCTTTTCAAAAGAAGTTCCTTAATGTATCTGTAATCATTAACTTTACCTTCGTCTTCACACGCAATAATTTCAGTCACTTCTCATGGCAACAACCCTAATAAATTCAGTACCCATTGTTCTTTCTCTAAACCAATTAGTTTAGCTTGTCGTTCGAAAAGTATTAAATAAAAACTAATATTACCATTTAGTTCATATTTCTGCATTATTTGTTGAATGTCACGTTTCGATGGTCTGTTTACGTTCAATAACTCATTAATGATAGTAGCATTTTGTAATCTTAATTTTTCAAGCTCAATATTTCTTATAGTTTCTTCTTCTTTTCTTTGTATTTCTTCTTCCTTTCTTTATATTTCCTCTTCCTTTTTTTGTTGACGTTCTACACATTTTCCTGCTACCTGTTCAAAAAGTGGCTTAACAAATGATTCTGCATAATGTTTTCGAATTTAATATTATGTTTCGTAAATCCACAATTTTGCTTTCTGGTGGCACAACTTCATGTAGCTCATCGGCCAATTCTATTAAATCACTTTTTTTACCTTTAGACAAAAAAGCTAACCTCTTACCTTTGTTTGTTTAAAATCCATTATACTGTGTTTCCAGTAATCGTTGAAGCTTCGTTTACGAGAATCCAAGATTATTATTATAATCTTGGATTATTATTATAATCTTGGATTATTATTATTATATTATCGGAATATTCAAATAGTTAACAACTGCTTCTTAGCATTCCATTTGCAATGCATTAATCCGTTCCGTTATATTTGTTGCACTATGTTTGGAATGTTCTCTGCATGAGTAATCAGTTGCCGTACGTATGCCAATGTCCTCTGTGCGAAATAAAATCCCACTTCTCAAGTGTAATATATATCTCTTCGATGTTAGAGATTAATATTACTTTAATCGTCAAGAAAAGCCAAAAGTACAATAATACAAACAGAATGAAATTACAAAAAAGAAAATCGAAAAACAAACTCTATCGCCAAACGTTTACTTTTTGTGCATGCATCATGCTTCTTTGAATTCTTCTTGCAGTTTTCAATAATTATCTAGCACATGCTTTACACTCAAGACTGTGCCACAAGTCACCCAGGATGGGACCACCAGCTTAATGTGACCTAACCATGATACCTTTGCAAATAATTACTCACTAGGAGCCAAATGGCCACCTAGACACAAATGGCCCAAATACATCAATCATAACCACCAGGGCCCAATACATGAATATAAAAACTAACCATTTGGTTTAATTCATTGCCACCAAAATAGATATGGCCTGATGGCTCTGACATATCAACCATGTGACTTGCCAACCAGTTGTCATGGAAAATATGGTAGTGGCACCATTAGCTTAGTGCATACAGTTCATTGTTGTCATCTATTTTTGCATAAAATATATGCAGCGGCAGTTCATTTTTGTAATAGGATGTTTGTGGGATATCTCTGATAGTAACTTCTGTTTTTCATTAAATGTTTGATATATTGTTTGATTAGGGTGGTTTTTTTTATGGAAATTTGAGATTATTGGAAATTCCATACATGTGTGTCATTACTGTAAAAAAAACTGTCTACATATACGATAGATGGGTTATTTGACAAAAACTACAGTGACACCTCTCTTAATGGACACCTCTCCGATATGGTCACCAGCTTTTACAGTCAGATAAAAATTCGCCAACAGGACATTTCTTCACAATAATATTTTTTCGTAGTATAGTCACCCTTATTTTAGGGACAATATTTGTTTTTTTCCAATGACTATTGGTTAATGGAAGGTTTTAATGCAATTACTGTCACACAAAAATGTCTTACTGCAAAAATGAACTGCGACTGCATGTATTTTCCATGGATGCATGCATTTTTTCAAAAATTTAACTCTTCAATAGCTCCGACTTACCTTATTAGAAATTTCTCCGATGTCAGAAACTTGTCCACCAGCATGTGAATAAAAATTTGTGCGATCTGCAACTAGTAAACAACTCTCTTGGTCTTTAACTTCATCTACCAGTGAGCCATTCTGTATAATGGCAACAATATTCGATGACAAATCCGGAACATCTGTAAGCAAATTGCTATGTATAGTACTTCGTACCATTTTCCAACTAGCACAAGTACTCCTTTCTAAATAGTGCATCTTTTTTTCTTACCACAGGTTTCCCCTGAATAGTCATAAAGGTACTTGTAAGAGTCATCTGTAGGACTGATATTTTTGCTTTGGATCATTCTTAATATCTCTGGAGAAGTAACAGCACTTTCTTCGGAGACTGATTCCATAACAGACTTCAATTCCTATAACACGAAGCAAAAAAAAAAAAATGCAATCCCTTAATTGTTTTTTATCAATTAAAAAAAAATGCCATCATTTGTCCATCACTGTGGTACATTTATGCAATATTTATTTATTATAGGAAATGAAGTAGAGCCGAGCCTCATTAATGTGAACGTTCATTGTAATAAAAAATTTATTTATGTTAAAAGTTGACTCTGTTGACAAAAAGTTTCTTCCCATATTAAAAATTGCGTTACTCAAAGAGGATAGGATAATATTACTATTATTACAATTTGATGGGAATTCAGGACATAGTTAATGTTAAAAGTAATTCACATTGTGCGCTCACATTAATGAGGTTTGATTGCATTCAAATTTATGCCAGCAAGTTACTCCAAGTTATACGTCAAACCATTGTGACAGTTTTGTAAAAACTTTAAAGGCATTATATTTCCTTGCAATATTTCTTGGTTTTATTTACTTTATGAGTAACAGGATAGTTATGATCACACTGTGTTGGAACCTTCAGTTTTTTTTAGAAATTTGAACCTATTGCTTAGCGAACAAAACCCCGAAATACAGACTGGTAGGAAAAAATAGTAAGCAGTAGATGCTAGCAGAAATCCAAACTTTTTGAAAATAGGCAAAGGTGTTACCTGTACGTTATTATGTGGTTTGTTTGTTTGAGGGGTTTTTTTTGTGGTTTTACGGCTCAAGGACTACAGTAATCATGCTGCACTGGGACCCACCGTTTTCCAAGAAATCCAAAGCTTTGGACCTACAATTTTCAGACGAATATGAACCACTTGGACCTACAGTTTTCCAAGGAATCCTAACTTCTTAAAGCCTAGGGAACCAAACCCTGGACTGAACAGTGTGATCTTTATGAGATCTCCAAGTAAACTTTCTTTGCACCATTGGGAGTCAAACCTGGATTAATGGTACACTATGTGAATGTGTTACCACACTGCGCCACCGCAGGGCAGGTTCATTTTTTGATCTGAGTAGTCTGATCTAAATAAGTATAAATATAATGCATGAAACAGAACTGGTGGGAAAAGGCTTTCGTGTTAATTACATTCTAAGACAATACAATGGGTTTTTTGGATAGGATCTGATGGCTTAAGGCGCCTACCAAATCCTATGTTTATTTAAAACCAAATTCATTGGCAACTGAATCCAACAGTTACTGTCATAACTGAAACCAATGCAACACGAGGGCGAAAAGAAAAATTAACTGTTTAATGTAAAGTTATAAAACCATCTTATGAATTTATACAAGAAAAAAGATCTTTCTGCCGAAAGTAAAATTTTGCCCATAAGTGAAAAATCATCATAAAATCGCTCTGTCCAGAGTAATAAAGAACTGTAATACATTTTACAATAATTTGCAACACCCACATATAAATGAGCTCAAACTGAAGCTATTTTTGTTTAGGAGCCAAGAGTTTACGGGCTCAACGGAGGGATTCTGGGTCGAATCCAGGATGAGAACGGCATCTCTTTTTCTCCTAAACAAAAATAGCTCTAATTTGAGCTTATTTCTACATGGGTGTCGAAAATTATTAAGTAAAAATAAATTCCTCCATGAAAACTCACAAAAACTCTCCTTGGTGGCTTTGTGTGTTGACCATTATTTGGCAATTGTGTTATCCCTGAGAAGGGTAATAATATCTTGTATTCTTACGTACAGAGAAAGAGGGCGTTGTTCCTGTACTCGTTCGTCTAGTGGTCAAGAGACTCCAGGATCAATGGAGGGACCCTGGTTCGAGTCCAGGATGAGGACGGCGTCTCCTTTTCTCTTAAACAAAAATAGTTCTGCCCTGCGGTGGCGCAGTGTGGTAACGCGTTCTCCTATTGCGCGGCTAATCCGGGTTCGACTCCCAGCAGTGCAAAAAGAACGCTTACTCAGAGATCTCATAAAGATCGCACTGCTCACTGTAGTCCGGGGTTTGGTTCCCTAGGCCTTAAGAGGTTCGGATTCCTCGGAAAACAGTAGGTCCCGGCGCAGCATGACCACTGTAGTCTTTGAGCCGTAAAACCAAAAAACAAACAAACAAAAATAGCTCTAATCCCTGAGAAGAGTAACACCATCATACATATAGTACATTTGTATAATGATTTCATACAATAAATTATACTAGTTAATTTAGTGTAATAAGTTTGGTTTTCTGGAATTTACATGAAAGCTAATACAGAATATAAATTATATATACTAATTTATTGCAATAAATTTAAAATATAAAAAAAATGTTCCTACAACTACCTAAACTATTGTAAGATATACCCTTTTCGAGGCAAACACAACTGCCAAATAAGAGTCTACACACAAAGCCATCCGGGCAAGTTTTTTGTAAATTTTTTTCATTGGGAATTTAACTATAGGTAATGATTTTCGACACTCACGCTTGAGCTCAAACTAGAGCTTTTAAACTTACAACTTCATATACGGCGTAAGGCAGGGTCGTTTCTGTCCACAGTGGCCTAGTGGTTTAGGCATTCTGGATATAATGGCAGGACTCTGGTTTGGTAAGTCTAATAGTTTGACTCTGAGCTGGGGCTGGCATCCATTTTACTCCTATACTTTAAAAGCTCTAGTTTGAGCTCAAGTGTGATGTGTCGAAAATTATCACCTATAACTAAACTATTACAAATTAGGAGCCATTGTTGTTAAAATTTTACATTATACGAGTATGCAGCTGAATGTCTCAAATTAGATCCTACATGTTTGTTTTACAGTGCAATAGCAACAAAGATCATGTCACCCTTAGGGAACTGACTCTCAGTCTACATTTAACAGGTAAGCATCCTTTTATTGGAACAGTTCTGAATCATGATGCGGTTAACGTAAAGTTAGGCAAAAGCATTACCACTACAGTACACCCTAAAATATATAATGACTGAAATAATATATTTTAGACAACTAAATTTAAGGAATTTGGTGTCATGAATATAAAGGCATTACTAACCAGTATCTAACTTATTAGGCTTAATATAATGAAATGCTGAAGTTCATATTATTTGCTGGCACAGTATAAGCCCAGATGCTCTTGCACATAAAAATCCAAACAATCAATCAATCAAAGTGTTTGTTTAATGGTACAAGGACAGGTAAGATATATTATATCAGAAGCTACCGTTTTCCAAGAGATAAAAACCATCTGATTAGCCCTCTAATCAGATTCCAAGTAATCGTAATTGAGTGATTATAATCGATTGCAAT
This sequence comes from Dysdera silvatica, assembly GCA_006491805.2. Classification (NCBI taxonomy): domain Eukaryota; kingdom Metazoa; phylum Arthropoda; class Arachnida; order Araneae; family Dysderidae; genus Dysdera; species Dysdera silvatica. The sequence goes on from QLNU02015003.1 coordinate 99,338,204, forward strand.
CGATTACATTTTCGCGTAATCACATCTGTAATTGTAATTGAATGTTTTGAAGTAGCTGTAATCTGCAATATAATCATAATCACACTTTTAAATTTCATTTAATCATAATCGTTTTTTGAAATTCTTAGGTAGTCGTAATCATAATCGCTATGATTATAATCATAAATAAGCTGGTCATTTCTGGTTGTGTGCAAGCAATCGCGATTATAATCTGTAATCATAATTCTAGTTGTAATCAAAAATTAAAATTGACTGTAATCATAATCTAAATTTTGATACTTAGGTAATTGTAATTACAATCATAATCCTACGTGGTAATCATATAAACCGATCATAATCGTTCCCAAGCCTGATCCAAACACCTGTCACCTAGGTTATCTAACTCCAGAATATAGCTTGGCAGAAAAAATGAAAAGTGCAGCAGGATTCAAGTCCCGATTTTCTACAGGAAAGAAAAATGCATCCCTTCATCACCATATGCCAACCTCATGTTCAATTCATTGACTAGAAGCCCTTGGACCAGAACGCCATAATTCAAACAGTTTCTCTGCCTCCCCTTTGGCGCAGTATAGCCCAGATGCTCTTGCGCCATAAAAAGCCAAACAATCAATCAATCACCCCCTCCTCCCTCCTCAAAACTCACAGAGACAAGCCTCTAAACTGGGCAATTCTTTCCTTCCAATAATTTGAAATAGAAAAAGGTGATGCTTCAAGATGTACCTTTGAGATTAATTACATGTAAGTGATCTGCAGCAGTCAATAGGTTAATCCCACAGAATTTCAAATACGCATTCACACTTCAAAATGTGTGAATTCAGAATTATTTCTTTGAAATAGCTTTATCACTACAAAATACAAAAATTTTTTTACATGCTTACCTCCATAAGAGCAACCAGAATATCATTAACAAACAAGAAACCAGTTATGCATAGCAGTTGTAAGCTTATAGCAAACAACAACAATCTCACAAAAATACAAATTAATGTAAAAAGAACCTTTAACAGTATTATTGACAGTAAATACATCTATTTTTATTGAATTCAGTACTTTTAATGGTTAGAAGAATTAAGAAATTTGCAGTATTATAATCTGGCAGAAAATAAACTTTCTGCTGTTTGCTAGCAACATGGGACAACTTGCCAAACTAAACTATTAACAGAAAGCTGTTAAAAAAAACAACCCTCCTACAAATTTTCTGACTAATGCTGAACAGAATGGGCAAACCGTTCTTGAATTAGGACAGTACTTTCAAAGGATATGACCATATGATAAGAAACTTTGACCTTGCTCTGGCCTTTGATAAGATAGTTACCATCCAAATAATGACAGGGAGGAAGAAGTTTTGTTCATTGTGCAAACTTTTCTTATCTGGTATCTCCCCATTTAGCAAAACAGGGATACTGACTCTTACTCTTAACCTTCTGTCTATCAGAAGCAAACAAAATATTGTTATGCATATTGTTGTGTATATTATTGCGAATATATATTATGCATACATTGCTGTAGTCTCTACCCAAGAGTAATTCCACTACTGTTTGGTAAATCTCACTGTTGTATGCAGAAGGGTTAATGGAGGTTGTAACCGCCCAATTCCAATAAAATTTTGTATATTTAACATAGAAATATATGAGTTGTAGCTCTGTAACCCCTTCTTATGAACTTTCTGCATACGTCAATGGTAAATCTAAGCTTATAACCAATAAGTATTTTCTCTGACCATTTGTACCACAAAATAAATTATGGTTTTCAATAACTGAATTTACATAGTGGGTTTTTAAAATGCTATTACAATTAAACTTTAATTAGCTAAACTAGTGGGGGTGAATAAACCCAAGCAATTAGGCATAACGATGCTATGAATGGCAAACAAGTAGTCACCACAAGATATAATAATCTCCTAAATAGAGAATCCGGATCTAAATAATTAGATAAGTTGAATAATCACAATCGGGATAAATGGAATTCTACTGTATTTCAACGATCAGCTGAACACACATCAATTCTTGAGGTATTCACTGAAATACAACTGCTGTGCATTTGTAAATACTATCTTCAAATGCATAGACACGTGAAAGATTGCAATACTTCTTGCTTAACTTTATTTTGCGTATATTATACCTTTTCATTTATTTTCTTGTATCCCTGCCAGTCAACTTTCAAACCAATTTCAGTTGCTAGGTCTTCGATAATTTTTTCATCCAAGCCATAATTGTTATACAAGTCCCAAACATTTTTTCCTAGGAATTAACCAAAATATTAAGAAAAAGGGATATTGAGCCATTGTCATGGCACAAAGATAACAAAAGCACCAAACAAATAACATACAACTTAGTGATTAATATATTTTAATACACTAAATGAATTGCTCTGTAAGTATGTCTAGTACGAAAGCAAAAATGTGTTTAAATACATTTAAATATCAGCACATTAAAAAGAAGTTATACTCTTTCAAATATAAAGGAAAAAAAGTTAAAGCTCTTTGATCTATTTATTTATCTAATAGCAGATCAAGGGCAACTTTAGCATAAAGTCACAAAGAAAGCTATCTTACATACATTCTCTAATCAGGACATGGATGGCATAAAACTGGCGTTTCAAGATTATTGAGGTCTGCTTAAAGGTTTACGGAGGATATGGGAAAATTAATTGGTATAATAAAGTCTGACACCACCTTTACGATTTACGTTAGAACTATTTTTTTTTTTTTTTGCTCATAACAGTTGGATGAGAGAAAATTTGCCACACAACCAGGTTTGACTCAAACGATCTCCAAACTCAACAGTCACTGGATTTCTGCTCCAATTATGGATATATGCAGAAGAATACTGGGAGTTATGACTCCCCCATTAAATATATATATATATATGTATACACATATATACTATAGGCTATATATAGCGTGTAGGCTATATAGAGAGAAGGATTAATAAATGTATTTATGGTGAATTGTGCTTATTAGATAATGGCATTTGCCTGCCTAATTAAAGGTAGAAACCTAGTAGGGGAAAGAAGATTCCCTGTCCATTAACTGCAAAAATCTAATTGGCAATGGTGACTGGATTTGTGTCAAGCCTTGTTTGTGTACATACATATATGTACATATATATGCACATGTATATATAAAACTGTGCAGCCCTGTAACTCCTTCCAATTATAAATTTTC
>QLNU02015003.1:99342366-99358136 GCA_006491805.2 Dysdera silvatica
TTTTTATTAAAATAGCATTTGTCTGGTGGACGTCACAAGAACAATCAGCATGCAGCAACAGGAAGAATTTGCTCCATATATGTCTCTATGTTGAAAGGCTGCAAACTATTGTATATTATGCAGAAATGCAGTTAATCATCTGTCAGAGCATTAAATATGATTCACCATGCTTCTGGGCTTCACAGTTCTTTTTAAATCCTAGCAATTGTAGTTTGAGAAATAGTATGAAGGATTTAAACATTAAATTCTTAGATACAGTATTTCTAACTTGTTTCAATTTTACGAAACAAGGACAAAAAGGGTCAGGACCTTAGTTTTCTCAGGAATCCTTTAGCGCCTAGAGAATCAACCCCTAAACTATGATGAGTGCATATTTCTAACTTGAGTGTCAGTATAGGGACTAATCAGCAATCTTTCGTGGAGCATTATTAAATTATTTTCAACAATCAATCATACAATTATTCCAGATTTTTTAGCACAGTTTTGAGCATGTATAATCCACCCACAGACAAGCAAAAATTTGCTGTATTTAAGTTACTTTAAATATAATGTGAACCTAAAATGAAGGAAACCTTCCAGAACTTTATTTTCTGCTTCTGCAGCCATTCTATTCCGAGATTTTCTTCCACGATTAATTACTTGATGTAGCATTTTCTCTTCATCATTGACGATCTCAATAACCTGGAGAAAAGGTTAAAAAAGTGCCACATTTAATATGCAGGCAGAAGAAAATAATTGTAAATATGACACTTTATATAGTGTTTCATCTAGAAAAAAATTAGGGCAGGACGCATGACCTGACAAAACGCCTTTTTTTTTTTTGGCACTCTAAGTACACGGATACTCATGACAAATATCTGGTTACATCAGCTTTACTGCTACTAACTGCTGTAAGCAGCATCTTAATTGATTTAGTTCCTATTGCTACTTCCTTTAAACTTTTTAGTTTTTGTTTGCAGGTAAGCATTTTTTGGAGGATTTTTTTTTTTTTTTTAGTTAAATATATGCGAAAGAGAAAGTGTACATGATTGCAATCTAACGGCAGTGTTGCCAGATGGCAAGATTAAAAAATCCCTACTTCATACAAAATAATAATTAAATTATTATAACTATAATTTAGTTAAACATTATCCTATACTATATGACAAGTAAGAGTAATAAAATAGGGATGTAAAACATGCTTAATTTAGTGCTTAAAGACAAACAAATTGATTTTAACAAAAATTTGACCTCAAAAATAGGTGGAACCGCTAACGTTTATCGCAGTAGTCCGTGGTTGAAAGTCTGCAAACCTGGCAACAGTGCTTTGTTTACAAATATTCGTCAGCAATTTCATTTTGCCAAAACCATCAGTGTTATTACAGAAATGAAATAATGAAGTACAAAATTTTTATAAATCAACAAATTTCGTCACGCGTTTTGGATTCTAACGTGAGAATTTGAATCATCATCGGGGAAGGATGGTGCGTTATTTTCCAAGGGCTGGGAGGGATATTTGGGCAAAAGGGCTGAAAAATTGAAGGGCAGGGTGCTTAATAGGTTCAGCAGGGCATTGCGCACTTCTATTTCGCTTTAGATGAAATACTACTTTATAATAATTAAAATTCAAATTATAAAAAAACTTTTGGCTTGTTACAAATTGTTTGAGTTACTCTGCACATTAATTACGTTTTACAAAAGTGGCAAATCTTTATTGATTGAAGTTATACTCGTGTCTATATGTAGCTGTACATAATTTATATGAACTCGTTAATTGTATGTATGACTGATATCATGTTTAAGTTTAAATAAAATATTATTTATTATAATTATTAAAATAACTTGCCTCTTGAGTATGTTTCTCTAACTCGGGAAAAAAATCCAACGTTTCAACTACATATGGAACTAAAGTTGAAAGATAACCTGGTCGTGTTTTCATGACGCAATTTGCCATGTACGCAGCTTTGCGGATTATTTTTCTTAAAATATGCCTGCAACATAAAAAAAATTGTGTATCCCTTTCATGTAACGCTTTCTATAAAATATATAAATTGTAATATATTTGTATATATACATAACAAGTCATAATTTCTCATATGTTGGTAAGGAAGTAAATTTAGAAATTTGCAATTCCACTGCTTGTGCTTTACAACACAAGATCATCCTACGACATGAATACCCATGAATTTGTGCTAAATTTTTACACTCTTCTCACTCCCTGCACTATGAAGAAAGAAATGATTATACAATATGGTATCTATTTACAACAGTAATATACAATGGAACCTGGCAAAAAACCCACCTGAATAAAGTGACCACTTTTTACAAGAGAGAACTGATGGGGATTTAGTCATGCATATATGAAAGTCTGTTGTGTATAGTGATCACCTCTTTATGATGACCATTGCAGTCCCGTCCCGAAGGTGGTCACTTTAAACAGGTTCTGCTCTATATGTAATAGCTAGAAAAATGGATGATATTCTACTCATTAATTTAAGAAACAAACATTTGCAGTAAAGTTTACCTTTGAGGATGCTAGCGTTAATAGATCTTAACGAACTAGTTAAAACCGTAAGAGATTTACATAAAGCTAAGGACTAGAAATACATTTAAATGTACTGCACATTTTACATACATACCCAGCATCAAAAGAATCTGGAAACAAGCCATCCGATATAGCAACAGTAAACATACGGGAATGGTCAGCAATTATTCTGTATGCAGTATCAATTCCATCTGGATCGTTTGTGCCAACAGTACCATTGTAAGGTCTAACATTGAAATTCTGCAAAAACAATGGCACAGTTTTCATGGCACACTACAAGACTTTATTAATTACACATAATTATTCGAAACTATCTATATAAACTTTAATGTAAGATAGGAGACATTAAAACTTGTTCATTCCTAAATGTACATCCAGAAATATAGAGATCAGAGGATGTTCTACAACCCTTTAGAAACTAGCGTGTAAATTCTAGGCAGTGAAGGCATTCCATTGATGGCCCCCATATGCTAAATAAATAATTTCAACATTCATGAAATACAGCATGTTGCATGCACAAAGTTCACATAGTACACATATATAATAGCAGTAGAAAAAAGAGCCAATTCCCCCATATCCTCAAACAAGTGGCTCTTAGGATGATGCAAAATTTTGTTTCAGCATTCCCTATCTTCTATTAGAGTTTATTAAGAGAATTTTAAAACATCCTGTACACATACTTTAAATATACACATGCAGGGCTCAACAGATCGTGGCAAACCGTAGTTGTCCGCCTGAATATTGAGGAATCCAGTACAGTCAAACCTTGTTAAGATGAACAAAAAGGGGGAACAGAAAATCTGTTTCATTAACAGCAATTAATTTTGTTCAGAAAGCATAGTATGCTATACAATCTGACGGGACTTCAGAAAATGATTTGTATCAAAAATAATTCGTCTTAAGCGTGTTCATCTTAATGAAAATATATAAAGATCTTATACTTGCCAATTGCAAAATCTAGTCACCAACAGTTACCTCGCTGTTGAGCCCTGTATATATATATATTTTGTTTCATTTACAAAAAAAAAGTATATGATCATGCTTTGAAAATATTTACTATGTACAACATTTACTTTGAGCAAAATTTAATGCAAAGTGATTACCTTCTGTATTGCTTCAAACAAAGGACTAAAAATATCAGTGTCATAATTTGACATTGTCCCCTGAAGAACAGCAGTCAGCCTTTCTAGGCCCATACCAGTATCAACATTGTGCTTTAATAAAGTTTCTAATTCACCGCATTTATTCCTAAATAAAAATGAAATATCTCTATCAGTCTCCTCAAAAATGTTATGATCTATATCCACATGAAATAGCTGAAAAACCATACCAGCACATAACAATACAAGTAAAAAAATATTATTAACATTAAATTCTGGAAAAGATACGTCGACGACACGTTTGTTATACTTAAAACTAATACACTCCAAAGCTTCTTCCATTACCTTAATAACTTAAACTCACATATAAAATTCACATACGAAACAGAACAGAACAATAAACTCCCTTTCCTAGACGTTCTTGTACACAGATCTCACGATAACTCAATCTTCACCTCAGTTTACCGTAAACCCACACATACAGACAGATATCTCGATTTTAAATCGCATCATCCAACATGCCACAAAGCTTCCGTTGTTAAAACATTAAGTCTTAGAGCGAATTCTCACTGCAGTAATGAAACACTTTCAAACACAGAAACAAAACACATACACACGGCACTTAAAAATAATGGATACCCTAAACGATTCATTCTCAGAAACTGTAGACCCAATAGTACATCTTTAAACAATACATCTCACACCCGCATATCTATTCCATATATTCACGGCATTTCCGAAACAATCTCTCGCATCCTTAAAGAGGCAAATATCAAAACATTCTATTCCCCTGTCACAACACTTCGCAAACAACTTACAAAAGTTAAAGACCCAGTTCCACCAGAAGATCTCACAGGCGCCATATACCAAATACCATGCAAAGACTGCAACAAACATTACATAGGACAAACAAAAAGAATGATCAAAACAAGAAAAAAAGAACACAAACAAGCACTCGCGAAAGGAGACATAGCCTCACGTCTGGCAGAACACGCTTTACAACACGGACACGAACCCGACTGGGACTCAACAAAAATACTACACCGTCACATCACAAACAAGAATAGTAGACTCTTCTTAGAATCTTGGGAAACTTACAAACTACACGGGAAAGCCATTAATACATCACAACCACTTCCAGAAACTTATAAACAACTCTTACTCTGAAATGTATGAGACATCCCCAAATTAGGTAACCCGCAGTGTGGGTTTCTCATTGGTCCCTATTGGGGTTCTTCCATGATTCTATTGGAGGCCTCCCATTGGTTCTCATTGGGTTTTCCCATTCTGCGGGACTACTCTGATGAAGGGTTTTCCAGAAATTTCAAGTATAAAAAAGAGACAGAAACATAACATCGTCATTACTCCTGATGAAGGACTGCTGCTGATGCGTCCGAAAGCTTGAGTGATCTTTTTCATTGCTATTTTACCAGTGTTTAACCTTTTTATGTAATTTCTATGTATGTTTTATGTTTGACGACTGCATTGTAGGTCATCTGGAATGGCACACATGGCATAATATGACCTTTGAACCGCAATATATTTGCACACAATCATGCTTACTGGGAGCCAAATTCAGCCCACGTGGCCTGTAGGTAATGATTATAGCCATGGTATTGATTACTTGACTGAATTTTTATGGTGCAAAGATAGCAAGGGTCATTCTGCACCAAACCAGATGAGGCCATAAATGCAGTCTTTCTAGGCATCTGGCCTCCAGCCTTTAATTTTCAGGTCGTTTGATTATGAAAATTTATACATAAATATCTAAAATTGCTTTAGTCGTTTAAAGGCCAAATTAAGTACCTGAAAGAATCTATATACTTGTTTCCTTAATTATGCACATATTAAGGCTCCTTTAAAGTATTCAAGCCACATTTTCCCTTGAAAAAATTTTCTTCATCGATTTTTAAAATGTTCACAAATGGGAGAACATTGGCCTCAGATGAGTTATTTTTTCACATAATTTACAAGGAAGCTTCTGACAGAAAATACAGACTAAGAACACATTTAAATGAAAAAATTTGGCAATACTAAAATAATTTTATAACTTTTACACCTGAAACTTGCTTTTGCTTACCTTTATAACGAATTGCCATTATGTACGTGCTTTACTTTCCATGGGAAGTAGGAAAGCACATTTTATGCAATCATTTGTTGCATTCTAAACACTTATTTCGGCAGTTTTTTTACATAGAGCACAATGACCCTGCATTGCAGTTGTTAAAAATAATCACGTTTTTCTCATTTCCATGGAAATATGGGTCTTTGGTCTAGGATGAGACACAACAGACAACTTTTACATTGGCCCTCACTAAGTTCGATGTGATTTCTCAATGAAAATCCTAATGAGATGATGATGCGAGATTCGCATGGATGTCGCTATGACATAGCCAGGATGCTGCAACAGACATGTTCAGTGCATTGGTGCATAGATTCGAATACCACTTTTTACTCCTCAACTGAGGTCTACAAGAACGGAGTTTATCTAAATACATCAACTCCTCCCACTTCTTCGTTATATTGCTTAAAAGATCAGGTTAGATAATAACCTTTTCTTTTTTAGCTTTTGAGTAATGTTTAGCTGTTGAAAAGGGATTATGAGTTTAATGGTTTGAAGCAACAGTCACTACTGCATTATCATTCCAGCGACAAATGTACACAGCACCGCCACAGTGACAATCCACTGCCCCAAATTCTTTTTTGCTAATGCTTTCTCATCTTGCAAAGGAAACTGCTTGATATGGTTTTTACAAACTGTTCGGTTGGCTTTCATTCTAGAATCTGCCTATTTTCCAAGCAAATTGCATGAAGTGAAAAAATTATCAAAGCAGAGCTTGTGTGTTCCAGGATTTTCAACAACAGAAAGTAAACGCATTACAACATTTTCACCCAAAGACAATGGCACATCATGACTCTTTTTCCCACAGTAAATTTCCATTGAATATAGATATCCAGGAGAAGAACAAAGCGTTCATATTTTAAAACGAAATCTAACAGATTTACCGCGAATAAGCATTTTGCATGATGATGGCCATAATATCGTATGTACACAAAATTTTCTATCAGAGTTTGGGGAGACAAGAAAACATAGCACGTAGGATATTTTAAATGAATTAACTGAATGTTGTTGATTAATTATTGATATCATTTTTTATTATCTGATTATATGATTGTTAAATAGATGATTAATTAATATGCTTATTAGATAATTATAATAACAGCAAAAATCTAATCACACATTAAAATTACATGCGGAAATCTGCCACTTTTCTACATTATGTTTACAAATTTTACCAATTTCATGGGGGGGTGGGGGAACACATGCAATCAGGTCAGCTGTCATCTGCTCCGACGGAAATACGACCTGGAGTGCAGATAATTATAAACATATATAAATATGTCCGTTTTCTACTATTTAATGTAGCTAATAGAATCCAATCCAATAGTTTAAAAAATGTGTCAAAAAAGTTAACACCTGAGGCCAATGTTCCCAAATGGGAACATCTGGAAATTTGTATTAATAATTAACAAATTGAGCATCATTATAACAAAAAGTGACATGTAAAATAGTATTTGAACTCTCCACTTTCATGATGTGCAAAAATTTTGCAAAATTTTGAATTCTATGACTTCGTTTTTTTTGTGCATTACCAACCAAGGTGAAAAGCTAAAAACAAGTAAATTACAATAAATTTTGAACTGAAATGAATTAATGTATAAAAGTTTAAATGATTAAAAAAAATTATGTAAATGTTCAGATTTACTCAAACCAAATTTTTATAATGTTATTTTGTATAATATAAAATAACATTATAAAATTTGGTTTTTGTATAATATAAAATTGGAATTTTTGGCGATTTTTTAAAATTGATGTTCCCAAATGGGAACATCAGCATTTAAATGGTTAACTGCATTTGCAGCTTGACTTGCAATTTTTAAATAAAAGTATATTGTGTACTAGCATAAAGATAGTATATAGCTACAAACCTGTTGTATTGAATAAACACGAGATTCCATATTTCAATTAGATCAGATCGGCCTGCGTTGATCCTCATAGATGGAGGGATATCATGCTGATCGCCGAAAAAATCATAATGTATTTCTGAACAGGGTCCACATGGTCCAGTACAACCCATGTCCCAAAAATTATCTTTAACCCCAAATGGGAAAATGTGATTCTTATTTACACTAAAAAGAAAATTAAACTTGAACTGAAAATATTTATAATAGAATGATATAAACACACATATAATATTTGGATTCTAATTGGTTTATGGATCATACTTTTTTTCATAGTTATATTTTTTTTAATTTCTTATCATATTTTGCTCCTACCGATTTATAAAAAATAATTACATATTATGCATATCTTTGGCAAGGATTTTAAGCACCAAGATATGCCTAATTTGTATAAATAGCAAAATTCTCATAATACATACTATCTGAACATTTTCTATGATGTTTTATCTTAGTGTAAGATTGGGGGCAAATATAATTGTATTGATAGTGTCAAATACTCTTATCACTTAAAATATATATATATATCATCATCATCATATTCAACCATTATCTATCCACTGCTGGATGAAGGTCTCTCCAAATGCTTTCCACACAAGTCTATCCTGGGCCATTCGTTTCCACGTCACCCCAACCTGTTTTCTTATTTCATCCACCCATCTAGTTTGAGGACGTTTTCTAGGTCTTCGGTGGTCTCTTGGAATCCAGTTCAGAATTTCTGTTGTCCATCGTTGATCAGTTCTTCTTGCAATATGCCCAGCCCATCGCCATTTCAGCCCTTTTACTTTAACAATGATGTCCTCTACTCTAGTTTGCTCTCTCACCCAAGTGTTTCTTTTTCGATCTCTCCTAGTTATTCCAAGCATGCACCTCTCCATGCTCCTTTGCGTTGTCTGTGGCTCTTATAGGTTTCTATTCACATTAAAAAATACTATATAATTTACACCTTGAATTCCAGCTGCAAGTTGTGCCAGCTCTAGTGTGTAATAAATAAGACAGTAATGTTAATTACCTTCAGTTGTCTTCTGTAGTTTCGGAAAATATATATACTTAAAAATATAATTTACACCTATGAATTACAGCTACAAAAGTGTGCGTATCCATTATGTAATGATTACAAAAAAGTATATAAAATTCACTTAAAAACTTCTCTTCTTAGTAGGTGTATATAACCTTTAAGAGAGAAAAATTGAGCGTAGACCGCAGCTCAATTGGTAGAGCATCAGACATGTAATTGGAAGGTCAAAGTTCATATCCCATTGGTCCTAGCATACTTTTCTTTCAAATTTATATAATAAATATATGCTGCTTGACAACTGTTAAGGGAAAAATAGTTTTTGCTATGCAATGCCTCTCATGATCATGGTATAACACTATAACTACACAACATCCTATTTGCTAACGAGAAAAACCCAAAGTGATAAATAAGGGGTAGTTGCTTCTGTATATTTTATACTGAAAGAATAGTGAAACTGAATAAATAAAACATTATTTAAAAATGAAACACACACAAACACAGTTTAATAGAAGTTGGAATGACTTTTTACAATTGTAGAAAGTCGTTCCAACTCATAGTACTTTAACTATATTTGTGTGTATTTCATTTTTAAATGTTTTATTGTGAAGTGTATCACTCACTTTTCTATATGAAAAAAAAAAATCCATTATTTATTTTAAAATCCCATAAAGAAAAGGTGGGTGTTGAATACAGCTGTTAAGGCTAACACAAAAAAAAGTGATAGAAAACAATGTACTAAAATAAAAATTGCCTATTAAACATAGGACAGAAGTTGATATCATAAATTACAAAAAATACTCTTTTACCCTAATTCCAGCCAAATGTTTTTACACTCTTCATCAGCAAACAAATTCAGTCTTTCATCGCCACCAAAGTATGTCACATATAGTCTTTCTTCGGGTAAACCATATACTTTGGTCAAGAGTTCCCAAGCCATCTCACAAGCCTCTTTCTAATTAGAAATAAACTTTTAACTGAATATCAGATTACACAAAGCTTGTAAAACAAGGGTACTTCATTTGGGATATTTACCCCACTTTCATTTATAATTAAAGTAATTGAAAAAATACTGTTAAAACTAAATAACGACTGAATTCTTTAAAATGGCCATTAATTCAATATTAAAAGAACATTAACAACTAATACTGCATAATATACATATTTATTAAATATTGTTATAATTAATGTAACTAATTATAATTTATATTAGTTACATTAATTTTATTATTAGTTATAATAATTTAATCAATATGTATAATAATGTGAATAATTATATACAGTAAACCTCCAAATAGCGATAACTAAAAGAACTCTGCAAAGGTGACCGTCCTTTAGTGGTGGCTGTCATTTAGAGATTCAGTATAAAAAAAAATTGAAATAAATAAAATCAACAGCAGAAAGATTAGTCATTTCAAATATATTAATTTTCATCTATTTTAGTTCACGTTAAAATAATCAGTGATTCATAATTTTTTGTTTCATGCAAACATTCTTTTCTGAGGAAATATAATATATATATATTGTCCTTTTGTCTAACTTATCATCATTTTTGTAAGATGTTACTGTATATAATAGATATTGAAACAGATACTGAATAATATAAAAATATTGAATATGCAAATACTATAATCTCATACAGTTACACACCAAGAATATTCCGAATGGTACAAAGTGGTACAAAGAATTTTTGGTGGAAAAAATGGCCGAGGGCCATATCAATTATGTTTTTGTTTTCTTTGTTTATCATCATTAAATGACGAGTAATGACTAGTAAATAATTAAAAATAGTAGTAGATTTTGTTTATACAATTTTACAATGGCCAACCCTTGTCTCCCACAAAATATTACCGTTTTGATAATAGGTTGAAGAATAACCCTATTCTGCAAAACTTGCTTTTGCTTGCCTTCTGCTCATTACTTGATTTGTAGAAGACTTTTTGCCTTTCTTGAGTTTCAAAAACTCATCGGCTTTGAGAACTGAATCCTTATGATAGAGAAAAGTTCTATGTTGGCTGAACTTCTTCAATGGCATTTTCTTCCAATTATTAAATTCTTTTGAAACAAGTTGACTTGTGGCTTGTGTCGATCTTAAACCGACTTCATGGGGTGAAAAGAGAACACACAAAATTTGCTATAGGCACTGTTTTCTGCATTTAGGTAAGCTAGATAGTTATGCTTACTCAGTTCAGATGGACAGAACTTCTGACTGTGGTGAGATTTTCCTTGACTTTATACAGCACTAGTGACGGTCGTGGGAAAATTGCAATTTGCATATGGTTCCCAAAGACATTTTTGCACTGTTATCCTATCTCCATCAGTGAGGTTAGATTTCTTGGCATAATTAAAAATATCCGCAGTCAGAATTTCCATTTCAACTGTTTTAGTCTACTTTTACCTCCTGGAAAGCATTTGAAGACAGCCCCTAGCCACTGCTGTTGCCTTACTCAACAGCAGTCTCATCAATGTCACAAGAGTTCACAGAAATGTTTCATTGGGGGTCCATTGGTGTATGGGAGGGTTAATGGGTTGTAACCCCCACATTGCAATGAAATTTTGTATATTTAACATAGGAATATGTAGCTCTGTAACCCCACCGCTTACTAACTTTCTGGGATCATCACTGCTTTCAATTTTACCACTTTTAAAAAAATAATTTCATTGTCTGTTGGCATAATAATTTTTCACTTTGTTAGTCCAAGGAGGATGCCCAGGCTCCTACATGGGTGCACCAATAATTTCATAGTATTTGCATGTTTGATATTAAAAAAATCATTGATTCAATATCAAAGAATTGTTAATTAAAAAAAGATCACTAATTTAATATTGAAATGTTCATCAATGCAATATTAAAAGAATCATTGATTCGATATTAAAGAGTCGTTAATTAGCAGAAAAAAAACTCGATATTGCCAATAAAATCCTCTTCAAAATAAGTTTTTTTGTGTACATCCCCCATAAGAAAATCAAAACCCCAATACTTCTTACAACAATCGAAAAGCGAAAAAATATAAAATATGGCCTATTCCACCTTTTCATTATAATTCCAGTTGAAACAAAATATAATAATCACTATCTCATAACACACAAACAAATGATCAAAAGCAAAAAAATAGTCTGGGATTTTTCTGAGGACAAAATTGTAATTCTCAGTGCCTTGTAATAATGCACAAAGATATTAGAAAGCAAAAAGATGCCCTCCAAGCTTCTGGTGCTGCAGCAGTACTGCCCATGCCACTGAAAGGTGTAGCGATAATGAGAAAATGTTATACTGAGTTACATAAATCGGTTATAGGGAAATTCGTTAATGTAAGAAGTTGAGGGGAAGAATAAGAGAGACACACACATAAAAAAAAAGAGTAAATATTGGTAAAAAGAGAGGCACTCAATAGAAAATAATCCATTCAGTTCCATTTCTTTTTTGCCAAGTTTGTCTCAATCATCCTATATTATTATCTTTAAAAAAAAATCCGTCATAATGTTGCCTCAGGCAGCTACCTAATTCACCTACATTTTCACGTCAGGCCTGCATATCACATACGATATAAAATATTATTAATGAGTAATACACACAAAAAAATATTGTAAACATTAATAATGCTGTAATATAGAATTTAAGCCAATCATTTAAATTCACCAACAAAAATTCAGGCAATTACTTAAAAATTCACCCATAAAAATTAAAACAATTGCTTAGAAATTAACCAATAAAAATTAAAACAATTACTTAAAAATTCACTAATAAACATTTAGCAAAATATTTTTAAAAAAGTCACCTTAAAATAGTCTCCAAATGACCAATTTCCTAGCATTTCAAAAAAAGTGTGATGATGAAAATCGTGCCCAACTGCACTCAAGTCATTATGCTTGCCGCTTATTCTGATGCACTTCTGACTGTTGACTACTTTCTCCAAATTATAGAATTCATGACTAGCTGGTGTTTTGTCCAAAAGCAAGGATTTGAACTAACAAACAAAATAATAATCAGCATGGAAATTCAAATATGTTATTAGTCTAAAATTCATAAAAACAAACCATCATCAATCTTTTGCTTGACATAGCATCAAATATAATAGAATACTGGGTAGTCATTCATTTACACAATGCAATACTAGAACCATTCGCTAATGACAGGACATCAGTATGTTTTAGAGCCCAAGAATAACCAAAGTCATACTATGCTACGACCTAAAACTAGAAAATCGAAAGAGCCTGTAACATATATGGGAATGGCAACACCGTATACTTTGGTGGTTGCTTTTGATGACAAATAGCACTGTAATCTACACTTTTAACCACTGACCATAAAAATATACTTTGTTTGCTGTAGTATACATGGTTTGATAGTGACATAACGAGAGAAGAACTACGTTCCAAGTTCCAACCGAATAATCTACCAATGCAGAGCCATAGCCAACCTGGGGCTAGAGGGGGCTGAGTGGGAGAGGGGGGGGCCCAGAAACGTGGTCAGCCCCCCTGGAAAATAGTTTTTCAAAATAAATTATTTTAAAGTTTTTAAATTTTTTTGTTTTGTATAAAATTGTACATAACAATGAAAATTGTTCTTTGACGTTAAAAATATATGCCAAATAGATTTCTACTGTAGATCTTGTGCACACCTTGTATTTTACAGAGGTTTAAGTCTTCATGTACTCTAATACAAAATACTAAATATAAAGACAAGGGAAATTATAAATTTTAGTTTACCTCTGTAAGTTTTCAATGCAAAATTTAAGTTAAGAAATTTATTCATTGATGTTAAATATAATAGCCTACTTAGATATTTAGTATTATTGAATATATTAATAAAATACATTAAAATATTAAAGAATTTTAAGCTCCTCACCCTTGTAACAAGAGCTTAGCTATGGGACTGCACCAATGAGATAATTACAAGTAGTTTTTGAACAGGAATAGTTACTGAAACCACCTACCTGATTCATGCCAGCATTCACAAAAAGCAGTGAAGGATCACTGTTCAAGAAAACTGGGCTTGAATGAACGTAAGTGTGCTTTTTTTCTGAAACAAAGTAATCTATGAAATTTTTCCGGATTTCTTTCGAAGTCATCACTTTAGTTTTGTTCACCATACAAGTCTTCTCATAACTTTTAAAACGTTTATTGCAAATTTGAGTTTTCCTTTGTGGGATTGCAAATCCTATTTTTAAGCGTACAGAGCGTTTGACTATTCTGTGACAATACATACTTGAAAATATTCAATTCGTAAAAGCTAAACAATTGTTTCTGCTGCTTCTTTCTTTATTACGTATGATGATTTTGGGAAGATTGATCGAATTTAGTCTGTTTCGTATTCCTAGTAAGGTTTGGGGCCGAAGTCTCAAAACAATTAAGAAAAAGAATAAACTACACCTATGAGAAAAGTAAGAGGTGAACAGGCGACCAAAAATTACGTCTGCTAGCACACATATTTGTATTTTCACAGTCAACTAGATTACTACAGGCCCGCTCACGTGAATTTTAAGCGTGTCCCCACTTTCTGTTGGAGTAAATACTAGGGTTGATCATAGGGGACGCCAAATGACATGGGTAAACATGCCATGTGTTTTCATGTGTTTACAGTTCACTGAAGAAGATTAAAACGTTTCAGAGTTTTCTATAATATTTACATGGTATTTTGTTGTGTTAACAATGGCATATTGTTGTATTCCATTTTGTAAATCGCAATCGGGAAAAAGTAATATGTCCTTCCACGAGTTTCGAAGTAAAGAAAACCTTCGGATTACAACTATCACACGTAAAGGTAATTTGTTTCCCTTTATAATTTTATTCTGTAGTAGCCAAGCTAAGGTGCATTAATTGTTTTAGGTTCATCCAACATCAAAGCTATATATGCACATTTAATGTTTTCATCTATTTGAAAAATATATGTCGGTTCTATGCTGTTGAAGAAATGATTTTTCTTTGTGCTTTTGTTCTTTGGAAACATAAGTTTTAAAATCTACGAATTTTAATATAATCTTGAAGGTAATGCCAACATTCTTGAAGATCGCAAATAAAGGCAACCATTTATCTTGAATACTTAAAAATTTTTGAATCCCATTCCAATTTGTGCTCCTGTAGAACTTCGTTTAGCTTTCATTTTTTATCAAATAATTAATCATTGTCTGCTAAATTTGGAGGCGTCGTCAAATTTCTGGTTCACACCGGGCACCGTATGAGCGAGATCATCTAATAATATTATTTGATATTTTGTAAACGTAAGTTATACTTTGCATAATAAATTATAAGATTTTAGTAGATATTTGAATCAAAAAATATGGAAAAGGCAACTTTTATAATGTAAGTATTGAATTTCGATTGTAGTCTATTAAATACTGCAAATGGCTGGAAAACGAACAGCTATGCCCTTCTTCCTCGGGCTCCATGTAAAGGCTGGAAAAAGTCCAATTTAAACCCGGAAGAAAACCAGGTTTTTTTGTGGGGGGAGGGATTTTTAAAATTCCTAAAACTTTTTTTTTTTTTTTTTTTTGAAAATTATGGAAATTTTGAAGTATCGTCGTTTGAATTGTATAATATAAAATGATTCGTGTGAAGTTTTACGAAAAATAGAAATAGGAAACAGTAAATAACACCGAAATTCACATTGCAAGACTCCATTGCACATGCGTGTTAAACGTTGCTTAATGATCTTATTATTTCATTATATTATAATTTTCCAGCTTTGTTGCAATGGTATTCGTTCGTGAAAGGTAAGCAATACCGCATTAAAAATGTATTAATTTAAGACCTGGGTCGAACAACCTCACTTTTTATTTGAAGGAAAATGTGCTTGTAATAGTATTCATAGCGTTTTATCCTCTCCGGAGGGAAAGTAAAAAAAGTGCTTGTAATCTATCTATCTAACAATATTTATAGAATTGAATGTGTGTTTCTATAAAATCGTAAATCTTTTGACGGTTCTGGAACAAATTTTGTATAGTTGCACACTAGGGGTTGTGGTGGTCAGTGGTTATAAGCAACATATTGTGATTTTTTACTGGAGTGGGGAGGTGATGGTGAATAATCAATCATTCATTCCAACCGAACACTGTTCCTTGTATAGTCAACTTATCATTAACTTTAAAATCCAGGTTTTAAAATTTTGGAAAAC
>QLNU02015003.1:99358236-99409287 GCA_006491805.2 Dysdera silvatica
GAAACGCTAAACAAGGACAACTATGAAATGTGGAAAATTCAAAGGAAAGCGATGTTGGTTAAAAGTGACTTCTGGGCTTATGTAGCTGGAATACAAGTAAAACCGGAGTTAGAAGCGACTGACCCGAAAACGATTGAGGTGCGTGATAAATGGAGAGCGATAAATGAAAAGGCTAAAGCGGAGCTGATTTTGTGTATATCACCAGCGGAACTAAAGCAAATTACGAATCGTCGAGAGACGTTTGGACTAAACTAGAGGAAATTTTTCAATCCAAGGGCCCCGCCAGAAAGGCGTCACTATTGTAGTCTCCGATTCAGCACAAAATGTCGGACCCTTCCAGCGGCGTCGTTTGAGACCATTTACGAAAGTTATTTGACATTGTGGACAGACTTTCCGAAATGGATATTAAAATCGACAAGGACCTCTTAACTATTATGTTATACAGTCTTCCATCGAATTTTGTAAATTTCAGATGTGCAATCGAATCCAGGGACGATTTACCAAAGCCGGACGTACTGGGTTAAAATCACCGAAGAGAGAGAAGCGTGTTGTCATGACATCCAACATGGCGATCTGGGAGCGTGTGCTGCTACCCACCTTAGAAAGAAATATGAACTAATAAATCTGGAAAAGCATCTAAAAACGTTACCGAGTATTCGAGTGGCAATTCAAAGATAAAGTGTTTAAATGCAAGCGGCTGGGACACAAGGTAAATCAGTAGTGACAAACAAAGAAAAGAAAATTTTCGTCAAAAACAGGAGCACGACATGGGAAAGTCGTAGACAATGTACCGTTTCTCTATCTTCTACAGAGACCGAATACATAGCTCTCTAAAATGGCACAAAAGAAGCCATTTCTCTAAGTAAATTACTTGAATTATGTGACTCAAAGTTTGATAAAGTCAAAATGTTCAGCGATAACATTGGAGCAGTAAAATTGTCTGAAAACCCTGTTTTTTTACAAATGCACTAAGTATTTAGATACCAGACATCATTTTGCAAGGGATGCCTGGCAAAACGACCTAATTAATTTAAGTTTCTTTTCGAATGATAAATGGGTGCCGATATTTTGACAAAGTCTTTAACATCTTGTAAACATAATCAATGTATGAAAATGTTAGGAGTTGAAGATATTGAACTGTATTTCAGGTAAATTGCGTCGACATGTGTGTGTGTGTGTGGGGGTTGGAATATGTGTATATTCTCATATCTGTGTTCGATGTCAACTGCGATTTACCCTTATCTGTATAGTGGACTCTTCCTTCCTGTTTGTTGATCATGTGACATGTAAGCGACGACATGATGCTGGTTCTGGCGGTCGCCTTCCTCGTGTACGCTGCTTCTACAATTTATGTGTAACCAAAAAGCTTTCTGTAAACTGTTTTGTAATTAAAAATGTTTTATTGTGTGCTGCTCCTCTGCTACACGGAATTACAATAGATTTAATTTATTAAATTTCTAATCTTAGTTTAAGTTACTTTATAATATGTAAGTGCGAATTTGATTGCTCGAAGAAGAGAAAGATTAAATGTTACGGATAAAAGTTGTTCGCTGTTAAAAATCCACACAGGTTTTGCCCGTTTTTTTGCTACCACCAATTTTTTTTTCTTCGTCATTTTTCGATATCCTCATGAATTTTTTTTATAGTTTAGACTTGCGTGTTTTGTTCGTACCATGGCCATACAGATAAACGTCGGAAGGAATAAAAACAATATGCTCCAGGCTGGTCAAGATCCAGCGTCCCTTTAAAAGTCCCCTTTAAGATTTCTTTTAAAGGCAAAATTGAAAAGGAGATTTATCCTTGTGACTTAATTCCCCCACAAACTTCAGTTTTAAAAGCGAAAGCTTCAAGATTCGATATCACACATATAAAATTAGGACTATGGCCGATATGACCTCAGTAGCTGAATTGGTAAAACGCCAGAAAGGAAACTTTGGGATGGCTGGATCGAACTTAGTGTGACACGTGTCAGATCTATAGTGACACAGTGATTCTATTCATTCTTATCATTATAAATTTTTTTTCTCATTTTCTTATCATTATAAAAATTCAACTATTAATTTCAAATGAAAGCTTGCCGGTTTTATACTGATGAGTAGTTTGGGGTTTGGTGGCTTAGGCGACAGGATTCTTCGGAAAGCGGTAGGTCTTGGCTTGGTATTATCTTAGTTGCTCTTGCTCCATAAACTAGAAAAGACGATGATTCCTTCCTTCCTTCCGTTCTAACATAATCCAAAAACGCGTGGCTTTCTTATTAATTCCTCCTACAAATTTTCATTTTAAGAGTGGAGAATTCAACATTCGACTTTTTACTTCTCCTATCTTTCTTTTTCCGTCTTATGGTAGTCTAATGCTGAAAACATCGTTACCCGTCCAATTTAGAAAGTTAAGCAATAGGGAGCGCGGTTGGTTTTGGGGAGGATGATACAACTTGTAACTGGCTGTGCACACGTTTTATTCATGCCAGGTACCTAATAGGGTGTCCTTGTTACCGATGGACGGCTGAAAGTATTAGCGTTGGAGGTCTTATTAATTAGAGTATAATTATTTTATTAATTATAAATTAGTTAATATGGAAGCATTATTAATTTATCATCATTAAGATCACATTAAGTAGATTATTATTACATTAATTTAATGGAATTAGGCATATCAAAGAGGTAAGGCTATTTTTGAATTGTTAATCTTCAGTTGCATTTTTATTTATTTGTGCCTTTATGACTCAAGGACGGGAAAGGTCAAAATAAGCCTCAGAACCAACAGTTTTTTGAGGAACCCAAGTCTCTGCTGCCAAGAGCACCAAGCCTCAGATTACGGTGGGTAGAAAAGCGGGAAGCGTTCTACAATAATATGCAAATGGAACGTGTTTATGACAATATCGTTCTAAGATTACTGCGTAACGATGCCATCGTAGAACGATAACGGGTAAACGATAACGGATTAATGTTAAGATAAACGAATGTTTAATAACAATTCTTCTGCAAAACTTACTACTCGGTTATAGCCCATTTGCGTACAAAGGACGAAATGTCCTTTATTTGACGTGAAATGTATCTTTATTTGAAGTGTTCGTTTGAATGCCTATTCAAACAAAAACCAAGCAAAGCATCTACTGCATAACGTAATGATGATTCAGAATAGTTTTTAATATTTTTTTTAAACGTTAAAATTTAAAAAAATACGGAGAATGTTTCCTAATTTTTAGCTTAATGCGCATGTAATTCACAGAATGTTCCGATGTACTCGATGTTCCTTTTGTTAATTTTTAACAAAATTGATTATTTAATTTATTTCGTAATTTTTCCTTATAAATGTATAATATACTGTATACAGTCGAACCTCGTTAAGACGAACACCAAGGGGAACAAAAAATCTGTTCGTATTAACAGTAATTCGTCTTATCCGGAAAGGATTGTATGCTATACAGTCTGACGGGACTTCAGAAAACTGTTCGCAGTAAAAACAATTCGCCTTAAGCGTGTTTGTCTTAATTACCATCAATAGAGACTATAATCCTAATATTATTGATCTTGCTGTCCAAGAATTTACAAAACCTGTTTCAAGCACCATACTTTCTTACACATTCAATCCTGAATTCCCCGGCACCACTGTTATTCCTGTTTCCCCCCCAAAAATTCAGCTTCTTCCTCTTCAAAATTCTTAAAAAGGTAAACTTCAGAGTAATTTTTTCCCCATTCAACAAAATCCATATCTCTAAACTTAAGGACAACATCCCAATTTTAAAACGTTGGGGTGTTTACCAAATCTACAGCAAATGCAACTTGTCCTACATAGGCCAGACTAAACGAGCCTTGTAGCACAGACTAAAGGAACACTCTAAATACGTAGAGGAGGCAGAGTTCCATTTCTGCCATCCCTGTTCATTGCTGCTCGCATGATTACAAATTCAACCAACCCATAATTATCTGTCAACCGATATCAATACGTGAATTAGATATTTTAGAAGCATTCCATATCAATAAGAATTCTTCTATCATAGTCAGTGAACCAAAATCTACTCCCACTTTCGGTCAAGATTGGAAACGTCTAATAAAATTTTCACATTAATTATTCATCCACAACTAGCAACACAACAGTCACGCAATAACACCATCTCCAGTTTTCTAATATTTATTTTCTCATTTTGTATTCCTGACGAAAGACGGCCAAGTCCGTCAGAAACGTACGTTGAAATAAAACGTTTTAACAACCTTACTTACGCTTATAATGTTGTTCTTTGCTTATAAATCTAATCTGCGTAATGCTGCGTCAAATTATCATTCATCATTTTATTAGCTGAAACTTCTAGTAATTTTCTGGTAGCATCAAAAAAAAAAGAAAAAAAAAAAGAAAGGCACGTTCAAATTCAAAATATGAACCCTGCATTAGATATAAATATGCTGATGCTTCTGTTTGCAATTCCATTAGCTCCTATGATTTTGCCATTTCCAGTATATTGTTCCAACTTAAATTAACAATACACACGGTTCGTTTCTGCAATATACGATAATGGCTTTGTTTATTAAATTTTTATCAATTAATATATATGGTGCGTTTTTAGATGATTCATAAATTTATTTGACAATGACAAAGTCCTTGACGATACTTTTTGCATAACAATGCTCATAGTCATATTTTAAATATGAAACAACTTATTATCACGCACGAAATTTATCGCAAACATGATAGAAAGCAGTAGTTTGCGTGCGTTAAATCTAATTACTTACGATATGAAAATTTAACCTACAAACATATTTGGGACACGTCTGTATAATAAATGGAAATTAGTTACATATACACGTGCATAATTGTGCGAACGAGTGCATTTATAAGCCGGTAGTACGTCCATTCGGAATCCTTGTTACACTTTCCCTACTATAAATAAAATTATCTGTTTAAAAATATATATTTTTACTATATCCTCAAGCTGTATTCGACTCATTCATGACATTTAATCCAGTCGATGTAAAACAGAGAAATAATAATAGAACCAACATTGATGTATTTTTGATGTAAAAAAAACTTGGTAAAAAACTGTGTTCCATGCAAATTCCTGTCTTCAGAGGAAATCATTCTTTTCTATACCTTACAGAAATCTGAATGTGAAAATTTTCTCTGCTAAAGAACTGTGGTATTTGAACGATTTTTTTTCCATGGTAAGTTAGCTTTTTTCATATATGTTGTTTCTTCGATCATAATAAGAACCTGTTGCACCCCAGAGTTACGTGAACGCTTGATGTATCATAAACAAATCAGTTGAGAAGCGTTTAGCATAGGAAGTAACACATTTTAAAATCAATTTCTAAGGAATTTCCTTTCCGAACCTGTAAAAATATTTTATGCCAAGAAATTTTAATCTTCTTTAACCCGCGAGCAAGCGTGCGGGGTGATTTGCACCCCATCTGATTATATAGCATTATTTCATTAAAAACGTCCAATTTTACAGGGAACAATAAGTGGAATTTTCTCTTTGTCACCCTACCCCAAAGATTGTGACTTTGAAGGCAACAGGAAAGAGTTTGGCCAGTTTCAAAAGCAAGGGTGGACGGTTTTTTTCACAAATTTTAAATTGTGGGATGTGAAACATCCCGCGCGCATGATCGCGGGTTAGTCTGATTACTATTTTTAAGCTAGCTTTCGCTAACGTATAGTAAGTACTGATTTCAAATTCCCATATATCTAGGCGGTTAAAAATGACATGTGCTTTAAAGGTGACGTTAACTTTTGACTGATTATTGACCATTTATGCCATCTTTTGTAACCAGTTATAAAAAAGAAAATTCAAAAAGTGTTTCTGCATAAACAGCAGTGACTTAGCGTGATTTTAGACAGTGGATAATCTCCAAAAACAGTTGCTTGTTAAATCCGGGTTTAAAAGAAAATTTACTTGTTAAATCAAAGTTCCAAAAACGCTTGCCTGCTAAAAGCGGTTAAACTATATTGCGCTTAAACATTGCACCAATCAAAAGCCATAATTTTCTCACTATATCCGAAAACTCTCTAAATGCGGGCTTGTTATAAGCGAGTCTTACTGTATTTTACATGCCCCTCCAAATGCCATCTCTGGGTCGACCGCTGCTTAATAGGTGCTGAATTGTTTTCCAAAATTTTAAAACATGGATTTTAAAGTTAATAATAAGTTGACTATACAAGGAACAGTGTTCGGTTGGAATGATTGATTATTCACCATCACCTCCCCACTCCAGTAAAAAATCACAATATGTTGCTTATAACCACTGACCACCACAACCCCTAGTGTGCAACTATACAAAATTTGTTCCAGAACCGTCAAAAGATTTACGATTTTATAGAAACACACATTCAATTCTATAAATATTGTTAGATAGATAGATTACAAGCACTTTTTTTACTTTCCCTCCGGAGAGGATAAAACGCTATGAATACTATTACAAGCACATTTTCCTTCAAATAAAAAGTGAGGTTGTTCGACCCAGGTCTTAAATTAATACATTTTTAATGCGGTATTGCTTACCTTTCACGAACGAATACCATTGCAACAAAGCTGGAAAATTATAATATAATGAAATAATAAGATCATTAAGCAACGTTTAACACGCATGTGCAATGGAGTCTTGCAATGTGAATTTCGGTGTTATTTACTGTTTCCTATTTCTATTTTTCGTAAAACTTCACACGAATCATTTTATATTATACAATTCAAACGACGATACTTCAAAATTTCCATAATTTTCAAAAAAAAAAAAAAAAAAAAGTTTTAGGAATTTTAAAAATCCCTCCCCCCACAAAAAAACCTGGTTTTCTTCCGGGTTTAAATTGGACTTTTTCCAGCCTTTACATGGAGCCCGAGGAAGAAGGGCATAGCTGTTCGTTTTCCAGCCATTTGCAGTATTTAATAGACTACAATCGAAATTCAATACTTACATTATAAAAGTTGCCTTTTCCATATTTTTTGATTCAAATATCTACTAAAATCTTATAATTTATTATGCAAAGTATAACTTACGTTTACAAAATATCAAATAATATTATTAGATGATCTCGCTCATATGGTGCCCGGTGTGAACCCGAAATTTGACATCCCCTCTAATTTAGCAGACACTGATTAATTATTTGATAAAAAATGAAAGCTAAACGAAGTTCTACAGGAGCACAAATTGGAATGGGATTCAAAAATTTTTAAGTATTCAAGATAAATGGTTGCCTTTATTTGCGATCTTCAAGAATGTTGGCATTACCTTCAAGATTATATTAAAATTCGTAGATTTTAAAACTTATGTTTCCAAAGAACAAAAGCACAAAGAAAAATCATTTCTTCAACAGCATAGAACCGACATATATTTTTCAATTAGATGAAAACACTAAATGTGAATATATAGCTTTGATGTTGGATGAACTTAAAACAATTAATGCACCTTAGCTTAGCTACTACAGAGTAAAATTATGAAGGGGGAAACAAAGTCCCTTTACGTGAGATATTTGTAATCCATTGTATTCGAAGGGTTTCTTCACTTGGAAATTCGTGAAAGGATACATTACTTTTTCCTGACTGCGATTTACAAAATGGAATACAACAATATGCCATTGTTAACACAACAAAATACCATGTAAAAATTACGGAAAACTCTGAAACGTTTTAAACTTGTTCGGTAAACTGTAAACATACGAAAGTATGTGGCATGTTTACCCATATCACTTGGCGTCCCCTATGAACAACCTTATTAATTACTGCAACAGAAAGTGGGGACACCCTTGAAATTCACGTGAGCGGGCCTGTAGTAATCTAGTTGGCTGTGAAAATACAAATATGTGTGCTAGCAGACGTAATTTTTGGTCGCCTGTTCACCTCTTACTTTTCTCATAGGTGTAGTTTATTCTTTTTCTTAATTGTTTTGAGACTTCGGCCCCAAACCTTACTAGGAATACGAAACAGACTAAATTCGATCAATCTTCCCAAAATCATCATACGTAATAAAGAAAGAAGCAGCAGAAACAATTGTTTAGCTTTTACGAATTGAATATTTTCAAGTATGTATTGTCACAGAATAGTCAAACGCTCTGTACGCTTAAAAATAGGATTTGCAATCCCACAAAGGAAAACTCAAATTTGCAATAAACGTTTTAAAAGTTATGAGAAGACTTGTATGGTGAACAAAACTAAAGTGATGACTTCGAAAGAAATCCGGAAAAATTTCATAGATTACTTTGTTTCAGAAAAAAAGCACACTTACGTTCATTCAAGCCCAGTTTTCTTGAACAGTGATCCTTCACTGCTTTTTGTGAATGCTGGCATGAATCAGGTAGGTGGTTTCAGTAACTATTCCTGTTCAAAAACTACTTGTAATTATCTCATTGGTGCAGTCCCATAGCTAAGCTCTTGTTACAAGGGTGAGGAGCTTAAAATTCGTTAATATTTTGATGTATTTTATTAATATATTTAATAATACTAAATATCTGAGTGGATTACTATATTTACCATTAATGAATACATTTCTTAATGTAAATTTTGCATTGAAAACTTATTGAGGTATACTAAAACTTACAATTTCCCTTATCTTTATATTTAGTATTTTGTATTAGAGTACATGAAGACTTAAACCTCTGTAAAATACAAGGTGTGCACAAGATCTACAGTAGAAATCTATTTGGCATATATTTTTAATGTCCAAGAACGATTTTCACTGTTATGTACAATTTTATACAAAACAAAAAAATTTAAAAATTCTAAGATAATTTATTTTAAGAAAAACTATTTTCCAGAGGGGCTGACCACGTTTCTGGGCCCCCCCCTCTCCCACTCAGCCCCCTCTAGCCCCAGGTTGGCTATGGCTCTGCATTGGTAGATTATTCGGTTGGAACTTGGAACGTAGTTCTTCTCTCGTTATGTCACTATCAAACCATGTATACTACAGCAAACAAAGTATATTTTTATGGTCAGTGGTTAAAAGTGTAGATTACAGTGCTATTTGTCATCAAAAGCAACCACCAAAGTATACGGTGTTGCCATTCCCATATATGTTACAGGCTCTTTCGATTTTCTAGTTTTAGGTCGTAGCATAGTATGACTTTGGTTATTCTTGGGCTCTAAAACATACTGATGTCCTGTCATTAGCGAATGGTTCTAGTATTGCATTGTGTAAATGAATGACTACCCAGTATTCTATTATATTTGATGCTATGTCAAGCAAAAGATTGATGATGGTTTGTTTTTATGAATTTTAGACTAATAACATATTTGAATTTCCATGCTGATTATTATTTTGTTTGTTAGTTCAAATCCTTGCTTTTGGACAAAACACCAGCTAGTCATGAATTCTATAATTTGGAGAAAGTAATTATGAGAAATAATGATAATAATAAATAATTATGAGAAAATTATGAGAAATAAATTATGAGGGAACGAAAAATTCCTTCCTTAAATGGTGAAAATTAGTGATAAAACACTTAAAATAAATATGTATGATGCAAATTTGGGGCTTTAAACTTTGAGTTAATTCTTGGGGGTCCGCGAGGGCGAGTGATCTCTGAAGGGGGTCCGCTGTCTAGGAAAGTTAAAGAACCACTGATTTAGACTATTCAAAAAATACAATATTTAGAATAATATCAAGATACATATGCTGAAGCTGGTAAATTACAATTATTCTGCATTTAAAAAAAATAAAAATAAAAAACTGTATTGTACGAGGAATGTTCTGAAAGTAAGTTTCGTCATTTTATTTCACAGGAAAGCTGTATTACAAAGTGAGAAAACACATTGCCATAACAAAAGACAAACCTTTGGCTATTTTTCCACATAGTCGCCAACGACATTGATACATTTGTCATACCATGAAATCAATTTTAAGAAACCCTCCTGGTAAAATCGGCGTCAGCGCAGGCCCTACTTAGAAATTCTGGGGCCCTGGCAGCAGATATGAGGGGCTCCCACCCTCCTGTACACGCCACAGATTTCTGTTTACTGTGTTTATTATTATTATTATAGGTATGAGCGAATGACTTTTATTTATAAGACCAAGGTAAGCACATAGTGTCCCAAAAAGGTCTTTGCAAACTCAAAAATTCATAAAAAAAAACCCAAACAGGTTTATTCCAAAACGAATATCTATCGATAGAACAACTTAAAAAGTTTTTTTTATCATCTTAATAAAGTTCTACATGACCCCCATTTGTAGCATGTAGAATGTCCAGACGATACTCGATCTCTCTCCAAGCACGTTTCAGCATGTCAAGATCAATAGTCGCAATAGCGGCTGTTATTCTTTGTTTAAGTTCCTGCACGTTGTGTACCTTTGTTTTGTACACCATGTCTGTTACGTAGCTCCATAAGAAAAAGTCTAATGGAGTAATATCCGGAAAAAAAAGAAGGCCTAATTACACAATCATGGAGAATTCCACACCAAGCATTCACCTTTTCTCTAATCCTTTCCATTTCACGTATAACGTGTAGAGTCTCCAAGCCCCAAATTCTAACATTGTGATATCCCTAATTAATTCGGGGATTTAGCCCTGATGAGCGCACAAGAACAAGGTAAACCGCACTCACCGTGTTCCAAAGTCCAAGTCCCAGCCAGGTAAACAAGGTGAAAGACATTTCCAGCATTGAGCTTTTTATCACTTATTGAAGAAGACCAAATGAAATATATATATCTATTGAAATTCCCAGGCTTTCATTACAATAAATGAACAGGATCTCTAAAAGTCAGGCATAAATATTTTTTCCAATTTACAATGAATGGTAAAAGAGGGAGCGTGATAATAAAATTAAACATTGAGAGGGAAAGTGAGGCCCGGGCCCTCCCCTAAATCCGCCTATAGAAGGAATGAACGTGGCGATCAACTCATCGAATTTGCAGAAGCTGAAAACCTTAGCATCATGAATTCATTTTTTAAGAAGAAACCGCAAAGAAAATGGACATGGAAACACCCAAATGGGGGAACTAGTGAAATTGACTATATCCTGGCAAACAAGAAATCAATTATTGAAGATTGCAGTGTACTGAACAGATTTAATACTGGAAGTGATCATCGAATGGTGAGATGTAAAGTGCACTTAAATACTAAATTAGAACGACAGAAGCTCATTAGGAAACAAGTAAGTAAGAGGGTGGATCTAATGAAACTGAAAGTAAATACCGAGGCATTCAAGTTGGAATTAAAAAATCGCTTTTCTGCACTGGAAGGACTTATTGATGAAAGTGATATCTCAGAAGCAAATGAAAACATTGTTAAGACAATAGTTGAAACTGCTGGGGAAATTGGTGGTGTAACCTGTAAAAAGCACAATAGCAAATTATCTGAGAAGACGAAACAGCTCATGAAAAGGCGAAGAGATATGAAGGTATATAAGGTTAGGGTTGTTAAAGGAAGTTTATCTGTTGGGAAGAAACACATCATTGCATTAAAAGGAGAGGATGGCACCGTAACAAGAAATAGGGAAGAAATACTTAGAAGAGTTGAAGAATTCTACAGAAAGCTGTATGAGGGAAACAGTGGATTAAACGAAGACTCTGAGATAGTCGAAGGAACAGCTCCTAAAATCTTAAAAGAAGAAGTTTCATTTGCAATAAAAAGTATGAAGAAAGGAAGAGCCCCTGGTGATGATGGTATTACATTAGATATCCTAAAAGAAGCTGGAGAATATGTAGAAGACATACTTGCAAAATTCTTTACCAAATGTCTTAACAGCGGTAACATACCAAACCAATGGGATTCTGCAACAGTAATTCTTTTGCATAAAAAAGGTGATAAAGAGGATTTGAAAAATTACCGACCAATTAGCTTGTTACCTGCTATTTATAAAATCTTCACAAAAGTGCTAACACATCGCCTGCAGAAAAAATTAGATGCAGCTCAACCAAGAGAACAAGCTGGATTTCGAAGTGGATTCAGTACAGTGGACCATATTCAAGTATTAAGAGAATTAATTGAAAGAACACATGAATATGAACTTCCATTGTGTGTTGCATTTATTGACTATGAGAAGGCCTTTGACTCTATTAAAACATCAGCAGTCATCAACTCTTTAAGATCAACAGACATTGAGGATGTGTACATTGACATGGTGAAACGTGTGTATAAAAATGCAAGTGCAAAATTTCGGTTACATAAAGATACCAAAACTATCAAACTTGGCAAAGGGGTGAGGCAGGGAGATACCATTTCTCCAAAACTTTTTACTTCAGCTTTACAGATGATTTTTCAGCAGATAAATTGGAATAACAAGGGAATAAAAATAAATGGTGAATATTTAAATCATTTGCGGTTTGCTGATGACATTGTTATTTTTTCAACGAACCCATTAGAACTCCAAGACATGGTACAGGAGCTCTCAACTAGAAGTAAAGAAGTTGGACTCAAGATGAACCTACAAAAAACTAAGATCATGTTCAATAATTTCGTAGAGGAAACAAAAATACAAGTTGACAACATTGAGCTAGAAATTGCTGATTCATATATTTACCTTGGCCAGCTGATTTCAATGGATGGCAACATTATGAAAGAACTCAACAGACGTATTAAACTTGGCTGGAGTGCATTTGGAAGAAACAGTTTTATCCTGAAGGGGAAATTGCCTTTGTGTCTAAAAAGAAAGGTCTTCAACCAGTGTGTATTGCCAGTCCTCTCTTATGGATCAGAGACATGGAGTCTAACAGTTGGAGCAATACGAAAGTTACAGACAACGCAAAGGAGCATGGAGAGGTGCATGCTTGGAATAACTAGGAGAGATCGAAAAAGAAACACTTGGGTGAGAGAGCAAACTAGAGTAGAGGACATCATTGTTAAAGTAAAAGGGCTGAAATGGCGATGGGCTGGGCATATTGCAAGAAGAACTGATCAACGATGGACAACAGAAATTCTGAACTGGATTCCAAGAGACCACCGAAGACCTAGAAAACGTCCTCAAACTAGGTGGGTGGATGAGATAAGAAAACCGGTTGGGGTGACTTGGAAGAGAATTGCCCAGAATTGACTTGTGTGGAAAGCATTTTCAGAGACCTTCATCCAGCAGTGGATAGATAACGGTTGCGTATGATGCTGATGATGGTATATGCATACATACACACACATGGGACTTATGCTTTAGAATGAAGAACTCTATGGATAAATATTATGTCCTTTAATGAATAATTGCTACAGCTACTCCAGAGTGTTACAATGTCGCGTCTTCTTCGTTAACCCACATAACATGAATTGTTTTAATCTGTTATATATCATCATAGCTACATATCTTAGAGGTAATCTCTGCTATATCTCTATATTGTCGTAAGCGTCGCTGCTGAGCTTCCAATCTCCCTCGGTTGCTTCACGTCTCTCGAATGTTCTCCGTTTCCATGCATGCGC
The DNA here is from genome assembly GCA_006491805.2 of Dysdera silvatica. NCBI lineage: Eukaryota > Metazoa > Arthropoda > Arachnida > Araneae > Dysderidae > Dysdera > Dysdera silvatica. Next base: position 99,371,557 of record QLNU02015003.1, read on the forward strand.
TACCGTGACTGTCTACGTTCTCATGTATACAGGGATGGGTGTCCTGACTCATAGTCGGGCTGCCTGACAAGTGCACTGCCCTCAGTAAATGGGCATCTTGTCGCACGGAATCTGAAAAAAATAAAAATAAAATAAAAATAAAGAAAGAGGTTCGATTCGGTGGACATCGTCGAGCTAGTCTGCTCCATCAGTTCCGTTTCATCTTCATGTCTGAAAAACACATTACTTCTACCATAAGACGGAAAAAGAAAGATAGGAGAAGTAAAAAGTCGAATGTTGAATTCTCCACTCTTAAAATAAAAATTTGTAGGAGGAATTAAGAAAGCCACGCGTTTTTGGATTATGTTAGAACGGAAAGAAGGAAGGAATCATCATCGTCTTTTCTAGTTTATGGAGCAAGAGCAACTAAGATAATACCAAGCCAAGACCTACCGCTTTCCGAAGAATCCTGTCGCCTAAGCCACCAAACCCCAAACTACTCATCAGTATAAAACCGGCAAGCTTTCATTTGAAATTAATAGTTGAGTTTTTATAACGATAAGAAAATGATAAAAAAAATGTATAATGATAAGAATGAATATAATCACTGTGTCACTATAGATCTGACACGTGTCACACTAAGTTCGATCCAGCCATCCCAAAGTTTCCTTTCTGGCGTTTTACCAATTCAGCTACTGAGGTCATATCGGCCATAGTCCTAATTTTATATGTGTGATATCGAATCTTGAAGCTTTCGCTTTTAAAACTGAAGTTTGTGGGGGAATTAAGTCACAAGGATAAATCTCCTTTTCAATTTTGCCTTTAAAAGAAATCTTAAAGGGGACTTTTAAAGGGACGCTGGATCTTGACCAGCCTGGAGCATATTGTTTTTATTCCTTCCGACGTTTATCTGTATGGCCATGGTACGAACAAAACACGCAAGTCTAAACTATAAAAAAAATTCATGAGGATATCGAAAAATGACGAAGAAAAAAAAATTGGTGGTAGCAAAAAAACGGGCAAAACCTGTGTGGATTTTTAACAGCGAACAACTTTTATCCGTAACATTTAATCTTTCTCTTCTTCGAGCAATCAAATTCGCACTTACATATTATAAAGTAACTTAAACTAAGATTAGAAATTTAATAAATTAAATCTATTGTAATTCCGTGTAGCAGAGGAGCAGCACACAATAAAACATTTTTAATTACAAAACAGTTTACAGAAAGCTTTTTGGTTACACATAAATTGTAGAAGCAGCGTACCCGAGGAAGGCGACCGCCAGACCCAGCATCATGGGGTCGCTTACACGTCACATGATCAACAAACCGGAAGGAAGAGTCCACTATACAGATAGGGGAGGGGGGAAATCGCAGTTGACATCGAACACAGATATGAGAATATACACATATTCCAACCCAACCCACACACACACAATGTCGACGCAATTTACCTGAAATACAGTTCAATATCTTCAACTCCTAACATTTTCATACATTGATTATGTTTACAAGATGTTAAAGACTTTGTCAAAATATCGGCACCCATTTATCATTCGAAAAGAAACTTAAATTAATTAGGTCGTTTTGCCAGGCATCCCTTGCAAAATGATGTCTGGTATCTAAATACTTAGTGCATTTGTAAAAAAACAGGGTTTTCAGACAATTTTACTGCTCCAATGTTATCGCTGAACATTTTGACTTTATCAAACTTTGAGTCACATAATTCAAGTAATTTACTTAGAGAAATGGCTTCTTTTGTGCCATTTTAGAGAGCTATGTATTCGGTCTCTGTAGAAGATAGAGAAACGGTACATTGTCTACGACTTTCCCATGTCGTGCTCCTGTTTTTGACGAAAATTTTCTTTTCTTTGTTTGTCACTACTGATTTACCTTGTGTCCCAGCCGCTTGCATTTAAACACTTTATCTTTGAATTGCCACTCGAATACTCGGTAACGTTTTTAGATGCTTTTCCAGATTTATTAGTTCATATTTCTTTCTAAGGTGGGTAGCAGCACACGCTCCCAGATCGCCATGTTGGATGTCATGACAACACGCTTCTCTCTCTTCGGTGATTTTAACCCAGTACGTCCGGCTTTGGTAAATCGTCCCTGGATTCGATTGCACATCTGAAATTTACAAAATTCGATGGAAGACTGTATAACATAATAGTTAAGAGGTCCTTGTCGATTTTAATATCCATTTCGGAAAGTCTGTCCACAATGTCAAATAACTTTCGTAAATGGTCTCAAACGACGCCGCTGGAAGGGTCCGACATTTTGTGCTGAATCGGAGACTACAATAGTGACGCCTTTCTGGCGGGGCCCTTGGATTGAAAAATTTCCTCTAGTTTAGTCCAAACGTCTCTCGACGATTCGTAATTTGCTTTAGTTCCGCTGGTGATATACACAAAATCAGCTCCGCTTTAGCCTTTTCATTTATCGCTCTCCATTTATCACGCACCTCAATCGTTTTCGGGTCAGTCGCTTCTAACTCCGGTTTTACTTGTATTCCAGCTACATAAGCCCAGAAGTCACTTTTAACCAACATCGCTTTCCTTTGAATTTTCCACATTTCATAGTTGTGTTATGGTGAAAATTCAAAATTCTCTTTTTAAATTAACTAATTAAATTTAAACACCCATGAGCACATAAGTGGACAATTAAATTAATAAATATAAAAAAAACCAAAAAAAAAAACCAACACACACTCTCTCTCTTTCTCACTATTGTACAAATATATGTGTCAATGTCATTAAGTGTTGTGTTTATTTTTTCGAGATTCTGCCGCTCTTGTTTTTTTTTAAATTTTTCAGATGAGATTGTAACTCCAGAAAACTGTGTACCGCTAGTCCTTTGATGACATTACACCATCTTATTCCATTGATGACGTCCATATCAATTAATGTTCCTCATCTAATGTTCCCCTACGTTCAAGGACAACTACTGTGGCAGCAACTTAATCTCTTCAGCCCGAATCCAGTGTATCATCATCATATAACACCATGTAATCATCATCAGAGTGCAACAACAGGACTTTATTAAAAGGACAATTATCAATGCACCAGTATAGGTTTTTATCAAAATTAGAATTTGATTGAATTGTTTAATTGGTTCTATATGTAAAATGTCTATATCATTGTCACATCATATGGTACTTGTAAAATTAATTTCAATTTCAGAAATATTCGTAAGTTAAAAATATATTAATTGAAAGTGTTGATATACATGTTGTACAATATTATGCAATTATTCCTAAAAATGCCTATGTAACCACCTAGACCCTTAAAAGTGTAAGGTTCTTTTTCTTTTTTTTCTCAAGCATGTTACCCTCGTTAATCCCCCCATTCTCACCATTTGCAAGATGCAGCTGGGCCATAAGGCCGTTACAATATAACCTAAACATTCCCCTTATTTCTGCTAAACAGTCCATACCAGCTTGCACCATTTTCTTCTCAACAACTAAACGATACCGTGGGAGCACTGGACCCTTTTTTCGCCTGTGACCTTTCAAGTCATAAAACTGAACTTCTCAGGACCAGTGAACAGAAAAAAAATCAAAACAACTTCAAAGAAATCCCTGGTCGAGGGGAAGTTGCATGAATCACCACAGCGTAAATAGACAAACCACCCACAATGTCTCTCCCGCCTAAAGTTCTTTTCCCCAGGCACATCTGGCAATCAGAAATCACACCTACAACCAGTTTCTTGGAAATGCCACCAAGAACGTCTCATAAACTCACAGTTTTATGGGCAAAAGCTGTCTAGAAAGACAGCTCGAAGTTTAACGAGAGCCAGGCCAGCTCTCCCCTCTGTGGGGTCAATCTGGCCAATTGAAAATTAGGAAAAATTTTACGTCAGAATTCAATTGGCCAATCACCATCCACGATAATCCTCGATAAGAAGTCGAACGTGAGTGTTAAGAGCCAGAGAGAGAGAGAAAAATTTTTACAACAACTAGGCCGAAGAGAGGTCTGGGCCCCATCATCTAATATGGAACTATCATAAGGGCCAAGGTTCCTTTCCCACTGGAAACCCATCATCTACAAGATGAGCCTAAATAAGGAGTAACATGTGAGTTAACATTCCTCTCTTTCTTTTCATTTAACCTGCAATAATAAGTGCCTCCTTCTCCCCCCTTAAACCTATAATGTAATATGTAATTTTTTTCTGGTCGGTTATATACCCCAGTTTATATGTCACCATGAAATTGTATATGTTAAATGTTGGTTTATAATGTTGTATATCCTGTTTTAATACAAAAATAACTATGTCATATGAAGAAATCAAGAGTAAATTAATATTAAGTGGCAATGTGAAATTCCAAGGATCTGAAAATATAATATCTTGTTTACTAAAATTAATAAAAAACAAGTAATTTCAATCAGTGTTTCATGTTTGTTTTGTTAAAGAACCTGTTTTTTTATTTTGTTTATGTTTAACACAACGCAATGTACTATATTAACTCAACGCATTTGAAACTTTAGGTAAAGCTAACCGCTATACGATCACGACGGCCAAATCGTTAAATCAATTCTTGGTAAAACAAATTTAATGTTATGGAAAATAATTTTAAATAAATAAATAAATGAAATAACTATAAATTAAAAATAACAACAAAACAAAACATCAAATTCCCCACTGCTGGTTGTCCTTGTTTAGCGTTTCTGTGTTTTTAAACCTTACGCCAGTGTCGAAATAACTGTTTGTTATGGAATCTCCTGGTGAAACTCTGTATTGTTTCGTTTAGCGTTTCTATCCTCATTCCTCTATAAGTCGCCATTTTGTAATCGGTTCCGAGAGTTCGCTTCTCGTTGGGTGTGGCCTGTCGTTTATTTCACTTTAGTACGCGAGTAGGCGCCACATAACCTATTGTAATTTCATGAAGTAGAGGAGAAGGATACATGAAAACGTTTGTAATTACAACACATATTACAGAAAGCTTTTTGGTTACACATAAAACATAGAAGAAGCGTACACGAGGAAGACGATCGCCAGAACCAACACCATGGTGTCGCTTACATGTCACATGATCAACAAACCGGAAAGAAGAGTCCACCATACAGAATAAGGGTAAATCGCAGTTGACATTGAACACAAATACGAGAATATACACATGTTCCAACAGAATCAAGACACCGAACTTTCCGGAAAAAGAAATGCCAATCACATAAACGTGGTCTTACTTTCTAATTGTTGTCATTTGTTTTCTACAGCTTATTGGCTTCATATGAAATGGAACGAATGATTTACCATTACCTCCGAACTGGGAAATGTCCTTGCTCCATAAAAACAACTATTGTGAACTGAATACCTCGCCTCATTCTTCCTATTAAGATGATCACAATGAAAAATTTATCGATTTTCTTAAAGATTTTTCTATTGAAAAATTGCGAATTTTCGAAAGTTTTTTTTATAATTATTAAGACACACAAGACAGAGAGAAAGTTTTAATTTATTCTTTAGTTTTGCATATTCTCTACACGGATCGAGACGGAGTTGTTTGAGACGCCTATCGGACAAAAACCAGATCTTTGAATATCTTCGTATTTTGGCGGTGGAACTGCGTGCAGTAGATTAGTTGTAGAGTTGAGGGATCTTGATAAAATACTTCCATTCAAGGTATTTCTTCTTTCAGAAAAGCTTTGATATCTGCGAGATCTTTGGCTTCGAAGGTAGGCAACCACTATAACCAAAATGCTACAAAAAGCCACAGTGCCAATTATAATACCGGTGCTTTCTTTTATTGAAAGTTGCTTTCCGCCTGAAAGACAGTAATTTAGATACATCAAATGTAAGTATCTCATTCAAATAATTATTTTACAAAATAAAGTACATGAGCTGGTGCTTTCCCGTCAGCATCTTTTGAAGGGAGAAGATGTCCAAATGTGTGCCACATGTAGTAAACCATTAAATGTTTTACATGTTTTATGTATTTGCCCCAGTTTGAACCAGCATCTTTCACTAACTTTTAACCGCGTTTGGCGCAGTATAGCCCAGATGCTCTTGCGCCATAAAAAAGCCAAACAATCAATCAATCACTAACTTTTAACCAAAATAATTTTAACCTTCGTGAAATTTTAGGCGATTCTTTTAATCATGAACTCATTTTTAACTTTTTATCTAATATTGGCTTTTCCCATCTCATCGGATTTGTTTTTATCGTTTCTTTTGTGACATTTACATGCATACTCAATACAATTTTACAATTTTAGTTTTAATTTGATCTCACTTTGAAATGTAATGTGCAGACCCGCCTTGTATGGCACAAAATGACCCTCGCTGTCCTTGCTCCATAAAATAAAACCAACCAACATAAGCAGGTGAGCCATGCACTACGCAGCGATGTCTTTAAATCGAAATTCACACAAACACAGTTGAATATAAACTGGAACCAGAGGTTTCACGCACCTGGAAAACCTGGAATTGTCAAAGAATTGTCCCTAAAAGTAGGGGAAAAGGGGGATTTTTGGCCAAAGCAGAAAAAGTTAGGGAAAACTCTCTTAACTTTCGAATGGCTAAATTTCTCACGAACATGAAGCCATTTTCTCCTCAACTAAAGTTCAGTTGAAAAACGCTTGTGTTTGGTCATGGAATTTTGCAAGAAAGTCAGGGAAAAACCTGGAAAAGTCAGGGAAAAACCTGGAAAAGTCAGGGATTTCTTTTTTACTAGTTTTAGTAAGAAGTCTGTGGAACGATGTTGCTGACGATCGTCTCGATAGGGAAGCATCCTAGCTTCCAGATAATCGTCAGAAAATCGCCCAAACTTCTTTGGAAGGTTTTATAACGAAGATAGGATGTTTCCCATAGAGAACCAGTTGTAAATAACGTCGTTCTAGCTTATACTGAAATGCGTTTGTGTGCATTTCGATTTAAAAATAAAGCATATTTGTTGATAAAAATGGAAGTAACATTTTTTTTTAAAACATCTCGATACATCAATTATCGCAACTACGATTTTTGTGTTTAATCATTTGATCGATTCTAAATATCGATAGAATGTTCAATATTTCATCATCATTTTTAAAGCACAGGAGTATATACGTACATTTACGTACGTTTGATATACTTTAACGACACTGCATATTATTAAAATAATTTATATGGCAAATTAACACAGTTGAAAATAATAAATTTTATTGTTTGACCATTCTGACGAAAATAGCTCAGAGCTACAGCTGTAAACGATAAAATTTATTATTTGTAACTGTATTAATTTGTTGCCTTAACAATTATTTACATAGAAAAAAGTTAAACACTGCTAAAATGGCAAATGAAAGAGATCACCCAAACTTTTGGAAAAGTCCGCAGCAGTCGTTCACAGGGAGTAATTATATTACAGGTATTAATTATATAATAAGTGCAGAATTAGTTGTTTGTAGTAGCCAATGTGATGTTTAGGACAAAAATGATAAACAATTCAATACTTATGACAAGATACAATGATATCGCTTTACAATTAAAATATTGACGCCATAAAACTTATGTGATAGCTTTTTTTATTATAGTTAAAGAAAAATGCTATTTTTGAGCATTAACGCATGTCTGAATATTTAACTGAACTCGGCTGCAACGAACATTAAGAACATTAATAATTTTCTTTATTATAAACGTTGTTCGTTATAATCCATATACAACGTACGTCAAATGAAAATAACCGAAATAATTTGCTCGTTACATTCAGAAATTCGTTACATCAGTGTTCGTTTTAACCGAGTTCCACTGTACTTGACAGCGCATACACATTTGTATAATATCGTCTTTGCTAAGAAATGGATTATGAATCCATAGGAATGAAGTGAACGAGGGGGTAAGGGTTTATTATTATCTAATGCAGTGTTTCTCGAAGTGTGGTCCGCGACGGCTTCGCAAATGATCTGCTGGATAATCACCAAATTTCAGAAAAAAATTAACTATAAATTGCCGGCGTAGCTAGAAATTGGGTTCGGGCGAGATTTAAGGAATTTGTCATTACTTGTTATAAACCTTATCTTTCGGCGTTTCGTGAACGTTTGAATCCTTTGAATACACACATGCTGTTTACATTGCTTATTATTTAATTAAATTAAAGATGTCATTTTCATTGTAAATTTGACAAAATAAGATCGTAACTGACACTCTTTTCATCAAATAGCATTAGTCTAAAAATTATTTTGTTTCAGGTGAGTTTGGCAACCAACCCATGTTTTAAGAACATGGTCGGATATTTTAGAGATTTTCTGTCAAAAGCTGGTGCCTTTTTAAAGTAAAAAAAACTGAAAAAGCTTAAAGTCTACCATAAAAGAAGTTAAAATTAACTACAAATTATATTTTAAATTATGAATAAATTTCTCCTGCCGGAACTCTTACATACGTACGTAAGCATACCAATAAACGATATAAATCGAGGGTTACTTTGGCTGTGTCTTTTCTTGGGAGAAGCGGGGAAAGGGGATCAATATATATGACGGTGGCTAAATAGGGATTAATATCATTAACCACAGTTGGCAACCCTAATTTCAGGCAATATATTTTTAATGGGGGGGAGAAATCCCCCCACCCCCACCCCGGTGGTCCGCGATAAATAAAGGAATGCTTAAAGTGGTACACGAGTGACCAAAGTTTGAGAAACACTGATCTAATGTAATTTATCTAAAAGACGAACTGTTGAGTTATGTAGAAAACGTAGTGTATATGTTCATTAATGTATATGTTATGGAAAATAAAATACTATAATAATAATGATTAGAGTGATTATATTATTATGGACTAAGACATTTTCAGAAACTATATGTAAGGAAGGCTGACAGATTGATGATGTCTGCATGCTTGTCTGTTTGTAGGTACGTGTGAGGAAAAATTCATTTTTAGCCAAAGGATCTCCAAAATAATTTTAAGAAGGTTGCGGAAGAGTTAACCATTAAGTCTGAAAAAGGAAAGAAAAATTGAAAAAGGAAAGAAAAAGGAAAGAAAAATTGCTTCGCACTCAGATTGGACTTAAACTCAGTAGTACTCGGTGTGCTCAGTGGCTCAACAGTTAAAAAAACTAAGATGGTAACCCAGAGGTCGATGGTTCGAATTCATCCTGGGTATAGTGAAACAAAAAACAGATAAAAACAGAACCCATAAAATAACGAAGAGCAAGACTTAATCGTGGAGGTTCGACAACCTTCCTCTTTTCCGTGGTGCTAAAAAGGTTTATAAATTTATATATCTTATCCTCTAACGTAATTTTTCAGTAAATGAGGCGCTTTCATGTAAATTATATTAAATCTTTTATGATCATATACCCATCCACAAAGGACCTGTATCTTGTTCCAGCGCACTTCACTGTACTTCTGTTACGGCAAATCATGATCACTCTGTGACAGAGTGCAAAAGATAATGCTTAGCTGGCAGGACCAGCAGGGGCTTGGCCCCAGTTCCTCTATTACGTTATTTACATATATGTAGAACAATAATAGACAATGTTAAAATATTGAAAATTATTAAAAAATAATGTATAAAACTGTTATGTGTCTTTGTATAAGCTGTTTTTATATAATTACTACTCTCCCACCCAATTCTCCCTTCGTAAAATTTAAAATACAAACCTTGGTATATGCTAATATTACAGTATTTGTAGCGCAATAAACCAAAACAAAAAAGCCATCAGATGAGTGTCAAATTTACTTGGGTTTATAATGACATAATGTCCAAATCTTGCGTTGTTTCTAATAATTAATTTACACCCTTGAGTCTCCGGGTATCCGTGTCCCATATGCCCTTTGGTGTGCCGCAGTTAACCCTTCAACCTGGCTACAGACCTGATGGGTACTAATAGTGATAATAACCAGGACTCGATAAATAGCGGCGAACCGCATTCTCCAATCCAAAAAGGTACTCACTCACCTCTAAAAGAATCTAGTATAGGCAGAGCCGACGAGAGGGGAAGGGCAGCAGGGGCTGCAACCCGGGGGCCCCCGGATGAAGTCTAGGGGCCCGCGTGGCAAGGACCTATACTGTGTGGGGAACGGCTCAGGAAAGTGGACATGGGGCCGTCGAAGTGAGCCTGGAAGTCCACGTTGGCTCTCGGAGCCTCTGAATATATGCACTGAAGTACGCAGGGGGTAAATGGAGGTTTTACCCCCATTGCGATAAAATTTTGTATATATACATATAAATACACGTAACAGTTGCAACTCTGTAACCCCCATTGAGCTTGTAAATCCTTTCCGAACTTTCTGCGCACGCCCATGAGTATCGGAACAATAGATTTTCTGTTCGATAACTGCCAATATGTTATCGCTAGTATCGACCAGATTTGGAGGGCTCTAGTAAATAGTTTAACAATTCAAAAATTATGAGTGGGGGAGGGGCTCAAGTGATTTTAAAGAAGATTATGTGATGACATGAAAGAAAATTGTGTGTTTTGATATCCAATGGGGATCCCGACTCACTTTTCCACACCACCACTAGCTCTGGTGATAATTATAGAACCGATCTTGATGATCTCATTTTTGAGTTAGGCCCGTTCAGTAGTCACTCTACTACCACTACAACTGCTGCGAGATCTTTATAATTGTACAAGACGTGGTACACGGGGTGTCCATAAATTATCTTTACAACTTAAGACTTTAATAACTTTAAAACTATACTAGATAATAAACGGTTTTCAGTATATAAGATAACTCATAAAGTTTTGTCATTTTCCAGGTGATGTAGATTTGACGAAAAATGTGGACGTCACATGAGAAAGTTCGGTGTGTAGCCTGGTTCATAGAGACAAAGTCCGATACCCAACTGCAACGAACCTTTCGGGTGTACACATTTACGTATATGAATGAAGAAACAAAACTTTATGAGTTATTTTGTGACATGTTAGAAACCGTTTATTATCTAGTATAGTTTTAAAGTTACTGAAGTCTTAAATTGTAAAGATAATTTATGGACACCCTATGTATGTATGGCTTAACAATACATCCAACTACAGCGGAATATTTTGTATCACGAAGCACTAGACAACTGAGAATTAAATCAAATTTGATAAAATCGATACAAAAGATGTATACCACAATGCGCAACTGAACTTTCGTCACTGAGATCACCACAATTATTATGACCATCGCACGTATGTCCGAGCCAAATACAACGCTGATTGCTACACATGAACTCCTGATCCGAACACCATAATGATGCTGAAAAAAAGTAAAGAGGTGGCAAATTATGTCATTAAGCTTTCTTTCTGCAGTACAACACAAAACAATCCAAAGGCTTTATGAGAGCAAGAAAGGAGTAGCCATAATTATTCACCTTTGCGGGCTGCTGTAAATGTTATTTGGAATTGCATTTGAGAATTATTAGATGCCGTTTGAGATTCGGAATGGAATATGATTTTCATGGGATTCCATATTTCAAAGGATTTATATTCGTTCTCATCATTGCTGTATCCACACAGATCAGTCGAATCTTCTGTGCTGGTGTAAATCTGTTGAAGTTCAATAAAAAATTAACGCACGACACCAATGTACATCGTCAACCAGACAATCATCAAACTATATTATACATTTCACTGTATACTTATCAAACTACATCATACGTCAAACCGCATAATTACCAAACTGAATCAATCTACATCATACATTAAACAGTATAATCACCAAACTAAGTCAAATTACAAACATGTATTGTACTGTCACATATACCAAACGTCTATAAATACTTGTTGAAAAACAAATACCTATAACTAACCTTTAGATAACTAGTATTGCAATGTCCATAATTTGTTCTTATCTTCGGCAAATTGATAAGCTGAACACTTGCGACAATTCCATAGGCCAGAGGTGGATTCAGTGTGACTTCGCAGTGCATGGGTTCTTGAAAATTTCCATCCTCAGATAGCTTTAAAATGCCAGAAGAGTTTGAGCCCAACGATTTCATGTTAATCTGCATATGACCGTCATGACAATAATCAGTCAGATGAACTGCAAGAAGAAGAGTACATTTTCAAATACCTAAATAATTTTCGACTGTAATAAAATTAAATTTATTATATTCATAAAAAATGGAATGCTCACAGCTTGAACTACATTATTGGTTATCTCCATTTCATGGCGCAAGGGCAAATAAGATGCTGCACCAGAACCTATAGCTTTCATAGGAGACTGGACCTTTTTCGCCCAAAGACTCAACTGAGAGATCTAACTAGAGATCTTAACTGAGTAACTGTAGCAAAACGCCAAAGAACTTCACCATCTAATCACGCCATAACATCGGCGCTGGTATCACTACGCCAATAAACGTTGATTAATATTGTTGTTTGATTTAATCTGCGTAGTGTTCGATTTACATATAACTACCAATAATATTAGCATCAGGAGACGAACGGATTTGCTATTCCTTATGTACTTAAACATTATATTTAAACACATTAATGCAGGTTTCGCGCTCGACAGGGGAAGGTAACATAAAAAAAAATCTTTAGCGCAGTGAATACACTCAAAGGGAGTAAATAATCTGATATCAGTCTTAACACCATGCTGTTTTTGTCTCCTATGCTTTTCCTAAGATTTTGAAAAAAAGATACACTGATATTTGCGATTCGTGGAGTATTTCCAAGTTTTAATAATAAGGAAATAGACCCTGCACTGATGCAATGTTAACGCGTTTGCCTAGGGACATGTTAGCTCGGATCCAACTCCCAAAGATGCCAAAAAAAATGAATGCTTGCCAACTAACCATAGTCCGGGTGTTGGTTCCCTAGGCTTTGAAAAATTTCAGATTCCTCAGAAAACTGAAAGTCTTGATGCAGCATGGTTTGGTGCAAGGGATACAGCTAAATAACTGAGATCACTGCTCCTAAGGGAGCTGTGGCCTACAGTTTTAAGAGGGCAACTAAGGTCATATTATGCTGGGACCTACAGTTTTAAGAGGACAACTAAAGTCATGCTGCTGTTACGAGCTTATATAAACGGAGTTAATTATTGTTTTCCTTTAAATCGTAACTCCTTCAGTTTTGGCCGGAAAATATAGGGTTAGTTTTCCCACTGTTCTAGCTCGCTACTAATGACGGAAAATTATAGGGTTAGTTTTCCCACTGTGTCTAGCTCGCTACTAATGACTTAGAAATTTGTATGGGAGTCACCACAGATAACAATTAACATTTTATTGAAAACATAAGCATGTACATGCAATTTATGCACTCATAATCATTAACATGAACCACCTCAATAAGTACATTGTAAGCGTATTAGAATTTTTTTTTTTCTTTGCCTAAACGGATGTAAATCATGACCACCGTAATAAATGACTACGCAAGGAGGCGTAGACTTTTAGTTAATAATGCAAACCTATCAAATTTTTATATTATCCGCGAGGGGGAAAAAGGGGAACGAGCAATTATAAGGATGAACAAACTGATAAGAGGAGCAACAGAGAATTGAACCAAATCATGCCTTATATGGGGCCTTCCTTAAACGTCTCGCACTTCGTTCGGTCATCATGGTCTTCGCTAATTCACTCACATATCTCACGTTCGCGCACGGAGCTAAGACCCTAACCGAAGTCTTCACCAACTTCGGAAAAGCACCATCCCTCGTCTTTCAAGAGTTCAAAACCGAGTGCCTATTTTCTTTCTTTATCTCTGTCTCATATGAGTTTCTAGAATTTTCTTTTAAGCTACGCCTCTGATTGTCTGAACTATGTTATTACGTGGGAACTAAAAACCAATTAGCGAAATGGGGGGAAAAAATACTTTGCTGTCTCTTACTAATCTCTCTAAATGTCTCTCTCTAAATCTCTTACGTCTAATCTCTTACTTCAGTAAATAGTCTTTATATACGTTCGTAAAGAGATTATATATTGTCCTTCGTAGCTCAGTGGGTAGAGCCTCCGCCCGGCAAGTGGAAGGTCGTGGGTTCAGGTCCCACCGAAGGCAGAAATATTTATTTTCTTTCGAACGTTTCACCATCTAATCACGCCATACCATCGGCGTTGGTATCACTACGCCAATAAACGTTGATTTATTGTTGTTTGATTTAGTACAATGGCTTTGGCCTAAGCTTACTGTATATGAGTATAACGCATTTACATCAATAGGAGTTGTCATTCCTACTTCCAAACTACGCAACCGGAAGATATATCTAGATCTTTTTATCTAATAACCCTTTCTAGAACTATAAAAGATAATTGCTGTATCGGTTTAAGATAACCGCTATATCTTATCTTGTAATAAATCCTTGAAAAAGACTTAAATATCCCAAAATTTGAAGTTGAAAACTGTCACATAAATCGCAGATTAATTAACATGAATCAGAATTCTCTAGATATATTTTTATATAGTTCTTTAGCTTATTTTCAAGCGCTATGTAAACTGTAAATTTTAATCTGATTTTCTGAGCGAGTTCCATATAATATTTTCGACCTTTTAAAATATATTACTTGAATTTTTCACAATTACTTTGCGTTTACTTTTCTTATTATTTCATTTATTTTTAAATTTATTCATGCAAAAAGTAATACATTGCTAATAAAATGTTATGTAACTTCTCCAATCGCTAAAAAATATTATCTGCAGAGTGCTGCGACAATGATAAGCTCCTCACGATTATCAAAAACTAATCTATCCTTTTATTTATTAATCCCGTGTGCGACCCGTTATGTTTATGTGATATTTGCCATAAAATTTCTTTGCTTTTACTTAACTGTTTCCGTGAGCTAGTTGCATGAACAGGTATGTCATAAGTTATGTCATGAGTCATGTCATGAGTTACGGATAGTGGGCGCTTTGTTACGGTATACATTTCTAAGCTTAAGATTTTAACCGAGTAGAGTAAGTATTGTTCTTGGAATGTCTCTTAAAGTATGGGGTACATTTGGATAGTAAACGGTGTAGTAACAGCTTGCAGTGACAATGATAGCTTTGGTCCTAGCGGGACATTGTCCTACGATTATTAATGCTACTATCCTGATTAACCTATTGCCCTAATGATGATATTGTTCTAAATGTTCTTGGAACGGTATCAGGCGTAGTGCTAGTTCTAGTATTTGAGCTGGGATGGTGGATTTGGAACACAGGCTGTTCACTAGCCCACTATGTTATTCACACCCTCATAGTTTTCGCTGTTCATGCCGACTAACTAACGTAAACAGAAAGTGAACCAATTTTGGAATAGTAATGGCCAAAACGCACTACTTTACCTTCCATGTACCGAATTGTCTTACTTATAGGACGATGGTGCTATTTTGTGTGTAAACGCTTCCTATCTCTGTTGTAGGGTAGTGACTTCTAGACTAGTAACTACCCCAGTTACTATCAAATATAAACCAGCCTTAAAGTTTGAACGAGGGAAAGCAAATCTATTTTATAGTAGATATTCCTTTCAGCTTTGAATGTGTGCATTTACTTTAAAATGTAGCAAATGCGCGTAATTTAGTAAGAATATTGAAAAGTCAGAACTTAATCTCTTAGGATTCGGGGTCCTTCTAAATATTCATACTCATTTTCGAGTCTATAGTTTTGAAATTTTCATTTAGTAATTGATATAAAAATCATAATTGTAGCAAAAACAGAGCGTTCTTTTAATATGTGTCTATTTCGCAATTCTTCCTCGTAACTTGCATATCATCACTTACCATTGATATCATCAATAGCAAATAAATATCTTCAGATATGCATTAAAAAGTATGCTACAAGGTTACCCCAACACCACAACTCACTTCCTAGATATCAACCGTGTCTAATAAGAAATAATAATTTATTCATCGTAAAACAATTCTAGATGAAATTATCTCTAAAAAGCTTATTCTGGTTACTAATGATCCTTATTTTCATGGGAACAAAATAACTCGAATTATTTAAGTATCTTTTCTAATAGATATATTCTCTAGAACATTGATTTAATTTTAAGGGAACCCTGCGGCGATGGTAGTAATGCATTCACAAAAATAGTCCGATGGTACCGTTAGAATTAATGAGAGCTGACGTCATAAACAGCCTAGCCTATTACATCACAAGAAAGGACGTCATTTCAGAACTAATTTTTGAGGAACGTTTGTCTGCGCCAAAAACCAGTTCTGAAATGACGTCCTCCCCTCTGCTGTAATCGGCTAGGCCGTTTGTGACGTCAGCTCCCGTTATTTCTAACGGTACCATCGGACTACTTTTCGTGAACGAACTATAGTAATGCGTTCCCCTAGCACGCCGTGAAT
The DNA here is from genome assembly GCA_006491805.2 of Dysdera silvatica. Lineage (NCBI taxonomy): Eukaryota > Metazoa > Arthropoda > Arachnida > Araneae > Dysderidae > Dysdera > Dysdera silvatica. The sequence continues at coordinate 99,387,702 of QLNU02015003.1, forward strand.
CCGGGTTGACTCCCAACAGTGCTAAAAAAGGTCTTGCCGTCTAACTGCTCACTGTAGTCAGGGGAGAGGGGGTTAGTTCTTTTGGCCCTAGGAGGTTCCAATTCCTACTGAAAATGCAGGTCCACTTCTTCTACCATGTAGGATATAGCGGTAATGCATTCGTCTATCATGTCATTATCCCAGGTTCGACTCCCAATGGTATCATAGAGTGTGTGCCGTTTTTCTGCCCACTGTAGTCTAGGGTGTGATTCCCTGGACGGTGGAGGTTCGGATTCTTCAAAAAATTTTAAATCCCGGCGCAGCATGACATCACTGACATCCTTGCGCCTTAAAAGTGCAAAGGAACAAATTCCAAGTGGGAAAGAAGTGACTGTTATTGTTAAAGTACAGTAGAACCTGCCTAAAGTGACCACCTTTGGGACTGGACTGCAATGGTCACTATAAGCAGGTGGTCACTATACACGACGGACTTTGGTATAGGTACAGTTAAGTCCCAACCAGTTCTCTCTTATAAAATGTGGCCGCTTTATTCAGGTAGCCAATTTATCAAGGTGGACGCTTTACCAGGTTCCACTGCGTTCTTTTAAGTAAGAATATCCAAATTTGGATTACATTAGGCTTTATATAAATAAATGTAAAAGTAAATATTTAATTGTAAACTATTTATTTAAATAATTTTTAATTCAAATGAAGTAATATATAAAATACCGGAGAAGAAAATTATATACAAAAATTTTAACTCTTGTAAAATAGAAAATAAAATATCCGAACTCTTAGATGCGTCGGCCGTAATTTTTTTTTTATTTTTATTTTCATTGTGAATATATTAAATAATATATATCAGTTTTCAGAAAAATATACTCACATATTTTATAACTCCATGCCGTGGGCAATGAAATTAGAATTACTAAAAAGTAAACAGAATTCCACACTTTTGACGTATTCATCAATTTTTATTTTTTTCAGAGAGAATTGATTTGTCGACCGTTTGGTATGCGTGACGGATTGAAAAGGGCGCCCCGAGGTCACAGATTTTCGAATTGCGGCACCTTTTTTGTTATCAGTCGAATTCTCACTAGTGATGTTGATAGTCGCTCTAGTAATTATCGCTTTCAGATACTCGAAAGATATTAATATTCATTCTGAACTTTTGTCCTACTCGTTCACATTTCCAATCATATATCTTTGGTAAATCTTATTGTATTTTTGCTTGGCGCAGTATAGCCCAGATGCTCTTGCGCCATAAAAATCCAAACAAACAAATTATATCTTTGTGTTATCCTAAACGATATTCTCAGCGTGAGCGTTTCTACTGCGTATATCTCCTAATTTCTTCTAAGCTTTTGACATTTGCTTAGAAATATTTAATAGATAACATAAGTCATTACTATTGCTTAGTATTGCTTATAGTAGCGTCTGCAACAGGCCTGTAGTCAAGACGGGGCCAGCAGAGGCCTGGTCCCATCGAGCTATATACAGGGTGTCTCAGCACCAGGGTTGCAAACATCTAGGAGGGGTATGGTACACCTAGACGAACAATATTTGTCATAGAACCTAGGGTCACAAACCACTCACAGTGCTAGTTCTAAAACCGTCCAGCATGTATAAATGGTGACAACTAGTGCGTACAACTATAAATGATGATTTTGTAACTTTTGTTCACTCAGTGATAATATTGCCTGCAGTATTGGTGGGCTTGTAAGATTATTTCTCTTAAGCTTTTTGTCTATTTATAATCAAATTTTTTGAATTAGGAAATAGCAGGAAAACTGATCTTTTGCTATAGACTGCTTTATCGAAAAGATCAGCCTGAACTTAAATGCTAGTGAATTTGCTATGATGTAACCTTTGAATAAATATTATACACATTGTAGCGAAACCTATTTTACTTTAAAATACATTCCCTTTTGCAAGTTGGGGTATTCTGATAAGTTTTTAACGCATGAAATAACTATTTTCTGGGTCCCTGCCGGTTATTGCCACTTTTGTGGCAGAAACTAGTTTCTGCCATGCCAGTTATAACCACCTTGGCAGAAACTTACCAACCCTGCTATAAAGTACTATCATTCGCAATACTAAGTGCTTACGTTACTTTCTTTTAAAAGATCGCTTATGATACCATTTTGTAGTATACTGATGTTTTCTTTGTTTTATTGATTCCTTTTTATTATACTAATTATATATAGTACAAGATCTCTGGTACAAGAAATTTACCAGCGCCCATGGCCCATTAGCCAAGGAACTTACGGCGATAATTGAAGACCCCAGCAAAATGCCTGAATTCCTCTGCAAGGGAATAACTTACCTCCTACCGAAGGACCAGGATACCAGTAACCCAGCGAAATACCGACCCATTACGTGCCTTAACACCCTGTACAAGATACTCACGGGGTGCATCTCTGAAAAAATAAGCCGGCACAGCGAAAGCAACAACTTAATGACGGAAGAACAAAAGGGATGCCAGAAAGGGACTCTGGGATGTAAAGAGCAGCTTACCATCGACTCAGTTATCCTGGAACAAGCAAGAAAACAAAAGCGAAAACTCAACACCGCATACATAGACTACAAGAAGGCTTTCGACTCTGTTCCGCACTCGTGGCTCCTTGAAATACTCAGCATATACAAAGTGCATCCCTCAATCATCCGATTCCTACAGAGCAGCATGAAACAATGGAGAACCCGGTTACAGCTAAACACGCCAGACAGTAAAATAGAAACGGCCGAGATCCCCATCCGGCGCGGAATCTTTCAAGGAGACGCACTAAGCCCCCAGTGGTTCTGCTTGGCGTTAAACCCCTTGTCAAGGATGCTGAACGCAAGTAAATACGGATACATGCGTCTACAATACGGATACATGCGGATACAACGTCCTCAAGATAGATGGTGGATGAAATAAGAGAAAAGGTTGGGGTGATGTGGAAGCGAATTGCTCAGGATAGATTTGTGTGGAAAGCATTTGTTCCCAGCAGTGCAAAAAGAACGCTTACTCAGAGATCTCATAAAGATCGCACTGCTCACTGTAGTCCGGGGTTTGGTTCCCTAGGCCTTAAGAGGTTCGGATTCCTCGGAAAACAGTAGGTCCCGGCGCAGCATGACCACTGTAGTCTTTGAGCCGTAAAACCAAAAAGAAAGCGAAAGCGAAAGCATTTGGAGAGACCTTCATTCAGCAGTGGATAGATAATGGTTGAATATGATGATGATATATTATAGTATACATAGTGTATGTGGGTTAATACAGAACTAAATAAATTATTAGTGTAGTAGAGGATTATAATAAAATAGCATAATACTCTAATATACTGTAGTAAAATATAGTAGTGTAAAATAGTAGTAGTTAGGTATATTAGTACGAATATGTCTTAAACACCTGAATATACACAGGTCTATATTATTTTTGTACTCAGTTCAACTTCGTTTATGAAAAAGAAATTATATTTCGTTAGATAAACAGAGGAAATGTTGGCTACTATTAGTACCTATTTCGACAGAATTCGTTCATATCAGTAACTGTTTAAATTTCAACAAATAGGTCTTAACTTCAAAGGAACTTCTTTGGAAACGGGTTCAGACCGGTTCTAGCTTCTCGCTGATTAATTAATATAACACGTTTTAAGTGTATAAGTAAGCTTTATTCAATGAAATTACCGTACAGTATTTTTGAGCAATATATTACTTAAAACATGAAATACTTACATAAATTGTAAAATTAATGCATTAACGCAAGGTATTTTCTAAAATATAAGTTACAAAAGCCATTGCATGGAGAAACAGAAAAAAATGTGTGTTATAGAATATTGCCAATTTTAAAATTAAATCGTCTTAATTTTCAAAAGCAGAATTTGAAGCCATACTTTATTTTTATTAGTATTACAGACAATATATTTGTGGATGTGGTATGATATCAAGAAAATTACTGCAGAAAATCTTTCTTATATTGTTTATTAAGTGCACATATATGGCACATATTGATACATGTATATAAACGAAAAAGGGTTTGAAAAAATCACGAAATACAAGGATTTGCAAATGGAGGTGGAGGGACTTTGGAGGAGGAAAGCTAAAATTATTCCGATTGTGGCGAGTGCGTTAAATGTTGTTCACAAAAATTAGAGCACCACCTCAATACATTGAAGATTAACATCAAATACTGCCACAAAATCCAAAAACCCATACTTATAGGATGTCCTAGACAGCTAAGGTCCTTGGAAAAGATTTGATGACTAAATTTTGTCTGATTAGTTGTTAAATCGTTTCCACTAGCCAAATAAAACATGAACTGTGAATTTTCACAAAATAATAATAATAACTATGAGTGTGTGTTATATTTTCTATAATATAGTTAAAGCCGTGTACTTATTAAGCTATTTTAAGTCAATTTTTTGGTAAGAAGGTGATTTCACCACCTCCTTACCAAAAATACTCACTGTTACCAAAGTTACTCACTGAAGCTTGTCAGTAGGCGAATTGTAACCTTGAATAAAGATGAAGATGAAGTTTTTGATGGAATACAAGACACTGGTTTCTCTAGTACACTTCGGTACAGTAGTATGTCGGCAACCGGGTGTGGAGTTTTGAAGAAAAGAAACAGAATAAGCGTTTTAGAATCTTAAAGTAAGGGTTTAAAACACGGCTAAGGGAGATAATGAGTTTGCTGAATGTGTTGTGAACTCAGCAGTTGTGCTTTACTATTTAGCTACTTCGACGTTTAATACAGTACATCAGCTGCTTCATAAAGATAAAGTATTAGGGGCCAATATACTCTTTCTTCGTTTACGATATGTCGACAAGTCTTAAGACCCCTACTCTTATTTTCTGTGTGCTTTAGACATTGTTCGGAGTCGTGCTCAATTATGCTATATATCTATCAAATGGTGATACAAGCGATTATACGTCTTATAGAATCGCCTTTCTAGTTCCGTGCTTTTTTTATACGTCCCTAGTTTTTCCAAAATGTAACTCGACAACAATAAATTTATGCTAAGCACTCATGAATTGCCACTTAAAAAACACATTTGATGTGAAATACAATGTTTTTCTCAACATAGCAGCAGTTGTCATAAAGAAATATTAATAATAAAAATAGTATTAATATATAATAAATAAATTTATAATCTGATAAAATATATATGTAAAATATAATATAATAATATAAATAAATAAATATAAAAAATACATAATATATTAAACATATAATAAATATCATATAATAATATAAATAAATAAATATAATATAATAATATAAATAAATAAATAAATATGATTAATAATATCAATATATTATCCTATACAATTTCTTATAATCATAAGAAATTGTATAGGATAACATATAAATCATATTGTCATTATATCTTCGTATAACGCGCTTAAAGCCGCAAGCAGCAATAAACGGGATAAAAAATATGCAATAATAATTAATGAATAAAGAAAATTCAGGAGAATTACGTATATTAGAATTATATACATTTCTCAATGTTCATCAATAAGGAAAGGAAGGCTTTGCTATGTTACTCAAAATGGCACTCAATTTGAAGCTTATAAAATCTGTATTTCCAAAACTTTCCGTTTAATGCTTTTAAGCTACTGTAAACTGCGGATATCTGAAACTGCTGATACCCAATTCGCAGATACGGCGGTATCATACTATTTGCGTACAACTTAAATACGCGATTCAAGATAAAAATTGAAAAATTAAAAAGTATTATGAAATAAAGTATAAGAAGTATGAAGTAAATGAAAACTGTAAATAAGGAAGCAATATAGAAGAGATAATAATAATAATTAAAAAAAATTTACTGATAAAAATGAAGGAAATTTTGCTGAAATTGAAATTGTGGATCTTTACATGTAATAAGTAATAATTGAATAAATACACGTCAAAATATGCATAATATATGTAGTTTATGTGTAATGTTAGATCTGTTTACTCTATTTTAACTTGTTTAACTTTGTAGATTTGTGAAGGACAAGACAATTAACTGAGAAAACGGAATATACACTCTTTTGCAAACAAAAAAGAAGCACCCCCTAAAAAGTGCGATCATCTCGAAATTTCGCATGCAAATTCCTTTAAACCAAGTATGCAAATGATTAAATTTTCAAAGCCAATGAGTGTTAACTTCGATCATAGCGCGCATTTCTACTGCGCAACTATCATCGTATAAGAGGTAAAATTTGCGAACGGTTTATTTTTTCTCGTTGTCGGCGTTGCAGTTCCCTGGAGACGCAACCAGTAATGCCGTTACGACGTTGACGAGGACCTTATAGCCAATTGGACGACTTTGAACGTGGTCGCATAGTCGGGATGCGTGAATCGGGCTGGTCCTACCAGAGCAATAGGCTGCCACCTGCACCGTACGGACACTGCTGTGCAAAGGAATTATCAGAAATGGTGCGAGAATATAATATCTGCGAGGAACCCATCGGCAGAATCAACTGTCTGGAAGGCCAAGGTGCACGAATGCGAGGCAAGATCGGTTGGTTGTGCGACAGGCCCGAGCTGACCCAACGGCATCATTGTCCGCCATCCAACGTGCTACAGTCTCTTCCATACCACCCGTGGCACTTTACACCATCTAACGATGCTTGTCTGAGTTGGAGTTATGCTCACAGCAGCCCTTAAGACGTCTGCCTTTAACCCCACACCATTGATAGAGTCGTCTGGAGTGGTGTCGTAGCCGATCATCATTGCTGCCAGCAGATTAGCATCGCATGGTGTTCAGAGATGAATCCTACTTCAGTCTTGGAGCAGATGATCATCAGATCCATGTGTGGAGATGGCAGGGATAGCAGTCCCAACTACCCTTTGTTTTACACAGGCACACAGCCATTACCCCTAGTGCGATGGTGTGGGGTGCTATCTCATACGACAGCAGGACGCTCCTAGTCGTCCTGCGTGCAACTTTAACAGCTCAACGATATGTTGATGACATCCTGCGGCCGTTTGCGTTACCCTTCATGACACGACAGCCTGCGGCCATTTTCCAACAAGATAATGCCAGGCCCCATATGGTTCGCATATCTGTGAGCTGCCCCAGTGCTGTTGATACTCTTCCTTGACCAGCAAGATCACCAGACCTTTCGCCAATCGAACATGTATGGGACATTGTAGACGGCCAGATTCAGGCGTTGCAAAATGTCGCAGATTTGGTGCAACAAGTGAGGAATGCCTAGCAAAGTGTCGCAGGCTGACATTAGGAATCTTTATCACTCCTTACCTGAACGTAGAAAAGCATACATAGCCGCCACAGGAAATTTCACCAACTATTGATTTGAACATTCAGTGTGAAAGTCCTAGCCATTTGTGGGTGCTACGGCCTTGAATTTTTATCATTTCTTTGTATGTGTATGTGCTGGATGTACATTTAATTTTAATAAAAACAGATAATTATTTATAGTGCTTTTTTTTTTTAAAAAGGATGTATATATATGAACATTGACTTTAAAGAACTACTAGTAATTTTTTTTTATCAATCAGAATCTTATACAGAAAAATGCCATTAAACATGTTATACTAACTTATCAAGAAAATTGTAAGTTTTTATCACCCATCTCTCTTTCTTTCTCTGTCTGACTAAATTATTTTAATCACTGTGATCTAATGACATCACTAAAAATCTAGCTTGTGTTTAACAAATCAGCGATAGTGGTATTTGAATGTGATACTTTTTTTTAAATATAACATATTCAAGATTTATAGAAACAAATGAAAACGAACAGAAAGGAAACCTTGCCTTATTTCGATTATGACTTAACTATAAAGGAAACAGCCACATAACGTTTGATATCGCACAAGTTTGTCACTACTATGACAAAATGTGCACATATACATAGTTCAAACTTTTGTAGATTCTCTTATATAGTGAGCCATCTAGAATTTTAGAATTGAAGACCTTACACATTCTCGCTTAAAATTATTCAAGCAAAATTTCTCATGAAATTAAATCAGCTTGAAAATGTACTGGTACTTATTGGCCTGCTGCTCTTTTCAAGCTTCTTTTCTTGAGAAACAAAAACCGTCCAATCATAAACAAGGTTTCAAACATGTCAATTACAGCAACGAGAGACACACCAAGCCATGCTCCAATGAATCCGCCCAAATTACTGAACACCTCTAAATTCTGCAATTGTAAAAAACAACGATTATTTAGGTTTACATGTTACTATTCGTTTTATGCTCACACACTGAATTGTAGATAAGAAACTTAAAGAAGCGTGCATACTTGATATTGTGGTCTATATTTCAATTTTACCACCTCTAGATCTGATGCAATTATTTCGACTATAGTCCTAAATTAGAAATAATTATTTACAACTGACTCAATGGGCACAAGGTTTTGTTAATAAATACAGTAAAATCTCACTGAACGACCACTTTCCTTAATGACCACTTTTTTCAAATGAATGTTTCCCTCTATATAACTCGGTACTACCTTCACCTCCATTCAAAGGCCATTAAAATTTTGTTGTTCCTTTCTCTGAAAGCAACCGCATTTTTAAAACTAAAAATGGGGGGAGCTGGAATTTCACTACTTATTTATATTCTAATCTTGACAGGAGTAAACGATTTAGTGCTAAATTTCCCCTTTAAGATTTCCCATTATTAACGCCGGTGTCATGGAATGGTTAGATAGTGAAACGTTAGCGAAGAAAAAAAATGTTTTTCGAGTTCGGTGGGGAACGTTCCAAGGGCGGATCCAGGATGTCATTATAGTGAGGGCGATTTCGGGGGCCCCTCACCGGAAAACTTTTTAATTTTGGTAAATGTTTTTATATTACTAGCCTTCCTTTATACCAGGATTGTCCAACATACGGTCCGCAAACAATGTTAATCTGGCCTGTCTACAACTGTTTGAAATAAAAAAAAATTCCCAAACAAAATTTTTATTTTTATTTTTTTAACCACGCTGTATATCGAAAGTACACAAACAAATAACTGGAAGAAACTCTAAAGGAAGGCTGTGAAGATAGTTTTTTCCTTTTTTTTTTAAGAAACCGCTGGCTTATAAGATCCGTGAAAATTCTTTAAGTGGCCCGCTACCGAAAAAGGTTGGACAACCCTGCTTTATACTCACCAAAATATTTAATTTACGACAATGAATTAAAGCTGGGCTTTTCTTTAATTAAACTATATGGTTTAGGGCAGATTATAGTCAAGTATGACAGACAGATAACCTAGTAAAGGAGACATATACAATAACCAAAACGATAATTTACAATGTAATTAATGGAACAAGTTTAAATCAGTGACATAGCTCAGATACTAGGTTTTATTTGGATAATTTTTTTTTAAATTACAGCATTAAAGAAGAAATGCTTAGAATGGTATCTTTAAAAGGAAGAACTACAGATAGGGAAATATTTAATTCTTTCCATTCCTTTGTCAAAAAACTTAAGGAACCATTACACAAACTTGTTGCCATTACTACTGATGGAGCAAAAGCCATAATAGATCCCATTAATGGATTTATTGCCTTCTGTAGGCAACATGACGATTTTCCTGACTTTCCTTTGGAATTGCAAGTTTGGATTCGTGGGAAATCTCTTCAAAAGAGACTCAACCTGACTTTTGCATGTCATGGAGGTGGCTGATTGCTCGCAGTGAGAGAAAATGTCCTTTTGGGAGGAGTAAACGCTAAATTTATAGAATCGTTTGATTTCGGAAATGAACTTGATGCTATAAACAAAAGTGGCTTTTCAACCTTTGATGACCTTTTGAAAAAAGGGCAGAAATTAATTCCGGACATCATTTTCCAGTCTCTTTGGACATTAAAAAACAGAAAAATATCAGGAAGGCTGAGTAGAATCATTCTAAATTCGTGCGTATTTCAAATTTCTGCAAATGGTTTCGCAGTTTGAGAGAACATAATGTCCCCTTTTGGGAGGATGAAGGAAGATGAGTACGCTAAATTAGAAGATGAAGAAAATTTCAAAGGTGAACTTGATGCTATAAACATATCTCTACAAATAAAGGAAAATTCATTGAATATTAGATAAACACTGTTTTTTCCTACAAAACCAAATTTCCTAATGATCGACCTCACAACCTATACCTTTGATGATTTACCTAATATGCCGATTGAAAAAAAAATCTGACTTTGATTTTAAAACATGGAAGTATATTGAGGAAATTAATTCTGTTGTTGAGCAGTTCGAAATAAATTCAATGAATTCGAAAAAATTAAATCAGTTGTAGGGTACATGTCATATCCAGTCTCAGTCGATTTGGACATTAAAAAACTGCAGTCAGTATTAATGAAAATTTCTTATTGAGCAAAAATATCTTTGAAGTGAGATATTAATTCTAAAAAATAACATTTTTCTGAAGGCTTGCTCAGAAGAAGAATCATTCTGGAAATTCGTGCCTAGACAAAAAAATTTCCAATTTGAGAAGATGCAGTAAATTTCTACACTCATGTTTCGATTCAACGTATTTGTGTGAATCTGCATTTTCATATCTAAAAATGACGAAGAGTTATCAACCTTCCACAATGACAGATGAACATCTCCAGAATTCCCTGCAGCTGGCCCTCATCCAGTATTCTCCTGCCATCCAACAGATAGTGACCGAAATGCGGACCCAAACATCCCATTAATGACCCAGGTCAAGCGATTAATGAACGATGTACAACTAAATTTTCACATTTTGTGGAAACTGCTGTCATTTTTTATTATTTTGGCGATAAGCTAAGAAGCCAAATACAAAAAATAAGGTTATATAATAATATAGTTACGAAGTACTAAAACAAAGAAAGTCTAAAAACACAAGAAATAGAGGCTCCCTATCTCCCCCCCCCACTCCCGTGTGTGGTAGATCGCTGCCTGTTTTGATACTGGAGAGTAGCTCACAGCCTTTTTGAAGTTGGCATCCTCTGCTCTGAAGGAATTAGAGAGTCATATGCCCCCTTCCTTCGTTCCTTCCTTCCTTCCTTCCCCCTAAATTATGCCACTGCGTGATTTGTTTAGAGCACGGTAGCGAAAAATTTATTGAGCGAAACTGAAAGAAAGATGGTGTAAATAACGCTGGCACAAAACTTCAAAGCTTGGTTTAATCATTTGGCTTACAGTTGAGTATTTGTTGTATGATTATAAAGTTTTCCTTTACATTAAGGGTCTTTAGTAATGAAAACTGCCTTTTTGGGGAGTAGTTATATCCCCCACCTTTCTAGTGATTCTTCATATACTTCTAAATCCTTCGTTCGTTGTCACATCAACGCTTGTAGTCGCGTTGCTGATCTGACAACTGCAAGTAAACTGAAAATTGCAAATTAAAAGTTGGATCCGAGCAAAAAAAAAAAATCCAAAACTGAGGCAAAAATATGATTTTGCCCATGTCCTAAAAGAAACTGCAGGGACACATGTCCCTTCGCCCCCACCAGATTACGCTTATGGAATACAGGTGCGTCAGATCACTCTCTGAATGAACCAATGAATGATTTTACCCACATATCCTATACAAAAAGAATCGTTCAGATCGTTAATGTATCGTTTCGATCATCGAACGAAATTTGTACACCGCTTCTACAAATACAGCTATGTTTGAATGTATTTGAATGTGGATATTTATACTTACTGGTACTTATCCCTGGTACCATTATGATAATCTGACTGAAAATAAAAATAAATATATTTCATTTATGAAACATAAACTGTAATAAATCTATGCTCGTTCTGAATAACTATATACCCACTTAAAAAACGTAACTCGTAGTAAACATTTATTGCTAGAAATAGCTTATTTGTTTCCATAGGTATATGAAATATATGAATAATAATTTCAGAGAGAAATCAAAAGATTTGGTTTAATTTTAGCGCTATGCAATTTAGTACTTACATCACTTTCGATCATACGTTGTTGATAATCAAATCGGTATTTGAATTTCCTGTGAGAAGAATAAAAAAAACGCATGAAATATAGTAAGAAACATAAAATGCATCAAAAAAACGTAAAGTACATTAAAAAAGCATAAACTAAATAATAAATGCATAAAAAGCAAAAAGTTCATTAAATTTCACACATAAATTATAAAACTGGAAAAGTTGATTTGTGTTAACAATAATACACTACGAAACAGTGAAAATGTATGGGTAGAAAGTTATGCAAATTGCAATATAGACGCAGCTCACTAAGTTATGTAAATGATGCTAAATGGTTAGCTATACCGCGCACGTTTAGTGCTATGTAAGGGACGGAACTTGCAGAATTGGCAATAGTTGTGCCTCTCTATCCACTGTATATATATGTATATATATATATATATACATACATACATACATACATACATACACACACACATACATACATATATGGTGATCCAAATTAAACAGGAGGTGTTTAGACCTTTATTAGACAAAAAGATTTGTGCAATAACTTTATTGCTATCACATGTGGAACCACACTATCATCACAGATACGGCTCGGTATGTCCGCCGTCTCTTTGCTCTAGAAATTGCATTCGATGCACAACACATTCCACGGCAGAACGTAACTCATTCGCTTGGAGGTGGGATACATGTTGCGAAATTCTGTCTTTTAAGACTGCTAAGTTCGGAACATTGCCTTTATAAACGCAGCTCTTTAAATATCCCCACAGCCAAAAGTCACAAGGGTTAAGATCGGGTGACCGAGGCGGCCAAGATGTTGAAAATGACCTGCTAATCACTCTGTCATCCGAAAAGTTTTGCCGTAATAATGTTTGAACAGGAAACGCGATGTGCGGGGGTGCACAATCTTTCATGAAGATTGTAGTATCAAGACAATTTCACCGTTGAAGCGAAGGAATGACAAAGTTCTGGGGCATAAATGCATACCTAGAGCCAGTAACAGAACATGTCATTGGCCCCGAGGCCGTATTTTCTTCAAAGAAGTAAGGACCAATGACGAAAGATGAGGTGAAGCCACACCACACTGTCACTTTTGGAGCATGTAGCGGAATTTGTTGATGAACGTGGGGATTTGTGTCAGACCAAATACGGCAGTTACATGTGTTTACAGTGTCATTCAAGTGGAAATGGGCCTCATCACTCCACAGTATCTGCCAAGGCCATTCATCATCCACTGTCATCCGAGCAATGAACATCAAAGCAAATGTTTTCCGCACGTCATTATCACCAGAAAGCAATTGCTGAGTGTGGGCTATCTTATATGGATAAAACTTCAGGACATTTCTCATAACTCTCCACACTGTCGTATATGGCATGTCCAATTCCCATGATATCGCACGTGCACTACTGCTACCATGTGCACTTGCTGCTCCCTGCTCCACTACTGCAGTTGCAACTTCTTCAATTTGCTGCACTCGAGTTGGTTTGCGGCCTCGTCCTGATTTAATGGCGAATGTTCCAGTCTCCTCAAAATACAAGACCATTTTTCGAAGATTTGTAATTGTGAGAGTGCGTCTGCGTAAACCTTTTACCTGCCGAAATGCTTTAAGTGCCGCAGAAGCATTGTTATTTCGTTGATAAAAGAGCTTAACAAGTAACGCGCGATCTGGTAAAGTAAGTTTCATGACGGAGTCCTCGTATGGTGGAAAAATGCTTCACGACTCCTTATATAGGCAGAGGATGTTGCGCATGTTAAGTAATATGTAAATTGCCTGCTCCGCAGCGCCATTTCCTCCCCTAGCGGCCGAAATATGAACTAAATTGTTTCTTTCAGAAATCGAAACCGCATACTCAGGGGAGCATGTGTACGAAATTTGGGTGAAATTGATCAAATAGTTTTCTCTACAGAGAGGTCTAAACACCTCCTGTTTAATTTGGATCACCCGGTATATATATAGGCTTGAAAAACAAACTAAAATTAAAACAAGAAGCTATTTCTGAAGGTTTAAGATTTTTTAAAAAATGTTTGGTTTTAAATGGTTTTCCAATGAACTATATAAATAGAACATTTGCAAATTTTATCAAAAGAAAAAAGCTATAATAGGTTATGTTGGGAATTAATATTGGGCATAAATGCATTCGTGTGCATTTTTCACATATAGAGGGAAGCACCTGTTCTGGATTTCTTTTCGCTCACTATTATTGACTAGTTTATTAGATGTGGCAACATTTTTAAAATTGCTTTTGATCGACCTTGTGCTGATTTTTAGTTACTCATTTGCATTTAATTTCTACATTACTGCTATTACAAGGTAAATTAACCACTTCCTATTTTATTATTAATAAAAGCTTTTAAAACCTTATAAAGCTGAAAATTCCGACAGACAAACGAAGTCATTTATAGTTTGAATAGTGAGTGATATCTGTCCATACTAAATTTGCTGAATTATTATTTGTAGGAGATTCTACAGTGAGATGCAATTAATGGTTTTCTTTTTCGTTCTACTTTCCGTCAGTTTCAAACGGTAAATTGTGTTGGTCTCTGACACATGGATGGTTATACGCAAATCGATCTCCCCGTATAATGTCAGCATTGAATGAAGAACGTTGGATCAATAAAATATCGTTTAACCCATGATTATTGGCTCATAACGCCAATCAAACGTATAAAATATAACTAAATATCACGAAAGAATTAAAGACTACCTTCTTGAAGTTGAAAGTACATCAGATCGAGCAGCGAGGCTCGTTGTTCAACTAACCCAGCGATACCAACTTCAAATAGTACAGGTATATGCACCAACATCAAGCCATACCGACGAAGAGGTTGAAGAATTTTATGAAGAAATCAAAGAGTTACACACCAAAGGGAAACAACATATCAAGCTCATCATGGGGGATTTCAATGCAAGAATTGGACAACAGGAACAAGGAGAGACATCGGTTGGTAAATACGGATATGGGGAAAGGAATGAACGTGGCGATCAACTCATCGAATTTGCAGAAGCTGAAAATCTTAGCATCATGAATTCATTTTTTAAGAAGAAACCGCAAAGAAAATGGACATGGAAACACCCCAATGGAGGAACCAGCGAAATTGACTATATCCTGGCAAACAAGAAATCAATTATTGAAGATTGCAGCGTACTGAACAGATTTAATACTGGAAGTGATCATCGAATGGTGAGATGTAAAATGCACTTAAATACTAAACTAGAAAGGCAGAAGCTCATTAGGAAACAAGTATGTAAGAGGGTGGATTTAAAGAAATTAAAAGAAAATACCGAGGCATTCAAGTTGGAATTAAAAAATCGCTTTTCTGCACTGGAAGGACTTATTGAAGAAGTTGACATCTCAGAAGCAAATGAAAACATTGTTAAGACAATAATTGAAACTGCTGGGGAAATTGGTGGTGTAATATGTAAAAAGCAGAATAGCAAATTATCTGAGAAGACGAAACAGCTCATGAAAAGGCGAAGAGATATGAAGGTGGACAATCAAAATACCAGTTCCAGGATTGAGTACATAGAACTTTGTAAAACTCTGCGCAAAAGCATGAAAGAAGACATAAGAAAATTCAATTGTGAGTTAGTAAGGAAGGCCATTGAAAGCAACAAGAGCCTTAGGGTTGTTAAAGGGAGTTTGTCTATTGGGAAGAAACACATCATTGCATTAAAAGGAGAGGATGGCACTGTAACAAGAAATAGGGAAGAAATACTTAGAAGAGTTGAAGAATTCTACAGAAAGCTATATGAAGGAAACAGCGGAGTACGATAGGGCTTCTCTCTCTCTCTCTCTCTCTCTCACACACACACGCACGCAGAAGTTCTTTAAGATAACAAACTGATCTTCGTTTCCTTCCATGAATTTGTTGATGTAAGATATTATTATTACCCTCCGCAGGGATAACACAATTGCCAAATATGGTCAACACAAGAAAGCCTCCGGGGCGAGATTTTTGTGAGTTTTCGTGGGGGAATTTATTATACAATAATTTTTGCCACCCACGTATTGATTATAGCCGGAGTGACACTCCGGGCTAAACGGAGGGACCCTGGTTCGAATCCAGGATGGGGAAAGCGTCTCTTTTTCTCCAAAAAGAAAAAAGCTCTAGTTTGAGCTATAATATATACGTGGGTGGCAAAAATTATTGTATAATAATTTGTTGAATAAGAAAAGAAGCTAATCGGATTAACCATTATAATTTTAATAAAACAGAAAGAGAGCAAAAGAAAAATATGCTATAGAAGAAACATTCAAGCTAAAAACCAGAATAATCATTTTAAACAAAATTGCTGTCATGAGATAATAAAACTTAATTCATGCCACGAGGATATCAAAAACAAAATATTCTGTCAAGTGGATTTATGATTTCTAACGTATGTGTAAATATATATGAATAAAACTTACTGACAATCATCATTGCATTTTCCCCAGCATTCGGCAAATTCCTCACCCATTTCTAAAAAGCGTGGTGAGCTAACGTCGGTACAAAAAGAATATTCTATAGGATGAAAATATTTAAAATTCACATACTAAACCGAAAGGTTAATAAATTCACACTAAAACGAAAAGTTGCTAAATTCACACTAACAAGAAAAGTTGATAAATTTGTATTAAAAATTACTTTTGAAAAATAAAAGCACTAGATCTGATTACAGGCAGACATAAATATTTTCGCTCTACTGTTTACCTTGCTTTTTATATTTTCCTTATGTGTTAAAGGACTAAAACCGGATGGGTTGTGAC
Source organism: Dysdera silvatica (assembly GCA_006491805.2). Classification (NCBI taxonomy): domain Eukaryota; kingdom Metazoa; phylum Arthropoda; class Arachnida; order Araneae; family Dysderidae; genus Dysdera; species Dysdera silvatica. The sequence goes on from QLNU02015003.1 coordinate 99,404,271, forward strand.
TACGAAACTCCTAGGTCAGTGTTTCTCAAAGTGTGGTTCGCAGCGGCTTAGCAAGTGGTCTGCAAAATTATTACCAAATTCTAAGAAACAAATTGAACTGAAATTTGCTGACGTAATTGGAATTTAGGTTCGGGTGAGATTTAAGGAATTTCTCATAAATATTACCTGTTATAAACCTTACCTTTCGGCGTTTCGTGAAAGATTTGAATCCTCTGAATACACCCATGCTGTCTACATTGCTTATTATTATTTAATTAAATTACTGATGTCATTTTCATTATAAATTTGACAAAATAAGATCGCAACTCACACTCTCTTTATCAAATAGCGTTAATATAAAAGTTATTTTGTTTCAGATGCAGTCGCGTAGGCAGAAATTTCATAAGACAGGAGTTATAGGGTTAATAAGTGGCGTTACAGAGCTACAACTCATATATTCCTATGTTAAATATACAAAATTTCATTGCAATGGGGGTTACAACCCCCAAAACGGCGCCTGGCTACGCTTATATTCAGGTGTGTTTGGCAACCAACCCATATTTTAAGAACATGGTCGGAGATTTTAGAGATTTTCTGCCAAAAGCTAGTGCTTTTTTAAAGTAAAAAACTAAAAAGCTTAAAATTTACCGAAAAAGAAGTTAAAATTATCTATAATTTATATTTCAAGGGATGAATAAATTTCTCCTGCTGGAGCTCTTACATACGTACATAAGCACAATAAATCACATAAATCTAGGGTTACTTTGGCTACCTTTCCTTGGAAGAGGCGGGGCGGATCAGTATGGCGGCAGGGGCGGAATGGGCCGCCGACTAACCGGCCCCCGGGCCGGTGCGCCCTCATGGGCTATAGGACTTGCGCCTTCATGGACTGTAAAACTCGTATCCTCAGATAATCCAAGGTATTCGCCCTTTGAAAAGACCCAGTCCGCCCCTATATGACGGTGGCTAAGTAGGGCTTAATATTATTAACCATAGTTGGCAACCTTAATTTCAGGCAATATATTTTTTAATGAGGGGAGAAATCTTCGATAGTTCTCAATATATAAAATAATGCTTAAACTGGTCCGCGATTGACCAGAGTTTGAGAAACACTGTACTATGTAGGGAGAATGGTGACATTTTTATCGTGTCTCTCTCTTTGGCTGTGTCATCATCAGTTTTTACTGAGTTTTATTCTGAAGTTGGTTTATTTTACCGATGTGTATTTTCAACATGTCGTCCTGTTGCTAACTATATTGCTAGTCTGGTGTTTTTGACGCTAGATTTACTGCCTTTTCATCGTTTTGTTTGTGATGCTGGATATTTTAAGCTACGTTTGTCTGGTGACTTGTGACCCTATTTTGGAGCTGTGATTGTACGTTTTGTTAATTTTCCTGTGATGGATGAAAAGGCATATTATTACCACTTTCTTTTGCACTGGCGTTGGAGTAGGATTATACTGCCACCATATGCCTATAGGCACAACCTCGCATTTCGTTGCTTGTCATAAGACGTTCCATTGGGTTTCGTCCTTGGCATTCAAAAGTGTGATACACTTGCGAACTTTGTGTCGGAAGCAAAATCGCGGACACTACCTTGACTAAGAATATACTTCATTTTCATTGGAATTTAGGTGATGACAAAAGGAAGTCAATGACGTTCTTATCGCCCGAATCAGTAATAAGTACTAAGTAATATAATATAATAATCAGTAATAAGTAAGTAGTCAGTGGTAATACACAAGATCGTGGTCGGAAAACTTATGCTTCGAGATTAAATGACCATGGTCCGACATTGCAGAGAGAGAGAGAGAGGGACGAGCTTGTTACATCGATGCTCGCTACAACGCGTCTCCCTAAATCATACCGAAAATATCTCTGTACTAACACATCGCTCCTTCCTTCAAAAATTCCTAAAGGGGTCTGTCTGTTTAGTGTTATATTACGACAGGTGTGTCATCACGTTGCATGCCTTCTCCACTGGATTAAATCGATGTAATGGGATATATTCAATTCCCATCACAGAGATGTAAAAGCTTCATTACTTAGTTCGGGCCATGTCCTTTTATATTGAACAATATGATATTTTAAAACGACAAAATAATTCCATGGATAGTGAAAGCACAATTTCACAACAATGAGGATAATAATCTTTGATAATAAGAGGGAGAAAAAATCTTACGAACAATTATTAGCGTTTTACAAAATAGACTACATTTTTTTTAACTACAACTTTTTTTAAGCAACTTGTTTTTTGAGGTGGATGAACTAGAGGCATACAATAGGAGAAAAAACTTATTAATAATGGATGTTCCACGTCTTAAAAAAGAAAATTGTGAAAATATAGTAATATAAATTGGTAAAAAAAACTAAAAAAAGACATAATGGATAGGGATATAGAAATTGCCCGTAGGATTGGAACAAACTTGAACAGAGATGGAAATATCCTGGTAAAATTTCTATCAGTAAAATCGAAGAACAGAATAATGAAAGGAAAAGGGAAAAAAGTATTACAACGGAAGATATAGGATTAGGTGGAATGCAAAAAATATATATAAATGAGGATTTGACAAGATTTAGAAGATATTTATTGAAGTAAGCACTTGCCCTAAAAAAAATTACAATAGAAATTTATACGGAAAATAAATGGAAAAATAAGAAAGAGAGAGTGAAAACACAGAAGTTATAAATATCAGTGACAACAGGGATATTGATAATTTTGACTGAGGTGTAATTGATAAACAGGGGAAAAGAATTATGACTACGGAAGGATTGGAAAGGGTTGCAAAAGAATTAGAGAGAATGTAGCCAAAGGTGATTGGGGACGAACAAAGAGATGGGCTTGGATGAAAAAAATTTGGGGGATGGTTACAATACAAAAATAGCCATTTTTTTTATTTGAATATTCAAAGCGGAAATAATAAAAGGGGTGAAATATATCATATAACAGAGAAATATAATCATCCGGACATAATACAATTCACAGAAAGATGATATAAAATGACAATATATATATATTCATGAATATTATAACGAATTTTGTCTGAATAGAAAGAATAAAAGAGTAGGTGGAGTGGCAATTTATATAAGAAAGGACATATGTGAAATTTGAAATAGTGAAAGAAATGACAATAAATGAAATCAACTATGAAGTGTTAACGATTAAATCAATTGAAAAAATGAAATTACTGTTGACGATTATTTATAGACCACCAGATGGAAACCTTCCAGATTCTTTAGAAATGTTAAATAGACTTATTACAAAAATGCATATGGACAATAGAAACATTATCATAACTGGTGATATCAATATTGGTTTGTTACAAGAAACTAGAAATACTACAGAATTACTTGCAATAATGGAGTCAAGTGGTTTGTGTTGTAAACTAACTGAACCAACCAGAATTGATATACGAAAAAGTTATTTAATTGACCATTGTTATACTAATATTAATGATATTGATATTTATGTTAAAAATGAAACACTAAATGATAATTTACCATTATATATAAAAATTAAAATGAACTTTAAATTAGAAGAGTTAATGCAAACACGATTTAGAAATGTAATCTAATACAAATATGACTACATTTAGAAATGAAATAATGAATTTGGATTGGGAAGTTCTTGAGATGAACAATATTGATAGAGATGTATATGAAATGTTTATTGAAAAAATTAAGCCAATTTATAATGAATGTTTTAAAGTTATAAAGAATAAAAAGAATCTTGAAAAAAAAATGTTGGTTCGATAAAGATGTAAAAAACTAATAAAAAAGCGAAATACAAGTTTATAAAATTTATTACCCAAAAAATGAAACAAATTGAAAAGATTTTAAGCAAATTCGAAATAAAATTAATAGAGAAATTATTACACGGGAAAAAAATTATTTTAATTATAAATTAAATAATAGTGATTCAAAACAGATTTGGAAAATTTTAAATAATCTTATTAGAAGAACTGTTAATAAAAGGGATGAAATAACTTCCATTACAAAAAATGAAATCGAAATAATAGATAAAAATTCCATATGAAATAAATTTAACAGGGTTTTGCAAATATTGCAGGAGCAGTCATGGGAATTCACAATATAACAAAGATACAGGGAATTGTTGGAAGAAGATTGGAAAATAGTTTTTATATGGATAAAACAAATGAAATTGAAATTAAAAATATAATTAAAAAATGAAAACAAATAAAGAACCAAGTTTTGATGATATTAGTATTAAAGTCTTAAAATTTACTATAGAAGAGATAAGTAAACCCATTGCCACTTTAATAAATTATTTGTTATCTACGAGTTATTATCCTAGAAATTTAAAAATTGCAAAAATTGTTCCAATTTATAAAAAGGGAAATAAAAAAGAAATATTAAATTACAGGACAATTTCTATATTATCCTCATTAAATAAAATCTTTGAAAAATATAAAGTTTTCTCTAAAAATCAATATGGTTATAGAAATGAAAAATCCATACAGCCTGCATTATTAAGATTAAGTATTTTTATGCAGAATAATTTGGATAAAAAAAATATAGTTCTGGTACTCATAGATTTGACAAAGACTTGACTTGGTAAATAGAAAGATTTTTTTGAGAAAATTTGAACACTATGGTATAAGATGAGATACACTTAAGCTATTAACAAGTTATTTTCAAAATAGGACTCAATATACAGAAATTGATGGTAATAAATCGAAATTAATAGAAAATAATACTGGTGTCCCACAGGGCTCGATAATTGGTCCATTATCTTTAATTATGTACATAAACGATATAGATTCTATAATGGAAACTGATACAGGTGAAGTCATCAACACACATACCCACATAAAGAGAATTTCTAATATAAATAGGCCCAATAAAAATAGAGAAGAGCTATTGACAGTTTTTGCGATTGATTTTAGTACAGCTGTTGCTGGGAATAATATAGAGGAAATAAAGGATAAAATAAATGAAATTTTAAAAAATATGAAAGACTCAATGGACAAAACTGGGCTAGTAATAAATAATGAAAAAACTAATTGCGTGATAATAAA
>QLNU02015003.1:99409387-99432201 GCA_006491805.2 Dysdera silvatica
TTATATAAAAAGCTTGTAAAGTAACTTGTGAATTTTCGCGGCTAGTAAAAACTTAGGCATTTCTGCTCGTGTAGGACATGTATAAATAGAAGATAACGTAACGTGCCCGTAGAAGAATGGAATATAGAATTAATATAGAAATATAGAATTAATAATTTTTCAAAGTATGGATTACTTTTTATTTTAAATTATATTTTATAAAAGATTTATGAAAGTAAACATTTAGGACAAATTTTGTCAAAGGATTAAGCCAGGGCCCATTAGTTCAGTTGGTTTGAGCATCGTGCTAATACCTCGGAGTTCATGTGCTCATCACCACATATGCCAAATTCACGTTTTTTGCTCAATTTTTTTTCCAAGAATATTAATGTATAGTTTTTAAATACTTTCTACGCTATACTTTGTAAGATTTCTGTATATGCCTCAAGAGGCAGGGACTTGTGCGTGAAAAAGTGAATTATGCAGGTAATTGAAGAATGGATCCTGCTTAAACGTCCTATGAGCGCTCTCCCATACTCACAAGAAGAAGGCGGGAAGAGTAACCCGTGTTCTAAGGCTTTTCTTTTTTAAATCAATTAAATGTATTTTTCAACATACTTATGCTTAACTAAGAACAAATCATAGGGAAGTGAATGAAAATATTCATGTTAGGTAACGGAAAACGATATACAAATCAATTGTTAATTGAAAAAATTAAAAATCACAAAAGAAAGTAAAAGATTTATTTTTGTTTAAGAAAGAAAAATTTAAGTATGATAATGTTTAGAGAAAGGATTTTATTTATAATTTTCCAAAGCAAGACGAGATTCAAATTCGTGATATTGCCCATTAAATTCCTCATTTTACGAAACAGAACCATCGGCCCATTAGCTCAGTTGGTTAGAGCGTCGTGCTAATAACGCGAGTCTGAGTTATTTTAACGTCACGTTTTGACATTGAGCGTTTTATCATGTTCATACATTTCTTTTAAAACTTCCGACGATTTTAAATGTCCACCATTTTCCCATTACTTCCTTGGTTTAGACGTCGTGCTGAAACACCGGAGTTAATACTCCAGCCCGCATGGGCCAAATTCACGTTTTTTGCTCAATCTTTTTTCCAAGAATATTAATGTATAGTTTTTAAATACTTTCTACGCTATACTTTGTAAGATTTCTGTATATGCCTCAAGAGGCAGGGACTTGTGCGTGAAAAAGTGAATTATGCAGGTAATTGAAGAATGGATCCTGCTTAAACGTCCTATGAGCGCTCTCCCATACTCACAAGAAGAAGGCGGGAAGAGTAACCCGTGTTCTAAGGCTTTTCTTTTTTAAATCAATTAAATGTATTTTTCAACATACTTATGCTTAACTAAGAACAAATCATAGGGAAGTGAATGAAAATATTCATGTTAGGTAACGGAAAATGATATACAAATCAATTATTAATTGAAAAAATTAAAAATCACAAAAGAAAGTAAAAGATTTATTTTTGTTTAAGAAAGAAAAATTTAAGTATGATAATGTTTAGAGAAAGGATTTTATTTATAATTTTCCAAAGCAAGACGAGATTCAAATTCGTGAAATTGTCCATTAAATTCCTCATTTTACGAAACAGAACCATCGGCCCATTAGCTCAGTTGGTTAGAGCGTCGTGCTAATAACGCGAAGGTCGTGGGTTCGATCCCCCCATGGGCCACTTTCATTTTTTCACGCAACGTCACGTTTTTAACATTAGGCGTTTTATCATATTTAAGCGTTTTCTTTTTAAAACTTCCGACGATTTTTGAAAGTGCCATGTTCCCATTGAGAGCAGAATGTTCTGTGAGTCGTTTGGAAACCTGGACTTTCTCGCAGTTCGGATGTGACGTGTTGGTTGCTAACTCACAGAATACGGTAGGAGAAAGATGCGAACTATTGCATTTTCTCCGCTTATATAAAAAGCTTGTAAAGTAACTTGTGAATTTTCGCGGCTAGTAAAAACTTAGACATTTCTGCTCGTGTAGAACATGTATAAATAGAAGATAACGTAACGTGCCAGGAGAAGAATAGAATGTAGAATTAATATAGAAATATAGAATTAATAATTTTTCAAAGTATGTATTACTTTTTATTTTAAATTATATTTTGTAAAAGATTTATGAAATTAAACATTTAGGACAAATTTTGTCAAAGGATTAAGCCAGGGCCCATTAGTTCAGTTGGTTTGAGCCTCGTGCTAATACCTCGGAGTTCATGTGCTCATCACCACATATGCCAAATTCACGTTTTTTGCTCAATTTTTTTTCCAAGAATATTAATGTATAGTTTTTAAATACTCTCTACGCTATACTTTGTAGGATTTCTGTATCTGCCTCAAGAGGCAGGGACTTGTGCGCGGAAAAGAGAATTATGCAGGTAATTGAAGAATGGAACCTGCTTAAACGTCCTATGAGCGCTCTCCCATACTCACAAGAAGAAGGCGGGAAGAGTAACCCGTGTTCTAAGGCTTTTCTTTTTTAAATCAATTAAAGGTATTTTTCAACATACTTATGCTTAACTAAGAACAAATCATAGGGAAGTGAATGAAAATATTCATGTTAGGTAACGGAAAATGATATACAAATCAATTATTAATTGAAAAAATTAAAAATCACAAAAGAAAGTAAAAGATTTATTTTTGTTTAAGAAAGAAAAATTTAAGTATGATAATGTTTAGAGAAAGGATTTTATTTATAATTTTCCAAAGCAAGACGAGATTCAAATTCGTGAAATTGTTTATTAACTTCCTCGTTTTACGAAACAGAACCATCGGCCCATTAGCTCAGTTGGTTAGAGCGTCGTGCTAATAACGCGAAGGTCGTGGGTTCGATCCCCCCATGGGCCACTTTCATTTTTTCACACAACATCACGTTTTTAACATTCAGCGTTTTATCATATTTAAGCATTTTCTTTTTAAAACTTTCGAAGATTTTTGAAAGTGCCCTGTTCCGATTACTTCCTTGGTTGGAGCGTCGTGCTGAAACACCGGAGTTAATGTGCTCAACCCCACATGGGCCAAATTCACGTTTTTTGCTCAATCTTTTTTCCAAGAATATTAATTTATAGTTTTTAAATACTTTCTACGCTATACTTTGTAAGATTTCTGTATCTGCCTCAAGAGGCAGGGACTTGTGCGCGGAAAAGTGAATTATGCAGGTAATGGAAGAATGGAACCTGCTTAAACGTCCTATGGGCGCTCTCCCATACTCACAAGAAGAAGGCGGGAAGAGTAACCCGTGTTCTAAGGTTTTTCTTTTTTAAATTAATTAAAGGTATTTTTCAACGTATTTATGCTTAACTAAGAACAAATCATAGGGAAGTGAATGAAAATATTCATGTTTGGTAACGGAAAATGATATACAAATCAATTATTAAGTGAAAAAATTAAAAATCACAAAAGAAAGTAAAAGATTTATTTTTGTTTAAGAAAGAAAAATTTAAGTATGATAATGTTTAGAGAAAGGATTTTATTTATAATTTTCCAAAGCAAGACGAGATTCAAATTCGTGAAATTGTCTATTAACTTCCTCGTTTTACGAAACTGAACCATCGGCCCATTAGCTCAGTTGGTTAGAGCGTCGTGCTAATAACGCGAAGGTCGTGGGTTCGATTCCCCCATGGGCCACTTTCATTTTTTCACGCAACATCACGTTTTTAACATTCCGCGTTTTATCCTATTTAAGCGTTTTCTTTTTAAAACTTTCGAAGATTTTTGAAAGTGCCCTGTTCCCATTAGAAGTAGAATGTTATGTGAGTCGTGGGGAAACCTGGACTTTCTCGCAGTTCGGATGTGACGTGCTGGTTGTTAACTCACAGAATACGGTAGGAGAAAGATGCGAACTATTGCAATTTGTCCGCTTATATAAAAAACTCGTAAAATAACTTATGAATTTTCGCGGCTAGTAAAAACTTAGGCATTTCTGCTCGTGTAGAACATGTATAAATAGAAGATAACGTAACGTGCCAGTATAAGAATAGAAGATAGAATTAATATAGAAATATGGAATTAATAATTTTTCAAAGTATGATTACTTTTTATTTTAAATTATATTTTATAAAAGATTTATGAAATTAAACATTTAGGACAAATTTTGTCAAAGGATTAAGCCAGGGCCCATTAGTTCAGTGTTCTTGATAGGTTTTACTCTGAACTGGCTGCGATTAACTGGGGTTCTGTTGATATGGATGGGAATGTAGATCTAACCTATGATACAATCGTGGAGCTGATCCGAGTGAAATCTAATGATTTTTCCCAAGTGTTAGATGCGAGAAACATAGGAAAAGCCGAAAGATTTGGATGATGAATGCCATTTAACCTAGAATCAACGTTAAGAATAAACTATTTTCGAGATTCATTCGTGCCCAAGATCAGACGGACTTTTGTGCATTCTGCTTTTACCGAAATATATTAAATAGAGGTATTGCTAAGGCCAATCGTGATTTCTATACTACGACCTTCGGTACTGATGGAGCTACCCGTAAGTGGAGTATGTTTACGTGCTCTGATGGGACAAAGCAGTCGTTCCTCGATGATTCGATCTATTTCAATATTATTCTAACGTTACAATCGAGATACTTAGTGATAAGTTGAACTAAATTACCACACAATAGTTGCACAAATAGTTGCAACTTTAAATAAAGTTGGTGCCGCAACTTTATATGTTGTATTGTAAACATCGTATAGTCCATAAAACAGGTTGTGCACACATTAAACATATAATCACATGAACCATTGAACACATAAAAATATATTCACAATAGCAAAGCAAACTCTATGAAACGTAACAGTATACTGATATAATAGCATATTTGCAACCGTTAGCTTTCTGAAGTCACGTCTTCTTATATTTGTAAGGCATTTCCATCATGCATGTATCTACCTGAATAGATGAATATATTCCATTTGTATAAGATACATTCCTTTTATATAATTATCGTTATTTATACAAATGCATTTTATACAATACCTGCTGTATTTACATGCGTAAACGCAACCAGCTTTAATTTTTTTTTTATTTTGTAACAGACTTCCAGTTTCAGAAGAGTATAAATATTAGCAGTTGTGAAATTAATTGATTATTGCTAAATATAGCATTACTAAATAAGTTAATTATTGTTAAATATAGCATTACTAAAAAGTTAATTACTGTTACACATAGTATTACTAAACAAATTAATTATTGTTAGATATAGCATTACTAAATAAGTTAATTATTGTTAAAATATTATTTTAAACGTACCAATGTTACAAAACGGCCCATAGATGGGTAAAAACTTCAAGGGAAATGTGCCAATTACAATCTTGAAAGTAAGGATCAGTTCGCATCTTTCAAAACAGGCCTGAAAAAACATAGCCTTCTATCAATACATTGAAATATTCAACATTATAACTTCATGTGACGCTACATTCAATAGTTTACTAATTTAAAACAAAATCTTAACGACAAAAAAAATACGCCCTAAATTACCACACATATGCACGTACAAAAGCAAAATTAAAAAAAAAACATTGGCTACATTGCAATATTTTACTAACGGTTGTTAGTCTCGCATTGATAATGTACAGTAGCATACATTATTAATATATATAATTAATATACTATAATTTTATATTTCTTTCTTTCTTTTTTTTTTCTTTTATTATGCAAATGTGGTAGCGGCGGACAGAGGGGGTCGCGGATTACTTGACTACCATAAAATGTGGTCGCGACTTGAGAAAGGTTTGGAAGCATTGGTTTAATAGATTGGGCCCCAAACAATTAGGTTTAATGGCAAATTTTGTTGTTATATTATTAACGTTTGCAGAGTTCTTTAGGATTTCGGACTTTTTGGACATTCGCCCTTCCACTCTCAACCTTTCTTGGGAGTTGAACTTAAACACAATGAGCCTAAATGCGACGAAAACAACCACTAAACCACTGGAACCCGCCATAAGGTATAGCGATTGCAACATATTAGAAATAGACTTTATAAAATTCGAATCCCGTTGAACCAACTCAATTAATTTTTTTTAACGTACCTCTTTACTTCTTGGACCTGTGCGACCTCTTTCAATCCACTCTTTAGTGTAATTTGAACAATTTCTGTCATAAGGATGTGGAAGCAAATGTTCTTCCTCCTAAAAAAAGTATTACAAAACGTTAATTTTATCATATCATTGTCACTAATATTGACAGACCAATACGCCTATTGTGTTGATGTATGAAAAACATGTGAAATTATTATACTGTAAAATCTGTTTATACCAAACCTGCTCGATAAGCTACATGAATTAGAGAGTACCAGCGCAATTTTCCCTACGCCTCCATGCATATTGGGAGTCTTGTAGTTAGTAGTGGGGGGGGGGCGCAGGATGGCGAGAGAGAAGGATGAGTTTTAATATTAAATAATTTTTATGAAACAGTGGTATAGTGCGAAAGTTGGTTCGGAATGATAGAAGGTATATCTGGGAAAATAAAAAGAAAGAAGTTAACATTTTGCTTTTGAAGAGGAGAAGATGAATTGAGTGGATTTTGCGTGTAATTAACACGGGTTATCTAATAGATAATTATGAATGTCTACATCAAAGGTCTTCAACCAGTGGCCTGCAAGCCACTTGCGGCCCGTCGGCTCATGAAAAAAATAAAAATTATTTCATGCAAAAATAACGGCCGTTGATACCTCTGAGTCGTAAACCTATGCATTTTATTCCGTTTACATTTTCACATCTCGCAACAAATACCTTAAAACGCCAGAGAACTAAAGTAATGCGCGATCTCTCTCAAATGTGTTTTACTTTAGTTTTCTAGCGTATATGGACATTAGGAATAGTTTTATTGATTTGCAGTGCAACAGTGATTTTAAAACAAAATTCAACTTACCACTCAATGAATTCTATTCTAAATATGTCGATAAGAACATCTTCCCAACCATCCGACTGCATGCTCTGAAAATATTACCATTCAGAAGTACTTATATCTGCTCATAGACGTACCCAGAAATTTCATAAAAGGGAATTAGAGGCTTACAATGAGGGGTTACTGAACTACATTTCTATATATTCATATAGGTATGTATATTACAGTGAGTGTTAGAAGCCCATCAACATCCTCTACGTCAGTGCGTCTGTGAATAGCCCTTTACTTCAAGAATGAAGTTGGTAAACTCAAAAGTTAGGACCAGAATAACTGACGTCCACCTTGGAAACACTCTTAGGATTGCAACGTCAAAAATAAGACCTGATATTGATTGGACTGTTAAAAATAAGCAGTGCCAAAAATCTCACTAAAAGGTTTGATTTCGCTTTATATATTAACAACTAAAAGTATTGTAAATGTTTTTTGCTTCCATACGTATTTTACATTGTAATATACAGGGTGTCCCAACACCAGGGTTGCAAACATCTAGGAGGGGTAGGGTACACCTAGACGAACAATATTTGTCATAGAACCTAGGGTCGCAAACCACTCACAGCGCCAGTTCTAAAACCGTCCAGCATGCACAAATAGTGACAACCAGTGCATGAGAAGCGCAAAATGCGATGTCCTAATCATCTATGCACTTGAGCAGCTGACCTGAGTTTTATCTGGTACTTTTCACGCAGTGGTTGTAAATATTTGTGCATGCTGGACGGTTTTAGAACTAGCGCTGTGAGTGGTTTGCGACCCTAGGTTCTATGACAAATATTGTTCGTCTAGCTGTACCCTAGTGTTTGCAACCCTAGGTTCTATGACAAATATTGTTCGTCTAGGTGTACCCTACCCCTCCTAGATGTTTGCAACCCTGGTGCTGAGCTGAAACATACTGCATGTGTGTATATGTATGTGTATGTGTGTACATGTATGTATTTATGTATGTGTATGTGCGTGCGTGTGTGTGTGTGTGTAGGAGGTTGTAAATAGGGAATGTAATAGGGAGTTGTAAATAGGGTGTGTAATAGGGAGGTTGGGAGGGAGGTAGGGAAAGGAAGAGCCCCTGGCGATGATGGCATTACATTAGATATCTTAAAAGAAGCTGGAGAACATGTAGAAGACATACTTGCAAAATTCTTTACCAAATGTCTTAACAGTGGTAACATACCAAACCAATGGGATTCTGCAACAGTAATTCTTTTGCATAAAAAAGGTGATAAAGAGGATTTGAAAAATTACCGACCAATTAGCTTGTTACCTGCTATTTATAAAATCTTCACAAAAGTGCTAACACATCGCCTGCAGAAAAAATTAGATGCAGCTCAACCAAGAGAACAAGCTGGATTTCGAAGTGGATTCAGTACAGTGGACCATATTCAAGTATTAAGAGAATTAATTGAAAGAACACATGAATATGAACTTCCATTGTGTGTGGCATTTATTGACTATGAGAAGGCCTTTGACTCTATTAAAACGTCAGCAGTCATCAACTCTTTAAGATCAGCAGACGTCGAGGATGTGTAAATTGACATGGTGAAATTTATGTATAAAATGTAAGTGCAAAATTTCTGTTACATAAAGATACCAAAAGTATCAAAATTGGTAAAGGTGTGAGGCAGCGAGATACCATTTCTCCAAAACTTTTTACTTCAGCTTTACAGATCAGTTTTGATGGTAACATTATGAAAGAACTCAACAGACGTATTAAACTTGGCTGGAGTGCATTTGGAAGAAACAGTTTTATCCTGAAGGGGAAATTGCCTTTGTGTCTAAAAAGAAAAGTCTTCAACCAGTGTGTATTGCCAGTCCTCTCTTATGGATCAGAGACATGGAGTCTATCAGTTATAGCAATACAAAATTTATAGACAACGCAAAGAAGCATAAAGAGATGCATACTTGGAATAACCAGGAGAAAGATTGAAAAATAAACACTTGGGTGAGAGAGCAAACTAGAGAAAAGGGCATCATTGTTAAAGTAAAAAGACTGAAATGGCGATGGGCTGGGCATATCGCAAGAAGAACTGATCAATGATGGGCAACTAAAATTCTCAACTGGATTTCATGAGACCACCGAAGACCTAGAAAACGTCCTCAAACTAGATGGGTGGATGAAATAAGAAAACACGTTGGTGTGATGTGGAAGCGAATTGCTCAGAATAGACTTGTGTGGACAGCATTTGGAGAGACCTTCATCCAGCAATGGATAGATAATGGTTGAACATGATGAGATAGATGGATGGATGGATGGATGGATAGTGGGGGGGATATAAGCATTTACTTATGTAAAACGTATGTTTGTAATGACTGAAATATTGCAATTCTGTATAAATTGTTAATAATTTATCGATTTTTACAAGTGCAATAGATACATATAAAATACTTACAGCCTATAAAATACTTACCAAAATATATTCAAATGAATATAGAGCAAGAGTTACTTATTCTTATAAGTACTCTCGTGTATTTAATGCTTACTTCAAAAGTCGCTTAAAATATTTCAAAAATCTTGCTTTCTCAGGATCACCTAATACTGACGAAGCAATACAACTTAGTTATTTATTATTTTTGCGACTTCATTATATTTTATTTGTTGTGTTCAACGACAAAGAAAGTTATTTAGCTATTTAAAATTCTACATTAATAAGTGTTTGGACATCAATCTGTAGAGACTTCTCTGGAAACGAGTATAAGATAAAAAAAAAATGGACAAATCTTTACGTTAAGATCGCAACCCATTGTTGACAATACTGATATTTAGTAAATTAAAAAACAAAATTAAAAGCACATATCTATACAAAAAAATGAGAACAAAATACCAACGCCGTGTGTACGCGCGCGAGTGTCATTTATCTTATAGATACGTCCTTTTAATTTTACTTCGCTCTTCCTACCAGTCGTAGATGCACCAGGTAAGTCCTCTTTAGCCTCACAAAGATACCATCTTGAAGCGGGTTTTCCAAAATAAAAGGCGAATGCATATTGAAGATTACTCCGGCATATCTTTCAGGTAAAAAGACTTCATGCGGTTCAGGATTAAACGAAAATGTATCAATGATTTTGTTGACTGAAAAATATAACATTTTCTTAACACATTTTATATTATAAACAGACATATAAATTGACAAACAAGGAATTTAAATCAAAAGAAATGTCAGTTTTTTATTTTACCCTTTAAGAAGCATTTAGTAAAGTGGGTAACGGGCATTTCATAACAATGAAAAAACACATAGAAATACGAAAACAAGAAAAACTTCTATATATCAAAATCAACGGTTCTAAGCAACACTTCGATATATTTTTTATATTTTTTTTTTATTCATGAATTTCTCAGTAAAAAACCGTAACAGTCATGCACATTGAACAGTACAGTTGGTTTAATCCATGGGCTAAACCTGGGATCTCATCTTGGGGGTTTAGCCTGGAACTCACGCAACGGCGACATTGGGATTCCAGTGTGAGTTGTGGTGGAAGCCATGTATAGTTCGTTCGCCAAAAGTTGACCGATGGTACCTTTAGAATTCACGGGAGCTGACGTCACAAACGGGTTGGTTCATTACAGCAGAGGGGAAGGCGTCATTTCATAACTGGTTTTTCGCGCACGTTTGTCAGCGTGTACAACATACAGGGCGTAACTGAATTAATGATCATAATTTTAAGAAGTGATTGTATCCATCATGACGAACAATATTAGAATGGAACCTAGGGTCGCAAACCACTTACAACGCCAGTTCGAAGACCGTCCAATATGCACAAATATTTACAACCAGTGGGTGAGAGGCACAAAATACAACTCAGGTTAGCTGATTCAGTGCATGGATGATGGAATCACCACAACTTGTGACTCTCGAAAACTGGTTATGAATATTTGTGCATGCTAGACAGTTTTCGAACTAGTGTTGTAAGTGGTTTGCGACCCTAGGTTACATATATTTTATAATATTATACGTCTTAATGGGTATTATCATCTCTTAAAATTCTGATCATTGATTCAGTTACACACTGTATACTCTGCTGTTACGGGGCAAAACATTCCAGAAATTTCGCCTTAGCGAGAGAGCAGCTGAGCGCGTTGCCGGAAGTTCCCGGTAAAGCCGCGAGGCAGTGCTTCATCAGAGTTTCTAGTTATTCGTTCAATACTTCCTCCGATTATTATTAGAATTTCATTTTTCTCTTCAATTTCAGAAGAAATATTTGAAGAAATATATGAAAAATCGGCCCCTATCGTTTAAGTGGGACAGGACTTTAAGTGACTGAAATTCTTCGAAACTAGCACTGTTTCCAAAATTCATTTTCTGAGATTCTATTTTCTGGAAGTTAATGAAAATTTTACGGCACATAATATCACTTACAAGTGCGATCTCCTGACTATCACACGCGAATTTTAACGGAAAAAATCAGCTAATAGTCCATCCAATTCTAGGCATATATCGTGAAAATTAGGAGTCGAATCTCTATGTTAACGTCAGGAAAAATTAATAAAAATATATTTGTGTTACCAGAATAGAGCATTTATCGCCATTTGGCGTCAACCAAATTTCTTTTTGAGTAAACGCTGTAAATGATTGATTGTTTGGCTTTTTTATGGCGCAAGAGCATCTGGGCTATACTGCGCCAAACATGGTGTGTTGTAAAGGTTTTGATTGATTGTTTGGCTTTTTATGGCGCAAGAGCATCTGGGCTATACTGCGCCAATGTGTTGTAAAAGGAATAGCCATATGGGCATTCGTTTTCTACTCTGGTTTGCGCTTTTATGTAACTAACTAGGTTATTTATCTAAATCTCATCATATTTTGGAATATGAAAATCAAAATAAGATCAGAAATATTAAAACTGGCGAACTAAAAAAAACATTTTCTGCTATAACTTTCGCAAATAAAATACGAAAAATATTAAATTCTGACTTAAAAAGGTTTTTACAACTTAAACAAATATGTTTGAAACTGGTAAACAGATGTGCATGTATTTTTAAAGATTGAAAGCCGACTATATCACCCTGATGGTATTATGACATTCGTTCGTTTAAAATTTTCGGCTAACTGAAAAGAATTATCGCCAAATGCCGCTAAAAGATTACATTTGGCGTTATTTTAGCGAATCTTTAAAATTTAATTTCAGGTTTTCTAAGGGGATTTGGCCATTAATTTTTTTAGGTTTTTTATAATATACACTTTCACCTAAATTAATTTCGTTAAATTCGGTTTATGACAGTCAGGAGACCTCCCTTGTTAGTAGAATTAAAATATAGCAGAAATATTCTTTCTGGGTATTATAATTTTTTTTTAATTATTTTTTTTAAATACTATGTTTTTTCAAAATTAGTCCTATGCGCAGTCACCATTCGTAAGATAACTTCATAAAAAATTCACTGAGAAACATAATTCATGCCTTAAAGGTAAGCATAGAAGCTGTTCTTTAAAATGAATTAGCAGCTTGATCAAAAGTTTAACGGTTGATTTTTAGAAGAAATTAAAAATTAAAATCGAACGAATATTTCGTATAATATATTTACATTAAAAATAACAAATATGTATGAAATAACATAAACTTACTTTATTTAGCTACAAATGATGTTCCAAACAAATGTGCAAAATTTTATGGAAATCGGTTGGGAACTTTTTATTTTCTTACTGATAATCTCCAATAACGTTGAATGGAAATATTTGAATATAATATATAATTTAATATTTAATATATAATTTGAAGTTCAAAAGCCGGCACGCAAGCACGTGCCTGGTCTGCCATTGTTTTGGCAATAGCTTTTGAACTACCGGATGGATGTGTGTAATTTTAGTATTAAAATATTCAGAAATGTCTAATTACTAAAACAAGCAAATATTTTTTTTGAAAGTTTAATACTCCTCTCTCTCTCTCTCCCCCTTAAGAAATACGATGAAAAATTAAAATTTTCCTCCACGCTTTTTCTTTTTCTTTTCTTTTTTTTCCTTCTCTTATTTTCTCGTTTTTTTATTATTTTTCTTCCCCCCTTTTTTGTATGGGCACTGGACACCCCCACAAAACTTCTGAGGGTTGCTCGAATACCGGAGCATCCCCGAATTATTAAAAATCATAGGATTAGAAAATTATTCTTTGGATATCCTTATTACGCTATCTGTTAGAGAAATTTCCGGCGTATTAGTTGAATAATAAAAATCAATTTACATAGTATAACTTACATCTGTTAGATCTTTCTGTTTCAATTGCATCAAGGGAACTATTCACCCTCAGGTATAAGGTGTAGCACATCACAAATCTACCGTCTTCTTTCCTCATCAGGAGCGGACCTTCAATTCTGCAATCAAAAATAATAATATTTAAGTCTAAGAAAAGATCTAGGATGTCATTACGGGGGAGGGGGAGGTTTCGGGAGCCCTTATCTCGGGAAAATTTTTAGTTTTGGACTATTAAATAGTTGGTAAATGTTATATTACTAGTTTTCCTTTATACTCATCAAAATATTTAATTTACGAAAATTATTTAAAGTTAATCTTTTCTTTAATTAAATTATATGGTTAAGGGTAGATTATAGTTGAGTATGACAGAAGGATAAGCTAGTAAAGGAGACATATACAATAACAAAAATGATAATTTACAATGTAATTAATAGAACAAGTTTAAATTTAAACTACAAAAACATCGTAATTATTTTACTTTTTTTATAACAAGCAACTTTTTAAAAAATTTGAAGTTTATAGTGCAAAGTCGAGCCATCTTGGTTTCTTTGAAAATTTGTCAATCACTTTATTTACATCAATATGAATGTCTCTGTGGGTGTGTATTAAAAGTCTCTTCTGTCATCCGCGTTCGAAGCCAAGTTTGACGGCGCTTCAAGGATAAAAAACTACGTTCTGCTATAGCCACATCTACTGAAAACGTAGTTTAAAGGGCTAGAAGCTTATAAATTCGTAGAAAAAGCCTGAATTGCATTTCTCCAAGACTTGGAGACTTTGGACACCAGTGTAAGACTTTTGTTTATTACGGTAGTAACAAACAACACATAAAATATTCTTCATCGTCTTTATTTTTTCCTATTTAACCCGGACAGGGGGCCGCGATCGCTCCTCTCTGGTCTCTGGATCCGCCATTGTTTATGTCATATATTTGAAATTAAAAAAAATACTATGAAATGGATACATATTTTTTCAACAGAAACTAGCGGTTTTGTTTTGTTTTTTTAACGCAAGGCTTAATCATTATACGCTTCGTCGAAAAAAAAAGCATTCTGGGCAAAGTGTTGTGTGTCCTACTGCTATGATACTTTATAGAAAACATACTTGGTCAAGGTAAAGAAATATTTACATTTTCATTACAAAATAACTTTTTGTTACAGATTGGTGATAATATAATTGTACACTTACAAAATAATAAAATTACGAACAAACGAAACACGATTAACATAATTATAAATGTTTGATAAATTTCAAAGATTTTTCGTTAATCCTTTGATTACCTTCTTCTGAAGTGACATCAGAATGGGCAATAACGAGATCAATTGTGGTTATTGTCCCCGAGCAAACAAATGATATCCTCTAGTAGGACAAAGTAGAAGATAAAATTAAAGAATTAGATATGTTTATTTATACTCTCTCTCTCTCTCTCTCTCTGTCGCGGATAAGTAAACTAACCGTTCTCACCATTGATCATTCTAAAATCATTTCCGACGAAGGTAGTCAAAAAATTGTAGAAAAGAAATGCCCTGCAGGATTCCCGGGCTCTGACATTTGGCGGTTATGTAAGTCTTCTTGAATCTACTTTTTCCAACGTTGTCTTGCTAACGTATAATCCGTTCGCGCAGACCTGACGCCTGATAACCGTTAGCAGACAGGTTAGTCCATTGCAGCTTAGGGAAGGGCATCTTGCCGAAACTGGTTTTTCATGTGGGAAAAACCAGTTCCTCCAAGACGGCCTTCCCTAAACTGCAATGGAACAACCCGTCTGGTAACGGTATCGGGCGACAACTGAGCGCGAACGCACTATACCCCTCTGACCAACGTACCCGCCAACAAATTTGCATGACTAACCCACTTCTCTTTTTTAATAAATTTAGATTTTAATCGGATTTCTCTCTCAAATGACGGAAATCCAAATTTCCGAAATCAGTAAAATCGTAAAACAAACCATGATTGCACGTGTTCCGTAAAACGTAACACTTTCATCATCAATCAACAAATAAAGTTTATGAGAACAAACAAAAGCACTTAAAGCCAAAAAGTAAATCTTTCTAACTACTTTTGTGATGGATAATTTCGAATTTGAATTCGAGGTACTTCATGGTTCCTTCTGAAGAATTAATTTCTCAAAATGTTCTTAGGATATTTATAAACAAAGGTATTTTATCTAAGATTGGAACCTTCAGATCCAATTTAAAACGCTTAAAAAAGTGTAAAGACAAGATGATGTCACCTTTGTTGCTTCTCAGCTCAAATTGAGGAAACGAATATTTTTAATCACAAATACCCAATATATAACTTCTGTCTTTTTTAATGCAATAAAACTAAATATTTGATTTTGTAACTCACTCTTCATCATTCTGCCAATTTGTTTCGATGTCTATGAAATCATCATCATGTCCCAATACCTTTAGTTCTTCAAACGAAATCTCCTTTTCAAAACCGTAAAATTCTGGCTTTACAACCTAGAAAAAGATGAATTATCAAAATACATGTATATGTCATAATAATCCTCATCATCACCTACTTTTTATATTCAGCAAGGAATATAAAGGTTTTTATACAAAGTTACTACTTAACTGGTGTGCAAAAATTAAGGACGGGACAGTTTTTCGCATGTAACATCACTCCTCAGTGTTTCAAATGGGTACAAAGCATACCATAATATTTCCAAGATGTAAGATTAAGGAAAATGTGGACGATACTGACCAAAAAAGTAATCCAAAGGATACAAAGGACTTTTATTCAAAAATGGGCTTTCAGCACAGGAGGACAGAAGGCAGAAACGTCCATGTGACAAACGGCAGGCAAGAAAAACAGTTTCCGGTAAGGGAAATGATCAACCCTGACTGCAATGTAGCATGTGCACAGTCTGTTCATGCTCAGTACCAGGTTATCGACAAGCTTTCGAGACATCATGGTCATTTCCTTTTGTAGCTCCAATCACAGCTCCGGAATCGTTGCTGACGGACAACAACGTGCTATCAGTCGTCTCCCGAGAACATTCCACACGTGTTCTATTAGATTCAGGTCCGGAGACCGTGCGGGCCATTCCATACGATGAATATCTTCACTCTCTGACAGCTCAGCGACAGCAGCTGTACGATGAAGTGTAGCATTCTCATTCATGAAGAGGAATTCCGGGCCAACAGGGCACCGGAAAAGACGGACATAAGGAAAGAGAACTATGGTACAATAGCGATCGCCAGTGACTGAACCTCCTTGGAAGATGTGGAGCTTCGAACGACCACCAAGCATTATGCCTCCCCAAGCCGGAACTCCTCCACCTCCAAATCGGTCCCTTTCGACCATGTTGGAGGGGTGATTGCTCATTCCCCGCTCTCTCCAGATGTATAGACATCCAGAATCGCTAATGAGACTAAATCGACTATCATCCGTAAACAGCACTCGACTCCTTTGTTGAGCTCCCCATTCCTTTTGTTCCTGGCGCCACAATAAATGCCGTTCTCGATAGGTAGACGACAATCGCACACACCGAACTGGTCACCGAGCAAATAAACCACCTGTGTGCAGTCTCCTAGCCACGGTTAAACGCGATCGCAGTAGTCCAGTAATGCGTTGTATGTGGTTTGCTATTTGCCCGCTGTCAGCCATCGAGCTCTCCTCACTTGCGGAACAAGATACCCGTCCTCCCTTGATGTAGTTGCTCGTGGACAACGACCACTAAACCTTCGGGCAGCTGTTCCTGTCGTTCGAAATGCCGTCCATGCTCGTGACACGATGCTGTGTGCGATTACGAACTCCTCGGCCTCACTCGTCACACTTCGATCTTATTCCAACTTTCCAATGATTCGACCTCGAGTAAATTCATCCAGATGTTGTCTATGGGACTATCCGTTGGACATCCCGCACTGCTACAGCAATCCGCCGTCGTTCCAACCAATGTACACTGTGCAATGGCTTCTACTGAAATGCTGCGCATACACCGCCCTCGTGCTTTATACCCTACCCACACGCCCACATTACATCATGATGCGTATACGCAAATGCCCTACCGTGTAGGACCCTAGGCAGTCTCCTGATTGGTCTTTCGGTCAGTTCTGCCTGTTCGTTCCGCTGTTATGTTACTTTTTCCATCTCGTCCTTATTTTTGCACACCAGTGTATTTCCATTAATCTGGATGCAACTCCCTGTGATACCTTAGACCACTTGCCTTTTTTTCTGCTTATACGGTGACGATGGGTTAACGCATTCATCTATCGTGCCATTAATCTGAATTCGACTGCTAATGTTCCCTTAGGTCGCGTACCTCATTTTTTACCTCGGTCCGGGGTTTGACTCCCCTGTCAACAGAGGTATAGATTCCTCAGGAAATTGTGGATCCCGAAGCAACATGACCTCTGATGTTAAAAATACAAACTTTTCAGATTACTATATATTTCAACATTTTTAATATTATAGCTATGTATACGGTGAGTTCGCGTTTTTACGAACTTCCAATTTACGAACTACAGGTTATTACAAACTATTGCGTTGGTCCCGAGAAATGCTCCATAAAAGGAATGTTATAATAATAATTCCCATTTATAAGACTGCTTTACATTTATAAGAACTATTAGAGTTTATAAACATATTTTTTTGATGCTTGGATAACACAGAAAATATGAAGCATGATATCCTTCAAACCACAACAGAAAGGTCATGAGGCAATTGGTCAACTCAGAATTGAGCAGTCATCTAGAATATTCCTCTGAAGGAAAATGGGAAATACAATCTACATCTCAAATCATTCAGTTGAAGCAAAATAGCGAGTTGTAACTGAGCATTGGGGATTTATAAGTTTCTGGCAGTCTTAAAACCAACTATTTTTTTCAAGATGGCGAAAGGAGCTTACCACCTCAGAGTGTGCCCAAAGTTTACGTAAGAACGATAGTACAAGCATAGACGTAATTTTTGGGAGGGGGAGGGACGTGCCCTTCCAGATTTTTAGAGCATAGGCAAAATAATATTTTTCCAGCCCAGTCTTAGGGATTCATATATATATATATTCTCAGCTCCCCCCCGTTTTAACTCCCAAGTTACGACTATGGTTGGGGTGATAAACCCCTTGCGATGCAATTTTGTATATATATATATTCATATGTGGAATTATAGTTCTATAATCACCCCACCCCCCAATTATGAACTTTCTGCGTAGACTAATGTCCTGCAACTATCTTGAGAAGGTCCTTAGAATGAGCATTGAGTTGCCATGTATACTCCAACTGATTCAGCCTGATTTTCAATTTAGGGTTTCTAATGAATTTAGTTTATGTTTTTAATGAATTTAGTTTATGTTTTTAATGAATTTAGTTTATGTTTTTAATGAATTTAGTTTATGTTTTTAATGAATTTAGTTTATGTTTTTAATGAATTTAGTTTATATTTTAAATGAATTATGTTTTTAATGAATCTAGTTTGTGTTTTAACTTAACTATGTTTTTAATGAATTTAGTTTAGTGTTTTTATGAATCTCCCTCTCCCAAACACATATAGTCGCGTGAATTAGAAAAACTGTAATCGTCGAATGATACCAATTTCGAGATCTGAATATAAAGTGGCTCAGTACTGATTTTAATATAAAATATCATCCTAATTAAGTAACTAAATAATGTAAATATTTTATTAACTTATTGCAAAATATAGAAATGATAAACTGAAATATTTAATCATACTGTAAAATTTTCTTTATCTTCTAAAGTAGAGCAGAAAAAATTATAATGTGAGCAGAATTTCGGTATTGACTCTGGAGTGTAGCACTTTTCTGGATATTTGGAGCAAAATTTTGTTCTTCTTATCCTGGAATAAAAATCATAGAAGAGGCACAAATATGCAATTTGAGTATTTTTTCCCTTGATGTACAAGTAAGTTCTTGTACAAGTAAGTACAAGCAAATGAAAAATGGCCTTCTATTATATAGTAAAAATATCTCTCTTATAACTTTCTTACTAAATACAAGTAACTACAAGCAAGTACAAACAAATGAAAAATGGCGCTCCTTAAATTTGTATTGTCTTCAACGCCAAGTTAATGTTTCCTTTATGTTTTCATCATGTGTGGTAACGCGTTCGCCTAGTACGCCGTTAATCCGGGTTCGACTCCCAACAGTGTACAAAGAACGCTTACTCAGAGATCTCATAAAAGATCGCACTGCTCACTGTAGTCCGGGGTTTGGTTCCCTAGGCCATAAGAGGTTCGGATTCCTCGGAAAACAGTAGGTCCCGGCGCAGCATGACCATTGTAGTCTTTGAGCCGTAAAACCACAAAACAAACAAACATCTGTGCGTTAAGATTAATACGGCTACAAAAATAATTCCTTAAAGCGTTTCATGCAAGAATCATTTTCAAGTTCCTTTTTTTTTTTTATTATTTAGCAAAAGGATATCTGTACTTTTACAACATTTTCGCTAGGGTCATGTTTAATCTTTCAAATAACGATTTTATTTAATTCTAAATAATAGTACGTACTTATAAATCACAATACTTACTTCTTAATAATATTTAATAATTGAATTAAGAATATTAATACAAGTTTAGCTCTAAAGAAGGGAATTTATAAATTTTGAAATTCATTTTTGCAATTCCTTTTCTAAAATCTCATTTTCTTTTTTAATAAAATAACTGTTGTATTTAATTTCTCACATTCGAGGATCAGCCCTAAACAATTCCAAATAGCCTCACTAAACTCCTAAATTAAATAGTTCTAGATCTAAAAAAATAGTTGTACATGATCTTTTAAAGTTCAAGTTTAATAAACTACTTTATAAACACAAAAAAAAAGGAATTTACCCGTTATTATTGCATATGGTATATGCTGGTCGTACATACGATTCAGGTCTGTAAACATCGATGTCCACCACAGAAGGATATGTGAGAATAAACTGCACGAAAGCTGTGGCTTGGTAAAAGAAACCCGTGGCACAAGAAAGTAGAACTACGGTCTTAAAAACTTTTCTGAATTTGTTCTTAGTTTCGACAATATTCGATACTCCCGTCACCAAAGATCGGCTCATTGCTTCTGTGGCATAATCTGCTAAAGGTGTTTTCATGGTACGTTCTTCTTCTAACTCTCTTTCCTTTTTCTGACCGTCGCACATTTCTTCATCTTTGTGGTCCATCGTCAAATGCTTTCCGACTATTATAATAATAAGCCTTTTATTAAACCTAGTTTAAATATCGGATAGGACATATAATGAAAAAATTATTACTTGACACACACATACACATGGTAAGTTATTTGGATTTGAATCAAAATATTAATGCCTACTTTGCAGATTCGAAATGAAAGAGGGCACAAAGTCAAAGTTTTTGTTGCTAAGCTCTTTCCCGAAGATATAAATAAATAAAAATGGAACCAAATATTCATTTATTAAAGTAGCAACCAGTTCAACTTGCTTTCAATATGCTATCCCAACCGGTGGTAGACTTTTGATGCGTCATAGAAAGAGGTTGGAAATTAATTTTTGCAATTATTTGAAATTGAGTCTAACTGTAAAAAATCCTACCCTATATTTTAAATTAAATGTATAGTCAAATTTTAATTTCATATAGTATACATTTTAGTCTATTTTAGTCAAAGTTAGCCTACTGTTTTAAATTAAATATACGCATATTTAAATTCAGATAATAGTCAGAATATCTATCATAAAGCTCTTTGTTTTAAACTGAATTCAATATATTTTATTTGATTTTACTTACTTAATTCTTCCTTTTCTTCTAATCGAAAACAAATTGAAAACTTTACTTGAGTTTTCGAAAGGAATGCTGTACCTAAGCACCAGAGACCAAAGTATTTGAAAGCAAACTGCGTTATATGACATGATGCAAAAATGTAGGACACATATTTCACGATGGCTCTAAAACATTAACACACGTCGCGATGTAGGTAACAGCGTGGGAAACTAATAATTAATTAGACCGCCAATGTCATAATAAAATGCATTTTCGAATACTAGTCACGAAACATTTCACAGAAATAAACAAAGCCTGTTCATTTGCAATTCCTTTTATTAGAATGGGCGGGTGCTCAAACAAAAACATTTCAATGACATGAAAAAAGTTCGACAGTCAAATAAACATGGACGATCATGAATATATAAATCTGTCATCACTAAATGTATATGGCTTTTTTTGGGGGGTGGAAAATATAGTTGAGCATTTATGGTAATTGAGGTCAGGGGATTCTAGCTAATTCAAAAATAAAATAGATGTTTAGGACGCGCTGGTTTTATGCACCAGGTGCAGTGAAAACCCGGACACTACTTTTTTTAATTTATGATTTTTCCAACTTTGAAACTGGTGAACCCCAAAAAGCTGCTCTGTTTTCCCAGAGAGGCTTCAAATGTAACTAGATGAAGATCAGTTTTAGTGTTACGATGAATGAAAATTTGTTTACAAAATCCCTTCTTAGTCAAAATTAAGTTGTTTAGCTCTGTTGTGCGTAGAAAACGAATTGCTCTAGATTAGTGTTCCTCAACGTTCAGCGGAACCCCAGTGTTCCGCAACAACATCTTCAGAAGTTTCGTTTGTAAAACATTGGCTATAATTTCCAGAGAAAATCTATAAATTTGTTTCTCTTTAATTGTTCCCTTAGAGTTATTAACCGTAACCAATATCTGTGACAACAGAAAATTATTACGCAGCTTCTAAATATACTAGTTTGTTGCTTTTTGTTATGTTTATGTTCAAGCAGTAATAAATAGCAGTCCTTTAGGTTTCCTCAAATAATATTTATGGAGCGGTTCCTCGTGGCCAAACGTGCGGCAAAAAGGGTTCCGTGGAATAAAGGATTCGAGAACCGGATTTACATGTAGCCAAGTAGGCCTGGGCCTCTGACCCCTTGACTTTGATGGAGGCAGACGTCTTGAAGGGACCTGGTGCTATTTAAATTTAAGCGTCAGTTTAATCTTGTTTGTTTATATATATATCCCAGAGCATTTATTATTAATACTCGTATACCTAGATACAGCTAAGACGCTCTTTCCGATTCTGTGCGTCTTCTATATTTAATGTTGGTGTTTGTGCTAGCATTGGCTGACATTATGGAATTTTTCAATTTTCTTTCTTACAATCCAACTAAGAATCAGAACAAAGTTGAAGTGGTTTAAAAGTTCTTTAGAGAATATAAAACATGTTTTCGACCATTCAATACGATGGTCATCATCAGATGCACAAATACGAAATACAACGTTTCGTTAAAACAATAACGATTCTCGTGGTAAATTAAAGTTGATCATATTGTGATCATAGTGTTGATCATATCATCCACTGGACATAAATATAATATTAATAACCGGAAAATCTTAAAATAAAATACATAAATTATACAATCAAAATTTTAATATGTACTGTTAATCAGGAAGGACCATGCATTGTTAACATTTATCGGGCATTCAGTGTTACACAGACTATTCTTCTTATAAACAATCTCCAATGACTGACTCTAAGTGATTTTTCATTACTTGTTGCTTCAGCCAGTAATTTTGTTTTTTCAAAATGTGGAACACCATCGTTTTCTGAATACATTGTACCAAGGCAGTATTCACTCTTCCCAATCGTAAATCTACTTTGTGTACTTTTGGCCTCACACTCAACCTTCTATATGTACTTCCGATATTTTGAATCACCTTACCATTGTCAAAACTAATCGGAATGATATATACACCACCTTTGTCCTCCAACGAAACACAGTCCCTATCATTTTTCACTCTTGAAAGATACATATACAGGGTGTATCAGCATCAGGTTTACAAACATCT
>QLNU02015003.1:99432301-99447974 GCA_006491805.2 Dysdera silvatica
TAGAGTTTTAGTGCTCGGACCTGATTGGCTCATTGTACAAATTATCTAATTGGTTGATGATACGAGCAACTTAAAATGTATATAAACCCACGTAGAGTTCAATTTAACACCTTTTTCTTCCAATTATATATATAGAATGTCTCCAACACCAAAACAGTGATATCGTCTCCAGCCTGGACATGGATGACTCAAGCGCCTTCGGACATGAAAGGAGATAGCAGAGACTGGTTTTTTTTTTTTTTAAAACAAGAATGGCAGACCGTTTACTTTCCAAATTAGTAATGTTCACATGATGTATGAATACAGATGGTGCAGTCATCTCTCCCCACCTCTCTCTGGTTTACTCAAAATGTGGCCATTCGAGAAAAATCGAGTGTTTTTTTTTCATAAAATGTGAACGCATGGCTATTTGAGATCAATGTGTTTTTTTAACACTTTTCTGGCATGGATTTAGAATAAGGAACTTCATCTTTGTTTCCGTATGTATGTTGCAGTTATATAAAAAAGACTTCCAGCTAAGAAACGCTGAGGTACCTCTTTGTAATATTACTTTTTTCCAACAGGATAACGCTGCCATACGCGTTTCTAAGAGTGCAAAACTCTTGTTTGAAGCCAATTCAGTAAATTTACTTGATTGGCTGGCGAGGAGTCAAGGTCTGAATCCTGTAGAAAATTTATTTGGCCTTCTAGCCTGAGAAGTTTATAGAAATGGCACACAATATCAGTGTAAACCGGATCTTGTGTTAGCCATTAAATAAGCTTGGAATAACATTACCATAGACACTTTAAAAGAATTTTCAGCATCGATGACTTCCCAGCTTATTCAAGTAATTGAAAACAAAGATTGTTTTCTTGATTATTAAGAGAAATCATATGTAATTTAGAATATGTCCTTATACTTTTTCTATATTTCTTTCGTGATAATTTTTATGAGGTCAACTTTTGTAAGTTTCATATTTGTTGTTTTATGTTTTGTAGATGTTATTGTAAAATGTGATATTATAGCTCATAAATATCAAAAAGTTCATTTTGATAAAATGAAAATAAAGTATATTTTCATTTAATTATATGTTGCCTTATACTTTTTTCGAACACTGTATTAGAATTTTGTGGCAGTTTTACATTCCCGTTAGCTTCCATTTCCTCATCGTATTTTCCAGTGACAGATCCACAGGGGAGGAAATTAGTGGAATTTCCCTTCCCAAATCCATAAAAATGCGGTGAAAATCGGTTATAACGAGCGCCTTTTATAACGACCACCTTCATATAACGACGGAATTTTTACAAAAAGTTTGATTGCTTATTTTATTTTTTAAATTGCTCGTTAAAATTGGCGTCCAAAAAATACTT
Source organism: Dysdera silvatica (assembly GCA_006491805.2). Taxonomy (NCBI): domain Eukaryota; kingdom Metazoa; phylum Arthropoda; class Arachnida; order Araneae; family Dysderidae; genus Dysdera; species Dysdera silvatica. The sequence goes on from QLNU02015003.1 coordinate 99,433,652, forward strand.
TTTGCTAAAAGCGGTTAAATTGTTTTGCACGTAATCATAATCCCGAACAAACTCCACACTTTTTTCGCTATATCCAGAAACTCGCTAAATATGGGCTTGTTATAAGCGAGTCTTACTGTATTTTCCATCCACCTAAAATGCCTCTCTGGATCCGCTTCTGTTTTTCCCCCTTCAGTCATATTTTGTAACAATTCCTGAATGGCATTAAATGTTCCAGAAAATTCTAAATCTCCTTCCACTCAAACAAACTCTTTGGCTTTCATATTTGTCATTCTTGCTAGCTCTTGAGAATGACATCCAACACTTCCCTATCATCATCTACGTCTATATTTTCGGGTTCATCAGGTGAGGAAAAATTCTGTAATTAAGAAGTATTTTAATTGCAAGAATTTTGATTGAAAGTTGGGAAACCACGCCAAGAACACTTTGTCAAGTTCTTCATTCCAGATTTTCCAATGCTTCGTTTTACGAAGTTCATTCCCGGGAAAGACTGTTGCAGATAATTGCTATTTTTTTTTAAATCTTATTTATATACAATATCTCTCAACCATAAAGCCAATTTTCATGCGCTTACACCTCTTTTACCGTCTTGGATAACTTTGATTTTCTCCTTTGGACTTAAGAACTTTCGTGAAAAGCACATTGCGAGTACAAACTAGCGTTCAAATAACGAAGCTGGGTTGAAACGACACTACTCAACGATAACAACGCATAAAGAACCGGAAATGTCAAAAACCAATTTTGGTTGGACAGCAGTGTTGCCAGATCTGAAGATTAAAAAGCAGCAAACTGTGCTCCAAAAGTAGCGGATTTGAACTGGCAAAACATAAAACTGAATTATTTTACAACTATACCCATATACTAATAATGAAATATAATAACCTTATATATATATATATATGGCCTGCAAAAGGGTTGCTGGTATCTAACTGGAAGGAGACCCACACGCTGAACGTATGTGACGATGTGTGGAACCGGCCAGGCCAGTAACCTAGTGTCCTACCCCGCCTTCAAGTGGTGCAGGCTGAGCTTTCTATTTATGTGGCAAATTAATATTTGCTACACGGATAGAAAGGCGGAAGGGGAGGGCTAATTCACCAACCCGTCTAGCCAGCGTGGTGAAATTATGGCTAATTCCTCCATTATGTTGACACACCAGAAACCATGGCCCCTAGTCTCCAGGTGCTGGAGTGCTCCTGATCAAGGCAGCGGTCAGTGTGGCATGAAAGCAGGGGGTGCTAAGAATCACTGGAATGGCCCAGGCTGCCGTTTGTTATTGACCTTGGCTACGTTTAATGGACGATCCCTTGCTTCTGAAGCAAAACTTCAGGAATTGGAAGAAGAACTTGACAAGATCAAATGGGACATTGTAGGACTCAGTGAAGTTAGAAGAAAAGGTGAAGAGTTGGTGGAACTTAAAAGTGGACATTTGTTTTATTATAGAGGAACGGAAACTGGAAGAACAAGTGGTGTTGGCTTCTTAATCAACAAAAGAATTAAAGACTGTCTTCTGGAAGTTGAAAGTACATCAGATCGAGCAGCGAGGCTTGTTGTTCAACTAACCCAGCGATACCAACTTCAAATAGTACAGGTATATGCACCAACATCAAGCCATACCGACGAAGAGGTTGAAGAATTTTATGAAGAAATCAAAGAGTTACACACCAAAGGGAAACAACATATCAAGCTCATCATGGGGGATTTCAATGCAAGAATTGGACAACAGGAACAAGGAGAGACATCGGTTGGTAAATACGGATATGGGGAAAGGAATGAACGTGGCGATCAACTCATCGAATTTGCAGAAGCTGAAAATCTTAGCATCATGAATTCATTTTTTAAGAAGAAACCGCAAAGAAAATGGACATGGAAACACCCAAATGGGGGAACTAGTGAAATTGACTATATCCTGGCAAACAAGAAATCAATTATTGAAGATTGCAGTGTACTGAACAGATTTAATACTGGAAGTGATCATCGAATGGTGAGATGTAAAGTGCACTTAAATACTAAATTAGAACGACAGAAGCTCATTAGGAAACAAGTAAGTAAGAGGGTGGATCTAATGAAACTAAAATGCCGAGACATTGAAGTGTTAATGATTTTATCGAACTGCACCATAAAAATTGTTTTGCATTTATTTCTATTGATTAGTGCAGTGTGTCGCTATTAAACTATTTATTCAAGTTGGAATTAAAAAATCGCTTTTCTGCACTGGAAGGACTTATTGATGAAAGTGATATCTCAGAAGCAAATGAAAACATTGTTAAGACAATAGTTGAAACTGCTGGGGAAATTGGTGGTGTAACCTGTAAAAAGCACAATAGCAAATTATCTGAGAAGACGAAACAGCTCATGAAAAGGCGAAGAGATATGAAGGTGGACAATCAAAATACCAGTTCCAGGATTGAGTACATAGAACTTTGTAAAACTCTGCGCAAAAGCATGAAAGAAGACATAAGAAAATTCAACTGTGAGCTAGTAAGGAAAGCCATTGAAAATAACAAGAGCCTTAGGGTTGTTAAAGGAAGTTTATCTGTTGGGAAGAAACACATCATTGCATTAAAAGGAGAGGATGGCACCGTAACAAGAAATAGGGAAGAAATACTTAGAAGAGTTGAAGAATTCTACAAAAATCTATACGAAAGTAACAGTGGATTAAACGAAGACTCTGAGATAGTCGAAGGAACAGCTCCTAAAATCTTAAAAGAAGAAGTAGCATTTGCAATAAAAAGTATGAAGAAAGGAAGATCCCCTGGCGATGATGGCATTACATTAGATATCTTAAAAGAAGCTGGAGAACATGTAGAAGACATACTCGCAAAATTCTTTACCAAATGCCTCAACAGTGGTAACATACCAAACCAATGGGATTCTGCAACAGTAATTCTTTTGCATAAAAAAGGTGATAAAGAGGATTTGAAAAATTACCGACCAATTAGCTTGTTACCTGCTATTTATAAAATCTTCACAAAAGTGCTAACACATCGCCTGCAGAAAAAATTAGATGCAGCTCAACCAAGAGAACAAGCTGGATTTCGAAGTGGATTCAGTACAGTGGACCATATTCAAGTATTAAGAGAATTAATTGAAAGAACACATGAATATGAACTTCCATTGTGTGTTGCATTTATTGACTATGAGAAGGCCTTTGACTCTATAAAAACATCAGCAGTCATCAACTCTTTAAGATCAACAGACATTGAGGATGTGTACATTGACATGGTGAAACGTGTGTATAAAAATGCAAGTGCAAAATTTCGGTTACATAAAGATACCAAAACTATCAAACTTGGCAAAGGGGTGAGGCAGGGAGATACCATTTCTCCAAAACTTTTTACTTCTGCTTTACAGATGATTTTTCAGCTGATAAATTGGAATAACAAGGGAATAAAAATAAATGGTGAATATTTAAATCATCTGCGGTTTGCTGATGACATTGTTATTTTTTCAACGGACCCATTAGAACTCCAAGACATGGTACAAGAGCTCTCAACTAGAAGTGAAGAAGTTGGACTCAAGATGAACCTACAAAAAACTAAGATCATGTTCAATAATTTTGTAGAGGAAACAAAAATACAAGTTGACAACACTGAGCTAGAAATTGCTGATTTCAATGGATGGCAACATTATGAAAGAACTCAACAGACGTATTAAACTTGGCTGGAGTGCATTTGGAAGAAACAGTTTTATCCTGAAGGGGAAATTGCCTTTGTGTCTAAAAAGAAAGGTCTTCAACCAGTGTGTATTGCCAGTCCTCTCTTATGGATCAGAGACATGGAGTCTAACAGTTGGAGCAATACGAAAGTTACAGACAACGCAAAGGAGCATGGAGAGGTGCATGCTTGGAATAACTAGGAGAGATCGAAAAAGAAACACTTGGGTGAGAGAGCAAACTAGAGTAGAGGACATCATTGTTAAAGTAAAAGGGCTGAAATGGCGATGGGCTGGGCATATTGCAAGAAGAACTGATCAACGATGGACAACAGAAATTCTGAACTGGATTCCAAGAGACCACCGAAGACCTAGAAAACGTCCTCAAACTAGATGGGTGGATGAAATAAGAAAAGAGGTTGGGGTGACGTGGAAACGAATGGCCCAGGATAGACTTGTGTGGAAAGCATTTGGAGAGACCTTCATCCAGCAGTGGATAGATAATGGTTGAATATGATGATGATGATGATATACGGAGAGTGTGAGTATGGCGAAGGAAATAAAAAGAGCTGGCGCATAACCGCCATTTTCCTGCCATCGTGTCACGTGATCCTATTCACTGCTTTGTTAAAGTTGAGTGATTTACAAGTGTGTAATTTTTAATAAAATAAGGTGAAATGGGTGGGTGTTCCGCTAAGAATTGTTCTAATCATTCGAGGAATAAACATAGAATGTTTGGATACCTGGCCGTCATGTACAGCTATCACGTACAGTGTAAGTTTATTTTGATTATTTGTATTATAATTTTACATCAATCGAAAACCAAGCTAGGGTTGCAAATTGTATTTTTATGCCAAAATAGTGATCCTTGATTCAAAGCGGAAAACCTTTATCGCCAAGGTAAATGAAACCGGAAGTTTACAGGAAAATGGCGGCTGATGCGCTGGCCTATTCTAGGAGCTGTATGTTTCGAATTTGGCAGTTTTTCAGATATATATTTTAACAATCAACTACTTTCAGAAAGCGTCTTAAAAAATGTTACTTTGAACGACGTAAGTTCGTTATTACGTTTGTTTTCGTTCTTGCGGTTTATCGTACTTGATCGGTCTGTAGTATTTATCGGTATTTTATCATATGAATGTTAGATACATGCAACAGCTGGACCTAACCCCGGACTTAGGAGTCCCAAGACCCTGGGCAGTTAACGAAATCGGTGACTCGCACTCTTTCATAATATTAAAAAAAAAAAAATCTTTTACTTCTTGTTTACTTAACGTACTTCGGCCTTGATGGTCTACATACACTACGCTGCCATTTAATTACAAATTTTACAAATTACATTGCAAAACGGCGAACTGCAAAGGAAAGAATGACCTCACTAGAGTTAATAGACCGAATAATTTATCATCTGCCACGAACTGCAAAAATTGTTGAGGAGGCAAACAGGTCTTTTATAAAATTTGTTAAGATGGCTAAAAAATTACAAATTTTTGTTAAGATGGTTGATAAAAAAAAAAGAGGAAGAGAGCCTTCGGCGCCCTGGCCCCTGCGAGGCTGGAGCCCTAGACAGCTACCTTTTCCGCCTATACTAGGCAGAAGTGCGGCGCTGGCTGTAACAGTCGTATGGAAGAACACATATGGCATCTATCTAACGCAACGCACGTGTTTCTATGAATCAGTGGCGCCAAGTCAATGAGTTTTTCGTATAGCAATTTTTTTATTATTTTTTTTTTTTTTCGTATATATTTTTTACTAGTAGGGGTTAGTTTTCTTGAGAATGAAAACGTACTGTATGCTCATTGTTATTCGTTTTATGGTGGAAAACGCATATAATTAGAAAATTAGTACTGCTGATTACGAATAACTTTAGCAACCACATCTTCAACGGCGAAAGGTTTATCGAAAATTCATTTGCTCCTCGGAGCGTTTTCGAATCATGATTCCATGATAAATAAAACAGAAAATAGGCTATTTTTCGTGAATGTTTGCATTTTAAATTCTATTCAAAAAGTTTCGTAAATACTATGAGGAAATAAAATAATAAAAAAAATCTTGATAAGATTATTTATATATCTATGTCATCATATCATCATCATATGTAACCATTATCTATCCACTGCTGGATGAAGGTCTCTCCAAATGCTTTCCACACAAGTCTATCCTGAGCAATTCGCTTCCACGTCACCCCAACCTGTTTTCTTATTTCATCCACCCATCTAGTTTGAGGACGTTTTCTAGGTCTTCGGTGGTCTCTTGGAATCCAGTTCAGAATTTCTGTTGTCCATCGTTGATCAGTTCTTCTTGCAATATGCCCAGCCCATCGCCATTTCAGCCCTTTTACTTTAACAATGATGTCCTCTACTCTAGTTTGCTCTCTCACCCAAGTGTTTCTTTTTCGATCTCTCCTAGTTATTCCAAGCATGCACCTCTCCATGCTCCTTTGCGTTGTCTGTAACTTTCGTATTGCTCCAACTGTTAGACTCCATGTCTCTGATCCATAAGAGAGGACTGGCAATACACACTGGTTGAAGACCTTTCTTTTTAGACACAAAGGCAATTTCCCCTTCAGGATAAAACTGTTTCTTCCAAATGCACTCCAGCCAAGTTTAATACGTCTGTTGAGTTCTTTCATAATGTTGCCATCCATTGAAATCAGCTGGCCAAGGTAAATATATGAATCAGCAATTTCTAGCTCAATGTTGTCAACTTGTATTTTTGTTTCCTCTACAAAATTATTGAACATGATCTTAGTTTTTTGTAGGTTCATCTTCAGTCCAACTTCTTTACTTCTAGTTGAGAGCTCCTGTACCATGTCTTGGAGTTCTGATGGGTTCGTTGAAAAAATAACAATGTCATCAGCAAACCGCAAATGATTTAAATATTCACCATTTATTTTTATTCCCTTGTTATTCCAATTTATCTGCTGAAAAATCATCTGTAAAGCTGAAGTAAAAAGTTTTGGAGAAATGGTATCTCCCTGCCTCACACCTTTACCAATTTTGATAGCTTCGGTATCTTTATGTAACCGAAATTTTGCACTTGCATTTTTATACACACGTTTCACCATGTCAATGTACACTTCCTCGATGTCTGTTGATCTTAAAGAGTTGATGACTGCTGATGTTTTAATAGAGTCAAAGGCCTTCTCATAGTCAATAAATGCCACACACAATGGAAGTTCATATTCATGTGTTCTTTCAATTAATTCTCTTAATACTTGAATATGGTCCACTGTACTGAATCCACTTCGAAATCCAGCTTGTTCTCTTGGTTGAGCTGCATCTAATTTTTTCTGCAGGCGATGTGTTAGCACTTTTGTGAAGATTTTATAAATAGCAGGTAACAAGCTAATTGGTCGGTAATTTTTTAAATCCTCTTTATCACCTTTTTTATGCAAAAGAATTACTGTTGCAGAATCCCATTGGTTTGGTATGTTACCGCTGTTAAGACATTTGGTAAAGAATTTTGCAAGTATGTCTTCTACATATTCTCCAGCTTCTTTTAGGATATCTAATGTAATACCATCATCACCAGGGGCTCTTCCTTTCTTCATGCTTTTTATTGCAAATGAAACTTCTTCTTTTAAGATTTTAGGAGCTGTTCCTTCGACTATTTCAGTGTCTTCGTTTAAACCGCTGTTCATATAGTTTTTTGTAGAATTCTTCAACCCTTTTAAGTGTTTCTTCTCTACTTTTTGTCACGGTGCCATCCTCTCGTTTTAATTCTATGATGTGTTTCTTTTCAACAGACAAACTTCCTTTAACAACCCTGTTATGCCTTTAAATAAAAGTTAAAGCCCTTAAACCAAATTAAATTAATTAAGATCCAATAGTATTAAATATTTCGTTTTTCCAATGTATTTAAATATATAATAGCAGCTAGCTTGAAAGTCTTGTACACGCGCTCAATATGTAATAACCAAAGCATTGAACTTATGGCGTACATGGTCCATATGGATCTATAAAAGATTTCATTGGCTCCCGTAACATCTCTTCCCATTGGTTAAATTCCAATAGTCCCATTGGATAAAGTTTCGGATGTTTTGAAACCAAAATATAAAGATTCAAGTACGTTCCAAATATAAATGTATAAGTAAAATTTTAAAATATAAATGCGTCGATAAATTTTAAAAACATATCATTTATAATACATGAAATACACTCATTTTCAAATTAACTAGGTGTCGCACGATTCATTTGTTGATAATGTCTTACCATCTCCTTTGCATAATTTGCACACAGTTCGTCTTTTCCACTTTATTTCACCAGTTCTTATTTGTTGTTTACATTATCGGTTAGTTCATTTCGTTATCATGTAGGCGGCTGATGCTGTCCGCGTTTGTATGGATTTTACCTTTTCGATATTGAATGGTTAAATCAAACCTTTGGAGTGATAATGACCATCTTTGTAGTTTGGGTCCTTGAGGGCAGGACATCGTTAGGTACGCCAATGGGTTGTGGTCTGAACGTATGAAAATTTTGTTTCCAAACACATAATGTTCGAATTTTTTCAACGCGAACACAATCGCATAAGCTTCTCTTTCAATTGTTGACCAATTTTGTTGTGTTTTAGTCAATTTTTGGCTAGCAAAAGCAATGGGATATTCCTTCCCATCTCCATTGATCTGTGATAAACAGCAGCCCACACCTATCAGACTCGCATCAGTATCGATAGTCAACGGTAACGAATAGTTCGGAGTATGAAGCTCTAAGGCGTCCATCAGTCTTTTCTTCAACGTAGTCAGAGCCAGATCGTGTTTGGCTTCCCAGGGAATTTGGTTAGGTACTCCTTTCTTCGTTAGGTCTGTTAGCGGAGATGCTAAGGTAGCGTAATCTGGAACGTGATCCCTGTAATAATTTAGTAATCCCATGATGCTTCTCAATTGTTTCTTTGTCGTCGGTTTTTGAATTTTCCCTATAACCGCCAGCTTTTCAGGATCGGGTCGTATCTTCCCTTCTCCTACAACATGGCCTAGAAATTTTACTTCTTTCCGCGCAAACTGAGTTTTTTCGATATTACCAGTAAATCCAAAGTGTTTCAATGCTTGTATAACACGTCGTAAATGTATCATATGGTCTTCCCAAGTCTGCGAAAAAATAGCGATGTCGTCAATATATGCTGCAGCATACCTTTTATGTCGTTTCAGTGCAGTGTTTACCGCTCGTTGACAGGTAAATCCAGATCCCTTTAATCCGAACGGCATAACGTTCCATGTATAAGTCCCGTTGTGTGTGCGGAATGCTGTTAAATGTCGACATTTTTCATCTAATTCTATCTGCCAATAACCTCGAAAAATATCGAGCGTGGAAATATATCGGGCTCGCGCCATTTTCTGGAGTAGTTCGTTTTGATCCTGCATCGGATAAGCGTCATCTTCGGTAATTGTGTTTAGCGCTCTGAAATCTACGCACATTCTCATACTAGAGTCGCGTTTCGCCACGCATATCACGGGATGTGCTTGGGTAACACATGCTTCTTGGATGGCATTAGACATGAGTAATTCCTGGATTTGTGCTTCGACCTTTTCTTTTAACGTTTCCGGGATACGATAGCAAGGAACTTTACTCATTTGTGAATTTGGTTTTAGTTTTATAACATGTTTCACAGCAGTTACTCGTCCTAATTTTCCTGAAAAAAAATCATGGTTTTCGTATATAAACTGTTTCAATTGCCGTATCTGGTCACTCGTTAAAATATCTGTAGTTTTATTAGTTATCACTTCTTTCAGATTCTCACGTTCATCACATTGTAACGGTACAGTTTGTACATCTCCAAATTCTTTATCTTGTTCAAAAATCACTCCTAACGCATTTACCCGGTGAAAGTACTTTCTTAGCTTGTTTACATATACGTGCGTGACTGTCCGATCCGGTAGTTCTATAATATAACTATGTGGACTACGTTTCTTTATAATTGTCGCAGGTCCCATCCATCTCGATAATATTTTGTTGCTACTATCCGGCATTAAAACAACAACCTGTTCGTTTACTTCAAAACTTTTCGGACGTGTTCTCAAGTTATATCTATGTACATATGCGGATTTTTGAGGTTCGGATTTTAGTCCGGCCTGTTCCGCAGCTGCTTCTAATTTCCTTTTTAAACTTTCCAAATATTCTTGTACTGGCATAGTTAGCTTCACAAGTTCTGTCTCATCTCCGGTCCACGATTCTTTCAAAATAGATAGTGGCCCTCTCGGAATTCGACCATATCCTAGCTGATATGGACTAACCGAGGTTGTCGAGTGGGGTATTTCCCGGCTCGCCCATAACAAAAAGGAATGTAATTGTTCCATCCTTTAGGATTTGTCGAAACTATAAATAAGAAATATACAACAAACTCAAGGAGAATGCCTTTAAATCTGGTCTGGAACTGACTGTAAGCGCGGCCGGGCATAGCTCGAAATGACCTCTTACGTTATTAAATGAAATATCTGTATAACCCTTTAATTCGTGTGAATAAAGAATTGGTGTTTAAAAGGTGTGTATTCCTCTCATCTTAACAATGGATAAAATGAATCTCATCGCCATGAAGTTAATTATGATGGTGGACAGCCCACAAAAATGTAAGTACTTTACATTTATATTCCGCTCAAGGAACTGTTTAAGTGGGAATGAAAGAACCCACCTATCTTTAAAGGGAAGATAGGACAAACCCTAAGGCTCTTGCTGTTTTCAATGGCCTTCCTTACTAACTCACAATTGAATTTTCTTATATCTTCTTTCATGTTTTTGCGCAAAGTTCTACATACTTGATCCCGCAGCTATTATTTTGATTACCCACCTTCATATTTCTTAGCCTTTTCATGAACTGTTTCGTCTTCTCGGATAATTTGCTATTCTCCTTTTTATATGTTACACAGCCAATTTCCTCAGCAGTTTCAATTATTGTCTTAACAAAGTTTTCCTTTTTACTTCTGAGATGTCAACTTCTTCAATAAGTCCTTCCAGTGCAGAAAAGCGATTTTTTAATTCCAACTTGAATGCCTCGGTATTTTCTTTTAATTTCTTTAAATCCACCCTCTTACTTACTTGTTTCCTAATGAGCTTCTGTCTTTCTAATTTAGTATTTAAGTGTATTTTACATCAAACCATTCGATGATCACTTCTAGTATTAAATCTGTTTAGTATACTGCAATCTTCAATAATTGATTTCTTGTTTGTCAGGATATAGTCAATTTCACTGGTTCATCCATTGTGGTGTTTCTATGTTCATTTTCATTGGAGTCTCTTCTTAAAAAATGAATTTATGACGTTAAAATTTTCAGTTTCTGCAAATTCGATGAGTTAATCGCCACGTCCATTCCTTCCCCCATATCCGTATTTACCAATCGATGTCTCTCCTTGTTCCTGTTGTCCAATTCTTGCATTAAAATCCCCCATGATGAGCTTGATGTGTTGTTTCCCCTTGGTATGTAGCTGTTTGATTTCTTCATAGAATTCCTCAACCTCCTCGTCGGTATGGCTTGATGTTGGTGCATATGCTTGTACTATCTGAAGTTGGTATCGCTGGGTTAGTTGAACAACGAGCCTCGCTGCTCGATCTGACGTGCTTTCGACTTCAAGAAGGTAGTCTTTAATTCTTTTGTTGATTAAGAAGCCAACACCACTTGTTCTTCCACTTTCCGTTTCTCTATAATAAAACACATGTCAACTTTTAAGTTAAACCAACTCTTCACCTTTTTTTCTGATTTCACTGAGTCCTATAATGTCCCATTTGATCTTTTCAAGTTCTTCCAATTCCTGAAGTTTTGCTTCAGAAGCAAGGGATCGTCCATTATACGTTGCCAAGGTCAATAACAAACGACAGCCTGGGCCATTCCAGTGATTCTTAGCACCCCCTGCTTTCATGCCACGCTGACCGCTGCCTTGATCAGGAGCACTCCAGCACCTGGAGACTAGGGGCCATGGTTTTTGGTGTATTAGCATATTGGAGGAATTAGCCATCATTTCACCACGCTGGCTAGACGGGTTGGTGAATTAGCCCTCCCCTTCCGCCTTTCCATCCGTGCAGCAAATATTAATTTGCCTCTTGGATAGAAAGCCTGGTCCGAGGACACGAGGTCCTGCCGGTTCCACACATCGTCACATACATTCAGCTTGTGGGTTTCCTTCCAGTTAGATACCAGCAACCCTTTTGCAGGCCATATATATATAAATATAGACAGACAGACAGATATCATCACATTCTCCTTTTGCACCTTTTGGCGTGAATTACTGTTATTTGGCGAGAACTCTTCTCGAACTGGGGAAAGCGAAGACTGCATCCAAATCGGTGAAGTTGGTTAACTGTCTAGAGCAACGGTTCTTTAACTTTCTTAGACTGTGGACCCCCTTCAGAGTTCACTCACCCTCGCGGACCCCCAAGAATTAACTCAAAGTTTAAAGCCCAGAATTTGCATCATACATATTTATTTCTAGTGTTTCATCACTAATTTTTACCATTTGAGGAAGGAATTTTTCGTTCCCTCATAATTTATTCTTAGCATTAAAGAGTAAATTCTTTCGTCTTAGGATTTTTCCGAACCTGTGTGGAGCCCTGCGGGTCCGTGGACTGCAGTTGAAGAACCGCTGGTCTGGAGGAATAATACCAAATTGCACATTATTGAAACTCGCTGAAGACTTTAATTTGCAAAATGAAACCGTTCAATTTTTGTTTCATCAAAAAAAAATATTTGCGGTTTGGTTGCCTGTTTCTTTTTGTGACGAAATTTAACTGCCATCGTGGCTTTTTGTTTTGTAGTAATGTGAAGATTCAGTGGGTCTATCGAGAAGATTCTTAATATGAAGTAAATAAATATAAATCTACAATAACAGGAATTATTCAGAAAATGAAAGTTTCATATTATCGTTTAATTTCTTTTTAATTATAAATCATGCCGTAAAAATCGGAAAGAGGAAGTTCTCCTTGCGATATTTCGCATGGGGTATACCCATCTCACCCATAAACATCTATTTTAAGGGAAACCAGCACCAATTTGCCAAGTGTGCAATGAACCCATCCGTATTTTACATATTTTAACTCAATGCCCCTATTATAGACTTGCCCGCACTCTTACTTTTAACTCTTCATCACTGTCTGACATTTTAAATGACCATGCTGACCATACGCACGTTTTAAAATTTTTAAAAAGTACTGGCTTTTACTACAGTCTTTGATTTTACCGTGTTTGGCGCAGTATAGCCCAGATGCTCTTGCGCCATAAAAAAGCCAAACAATCAATCAATCAATTCAAAATTTGTAACACTTTTCTCACAATGGTTTCATTTTTATTATAATGTTACCATTAACACTTTAGCGGTATGTTACACAAACATGTTGAAATATAAAGGTTTTTTTTTTTACAAAGCCAGTAAATTACGCCTTCCGTTAGTAATTTTTGAAAATTCGTTTATTATTTCTTCATTAGAAATAGCATTTATGATATCCTTTTCGGAGCATAATACAAGCTGGTTATTGAACAACTGATCGATCATTGATGACCTCAGTCTATTTTTAACAATCTTAATTCGACTCATGGTTCTTTCTGCAGAGACGCTGCTGACCGCCAGTGACACAAGAATTTTATACAAAACCGTAAGATTCGGAAATGTAGAAAACTGTGCAAGCAGCCTGTATGGTTTTAAAAAACCTTTGTTGACCCACAAACTCAATGACATTTCGTAAACTTCACATTTTCCTTCTTCACCATTTTCTTCGGAATTGGGATCATTTTGTCGATTTCTTCGTTTTTTTCTTCTTCTCCAAATCAGGAACTACATCATCTAAATCCACAGTGGATGAAGCTATGGCATAAATGGCTTTGAAATCTTCCATTTCTATTGCCATTTTGAGTCAAGACGATAAAATTCACACAGATGATTTATGTCAGTGGCTGTCACATAGGAATTAGTTTGGATACTTGCGTCGATATTTTCTGCCGTAAATATGACTATTTGCTTCATAATTTCAGTGTCGTGATATGAAAATCTGTTGCCTAACTGTGTGGTTAAGAGGTCTAAACCTTCAAAAAATAATATTTGCATTTGGTGAGTTCGGCCTGCTTCTGTGTTGGTACTTGTCGCTGGTTAATCATCCCCTACTTCATCGAAAAATCTTTTCCTTTTCTTTTGTCTATTTGCTGGCACCTCTATAGGAATGTCGTGTAATAACGAAAATGAATCAATTCTGGTCGTTAACACCGCCCAAGAAACACCAGTCCTTAACACAGCTACATTCTGCTTAGCGTTAACCATAAGAGATGCTGCAACACCATGGTCAATTAAAACACCTTGTGACAACTTTGTAATTGGGGATAGAACTTTAAAATGACATACTTTTATATGACGTCATAACTGTGGAATATCTTTCGCAAACCATGGGCTTTAGACGAAGTCTGCATTACTATCTTCTATGAGTATTTGCAAAGTTTTGATGATCTCATCATAACAATAAAGTACAGTGTACGTTGCATCAGGCTTGCTGCTCCATCGGTTTGTGCCCTCTTTAGGCGGTTTTTTTTTTGCAATATTGGATACATTTGACTCGGAAGATGCTAATGTTTGCAAAAATATTGAGTGACGCTTGTGACTTGACATAAATGTGTGTAAATCTTCAAGGATTCGAAATAAATCTTCAATCTTGGAGCAGAGTTTAACTGATTTTTCAATGACTAATGAAAATCTATGTGCAG